>CAJNDT010005223.1:1568861-1764229 GCA_905221615.1 Symbiodinium sp. CCMP2592 | reverse complement strand
CTTGAGCTTCTGAATTTTGGGTTTTACAAAGTAGAAGGCTTCGAATCGACAAGGGCTTAAGGAGGATTTGTGGTATATGTTCTGCTTTGGGCTTTGAGCCTGCAGTTAGATAAGATTTAGGGCTGGGTGTACGATTTTAAAAACAAGTTAAGATTACTCAAAATAGGGGCACGCGCTACGTTATAGCGTTATATAGGGTTTACGGCTTGTTTGCGAAGGATTTGTATACGAGCCCTGGCCGCCAGCACCACCCCACCGCGGCAGCTCCAACGGCCCCGACCCCTTTCCGCGCACGCCAGCCCCCCCTTCACCCCTACCAGACCGTACCATTGGGGGGGGGGGGGGGGGCTAGGAACGCCAGACGCCGGCCGATTTTCTGGATATATACTTATATATATATATATATATATATATGTGTATTCAAACTAATTATATCTCATAAAAGAAGAAAGTTCAAGAAAGTATAGAGATATTGAGAGCGGAATTCAACAAACAAGCCGTGATTATTATAAAGATGATGACCCAAACGAGCATCGTCCCTGGAACGCGTAAAAAGCTTGGCTTGGCCCAGCACAGGGGGTTGGTGGGGGCCCGGTTTAGCCCCCAAAGGAGGCGGGGAGTGGAGGGTGCGGGGGGGGGGGACGCTGACGCGATGCAAAAAGTCAAATGCAAATAAGCACAACTAGACAGACAGTTAGGTAGGAAATAAACAGATAAACAAACTGATAAACAGAAAGATACACAGACCGATAGGTACATTTCTAGATAGGTAATAGATGCAGATGCATAAATAGAAATGTAGATATGGATATCGGTATAGATGCGGAAAGATATAAACATGGATAGACTCATGGTTCTAGATATCGATATAGATATAAACATAGATAGTAGATGTAGATATTAATAGATGTAATTAGACATTTGAGCTAGCATATCGGTCGAATCAAAGCTTACTGTGCGAAAGCTCGCTTACCTATCTTCGAATCAGGGCTTAGGTGGCTTGCCTGCTCAGGGATCATGGTGCGCGGAAGCTGAAACACGCTACTCGGCCTTAATTTAATTTAAGCAAAGTGTTTTCCATCGTTCGGCAAAAAAAGGTGCGACCCAATTACGTTGGCCTGCAGCATCTGTCAAAGAGCATCGCTCTCCGAGCTGATGCATATGTGCTTCACATCTCAATACAAGCGGTTTAGGGCCAGGACATGCGCTTGGGGAAATCAATTCCATGACGCTTCTTGTGCGGCCATCTATGTTAGAATCCCGAATGTAAACTCTCCTGAAGGAAGAGAGGGCTGGTTTGTACACGAAACTCACTAAACCCTACCAAACAGAACACACTCTTTACCCTGAAGCCTCACCTGCAACCCCAAAACCCCAAACCCTCGAAGTCCTATAGACAAAGCGTATCGGGACTGGTATAGGGGCCTTAACCATTTTAATTTGGCTTGGGTGGTGTATTACATAGAGTATATTGTGCTTAAGGAGCCCTGCAGAAGAATATCTTCTGTATTGAAACCCGATAAAGCCCTTCCCTATAAGGCCCTCCTTCCTTTGGTAAAACCCGATGCAAGCCTCGTAAAATCCTATTGACCCCTTCCGGAGCGACGTCCCCCTGTATACTACTAGGATGCCCAGTGAGCTAGGAATCAAAAAAAGGCTCCCTTTCTGGTATAGGGTAAGTTGATAAGGAACCTAGGACTACAAAAGGGAATAAGGGTACTACTGGGCATCCTAGACTATGTAGGGCGGAAGTTGAAGCTCCCGTGTTGTGGGATGCAAGCTCTAGGGTTGAGAGTGTTAGGAGTTTCGGGTGTTCGGGTTCGGGGAGTTTGGGCTTTAGGGTTTAGGCTTTAGGGTGGTTTAGGGTTTAGGGTGGTTTAGCGTTTAGGGTTTAGGGAGCCTCCAAAATCCCTTAATTAAGGAATATACCTTAAATCATGTTAGGGGTCCTATTATAATTCAAGGCATATTCCTTAATTACGGGGTTTTGGGGGCTGTCGGTGTCCTGACATACTATAGAAGCCTTAACTGGATATTAATACTGTTAATACTAATAAATATAGGGGGCTTGATAATATAATTTAAGGAACCCCAATTAAGTCCCTTACATTATTCACATGCTGCGGTCTGCGGCCGGGGGCTTTGTGTTGAGATCACATAGCTTGAAATTTGCAGCCTTGAAGTTTTCAAGACCCTTCTCAAAAGCGGCACCGTCGTGTTCTCCAGCCGGTGGTGCCATGAATTGCGGACTGGGGAGTGCCATTGGGAAAGACTGACTAAACCCCAAACCCTAAACACTAAGCCGAATCGAGCACGAAAGCAACGCTCAATCCCAAACGACCAGCTTCGCCCTTCCTCCAGGGTTTAGGGTTTGGGGTTTACTTCGAGGTGCATGGGTACTTATAACATAAGTAGGGTTATAAGCAGGGCAACTCTACTTATAACCCATATTAGGGGACTTTTAACCCCACTGATAGCTACCCCTGAACCTCCAAGTAGGGTTTTGCATGGCACTCCCTCACGCTGGCAGCACTTCAATCTGAGCTGCACAACGAGGCAGCACCACAGGTGCTCTAAAAATTCATTCTGCTGTCCTGTTTAGGTACATTGGGCCCAAAGTATATTCTATTTGGGAACATGGACCCTTAAACCCTAAGGTAAAAGCCAGAAAGTTGGAATATCATTATCGTAACCCCTTTAAGGTAAATTATAGGGGATCCTACCCTGAAACCATATTCCAACTTTCGGGAGTTCACTGTAAACCCTTTTGAAGAGCCCTTATAGTAACCCTTAGAGGCAACCTTATAGGGTGGTTTAGGCTTTAGTGCTCTGAATTTCTTATGTGGGAATAGAGGCAAGGGCGCGGTCTAGCTGCCCAACCAAAAACGGCTTTTGAATATTACTGTTGATGATATAAATCCTGCATTTCCCATGATCAGAATATACCATAATTCCCATAGTGCAGAGTCCTTAAGGTAATGCAGGATTTAAATATATCATCAACCGTAGGGGTGGGCTTCAAGGGGCTCGCCCTGGTTTTTTGAAAATACCGGTGGTTGTCAAAGCTCTGGTCCTTCTTTGGGTCCTTATCAAAATACGGCACCTATTATTCAGGGTACCCCAAAAGGGACCATAATTTTGACAACTACCCCAGCTGGTGCTGCAAGTCACTGCTGATTCGGCAGGCCCTGCCTTGGCGATGCTTGGCGAAGGGATCGGGTTTAGGGTTAAGGGTTCATAGAAATTCTTAAGGGTTTGGGTGCCAAAAGAGTTTTGAGCGAAAGTTTTGACCAGGTCTTCTGACTGAAACCTGATTTGAAAATAGGGGACCCTAATATAGTACCCTAAATAGTAGGATCCTTATTATAAGGACCCCAGAATAAGGTACCCCGAAGTTTCGAAAATTTGGTGCTGGGCTGGCCGGTGGGGCTGGGGCTGGGACTGGGGCTCTGGGTCTGAAGGTGTGGGCTGGGGGTTAGGGTTTAGGGTTTAGGGTTTAGGGTTGGCTGAGGGCGCAATTTTTGTGAGTTTTGGGATTGGAACCTGATGGGAAATTGGGGGAGTTTTGTGATTGGAACCTGGTTTTGGGTTGGGCCTGAAACTGACGGTTTAGGGAGCTCAACGCCAGCAACGACAAGCAATTTCTAGTTCTTTCTTTCTTGAGGGTTTATGGTTTAAGGTTTAGGGTTTTTAGGGTCTTCTTAGGGAACTAAACAAGGCCCCAACTCGTAGGCACCTACTGAGAACCCACAAGGCAAGAAACCTGAACCGATCTGTCGACTCTTTCTGAGGGAACTGTAAAACGGACAATGAGATTCGGGTATTGCAGTCATGTGATCTTCTGGGAAATATTTTGTAATATAAGTCAGAATAAGGAACCGAAGCGAATAACATTGATAACCAATGGAGCCCTTAAACACCCTCAATCACTTCCCCAAGCTATTAAACACGCCCCTCATAAGCAAAACATCTTCCGTGAAATCGCATGAAATCACATCCGCCTCTTAACCTGTTTTGACTTACAGGGATTCAGGAGCAGGCAAGCAAGAGTCGGAGCAAGAGCAAAAGCAGGAGCAGAAGCAACAGCAAGATCAAAACCAGAAAGAGCTGGGACAAGAGCCGCAGCAAAAAGAGAGAGAACCAGAGCAGGAGCAAGATCCTCCACAAAGTGACAATAGAGATCAAAGCACCCAAATTAAATCAAAACGCGCTCCGACTGGGGGGAGGGACTAAACGGGCACCCTGTTCAGCTTCGAGGGGTTTAGGGTTTGGGACTTCGGGTGAGGAATGGAGCTCTGCCCACGAGCCACGTCTTGGGTAACCGCACACCTCAACATCCTATACCCAAACCTCAAAGCCACAGATCCTACAACAGAAACATGTCATACAGTTGTGGCCTTGTGACCCAACCCGCCGTATGGGAACCTAACGATTTAGGTGAGGGTTTCCTGTACCTTCACTCAGCCCTGCAACCTAAACCCTGAACCCTTACTAACTCAGCCCTAAGCCCTAAAGCTCTAATCCCCCAAACCCTAAACCCTAAACCCTGGGCCCTGAACCCCTAAACCCTAAACCCTGAACCCTGAACCCCTAAACCCTAAACCCTTAACTTAACCCTAAAGACATATCCCAAGCCTGGCTGCTGCGCACTCCAACGACTCTTGAGCCTGTAGGCCACGAAGCAGCCGACGATGCAAGGGCACCTCGCTGTTAGGGCTTTAGGGTTTAGGGTTTAGGCGGTTTCAGGTTGTAAAATTCAGGGAACTTCGGGTTTAGGGTGCAGGGTGGGTGATGTCAAGAAACAATATTCTCAAAGCACATCATGCATGGTCCGTTCATACTCACAATAAACAAACAAATAACTAGACATGCATATATATATATATAGACACATCGATATATGTATGAACATATATATATATATATATATGGGTGTGTGTGTGTGTATGTGTATGTATAATATGTATGTCTATGCATGGGTTTAGTAGCATATGATATCCCACTTTAAAGAAACCTTGATACTAGACCAATTAACCCTAAACCCTAGACCCCAAACCAAAATCCCTAAACTATACCACCCCTAGAACCATACTAAAACTATGTGTTTCATTATTCTCTTGGGTTTTATATGAACAAAACAAAAAATCTAAGGAGACTATAGTAAGCCCCAAACCAAAGTATGAATAACGCCAGCGTACAAGATCCCCAGTATAGAACCCTTATAGATCCCTTTCAGGACCCTTTTAAGGGAACCCTGAGGTACGCCTAATTCTCAGAAATCTCCCAAACCCTAAACCCTAAACCCTATAGATCCCTTATAGGAACCCTTAAAGGAACCCTTAGAAAGATCCCTTTAAAGGTACCCCTAATTTTCAGAAACTCCCCCGCGTATGAATAACGCCAGCGGTACAAGATCGCCAGGCCCAGGGCTAGTGGATGGAGGATCCACATGAACCTGAGCTTAGGGGTTCCTTAAGGGCCCCTTTATATAAAGGGATCTATAGGGATTCTATAAGGGTATAGGGTTTAGGGTATACTTGGAGGGTCGGGGGACTTAGTAACTGTTTATTGTAGGGACTTATAAGGGGGCTAGGATACCCAGTGACCTAAGAATAAAAAGGCCTCTTTTTTTGGTATTGGGTAACTGTATAAGGAACCTATTATAGGACTACAAAAAGGGAATAAGGGTACTACTGGGCATCCTAGGGGCTTAGGGTTTAAGGGTTTAAGGGTTTAGGGGTATAGGGGTTTGGGTTTGGGGTCTAGGGTTTAGGGTTAATTAGTCTACTATCAAGGTTTCTAAAAAGTGGGATATCATATGCTACTACAGGATCCACATGAACCTGAGCTTAGGGGTTTAGAGCGCCCTCAGGGTTGAGGGCCTTTCTGGTTTGGGACCTTGAGGCTTTAGGAGTTTAGGGACCCCCTTTAGTGTGTCGGATCTTCGAAGTTAGGGTCTCTTAGGGTTTAGGGATGTCTGGGGTTCAGGGTACAGGCTTTGGGGCTTCGGCTTCGGCTTTCGGATTGACGGTTTATCGACATGGGTGGTTGTCAAAACTAGGGTCCCGTGCCGGATTATAATAGGGACCATAATTTTGACAACCACCCACATTGCGTAGCGTTTGCGTCCCAGTTTCGACCGACACGCTTTTCGCTTTGACTCGAACACTTTTGACCGAAGGCTTTGGCCAAGTTGGTCTTTAAAGAAGCGACCAAATCGGGTTGGGCGGCTTGGCTCGGTTGCAGGCTGCTAATGCAGGGGCCTTGGGAATTAGAATAGGGTTTTGGGGGTTCCTTCTTATAGTTATAGTATAAGAAAGCCCAAACCCTACTCTTATTAATGAAGGCCCCCATATTAAAGGCTGGGGCGACCGAGTTTTCAGAGTAAAGTTGGCACAATCGGGGGCTGGACTTGGGGCTGGACTTCGGGCGGGTTGGGGCTGGCTGAGTTAGGTGATTGGCGTGGAAGCCTTGGTCGTGAAAGCATACAGTGTCTACTTATTTTCGTCTTCAGGGCTTAGGGTTTAAGGTTTGGATTTGAGTATAAGGTTCAGGGTGTAGATTATACTCAAGTCGAACCAACATCGACTGAGGTTGCCTTAGTACCTAAAATGCGAGCAGGCAATTTCACTGCTTGTGACTAACGGGTTTCGGGTTCGAGGCTTTTGACTTTCAGAGGGTTAAGGATTGGAGGTTTGATTAGGGTATCGGGATATCCTTTGAGTGAGTAGCACATGCTGCCTACCCGAATCACTTGGGCACCTGAACCCGCGGCTAAGTTTATGCTACTATAAACCGTTGTTGTGATTGCTTTTATGATTCTTGTGAGTATTGGTATTCAACCTCTCTTATCAATGTTACAGAAAGTGTCACACTCTACAACCATAAATTCCCAAACCCATTTACAACTTAGTAGCCCCTGAAGGAACCCTTATATAGAGGACCCCGGAAAGGAACCCTTAAAGAAACCCCTGAAATGAACACTTAAACTACTATTTGCTTAAGAAACCACCCAAAAAATAAAAATAGTAATCCATATATTACCCCCATAAGGGATATACTTTTATTTTTGGGGGGTTCTCAAGCAAATAGTAGTAAAGGACCTACCCTGTCGGCTTCAAGATGCTCGAAGACCTCTGCGGGCTCAATGTCCCAAAAGGTGGCCTTGCTGCCAAAATCCCGGGGGGGCTTCGGGTTCCTTTAAAGGGATCTATAGGGCTTCCTTTAAAGGGATCTATAGGCTATAGGGGTTCCTTTAAAGGGATCCATAGGGGTTCCTTTAAAGGGATCCATAGGGGTTCCTTTAAAGGGATCCATAGGGGTTCCTTTAAAGGGATCCATAAGGGATCTATCGGGGTTTAGGGTTTAGGGTTTCGGGCAGGGATCTATTGGGGTTTGGGATCTGGGCCTAGGGTTCTTTAGAGCCAGGGCAGAGGGCTTGGGTTTAGGGTTTAGGGTTTAAGGTTTAGGGTGTAGGGTGTAGGGTTTGGGTTTAGGGTTTAGGGTTTAGGGGATGTTTGGTGCGAAGTTGAACTAGGCTACCCAGTGACCTAAGGATAAAAAGGCCTCTCTTCTTTGGTATTGGGCGACTTTATAAGGAACCTAGGACTACAAAAAGGGAATAAGGGTACTACTGGGCATCCTAGTGAAACTTGTAACCTCCCTGAGCGTTACAGGTTTGTATGGGCTTCGGCAAAGGGCACATTTGTATCGTAGGACCCTGTCTCGGTTTCCACGAACCTCAAGAAAGACTACGTGCCGGCACATGGCTTCTGAAGCTTTCTCTGATTCTCGTCAATGCCCGCATGAAGCTATGCAACCGCTGACGACGGTGCTGACGATGATGATGATAGCCATCATCATCATCCTCAACATCATCACCAGCACCACCATCGTCATCATCAACAAGATCATCATCATCATCATCATCATCAATGTCACTACCACCATCATCATCGTCATGACTATGATTATGACACTTTCAGGGTCTGACGAGAATGTAGTTAATACGAAAACAGTGATGGTGCTGATGATGCTAACAAGGCGATGATGAGGTTGATGGCGCAGGTGATGAGCATGCTAAGCAGAAAGAGGATCGATCTTCTGCTGGTAAGCAACTTACTGCTAGTCCGGCTGTGGCTATGCTTTCGGCGATTTGTGTGGTGCGTTGGTGTAAGAGGCCCGCCATGCGCTGGAAAGAATGACAGATGTCGCGGTTGCGATCTAGCAGCTACAGTAGAAGCCAGAAAGTTGGAATATCATTATCGTAACCCCTTTAAAGTAAGTTATAGGGGATCCTACCATTAATCCATATTCCAACTTTCTGGAGTTCCCTTTAGCAGAGCTTCACCTGACGTCCCAGGCATAAATCCACATTATGTAGGGGCCTGACACATGTATCCACAGTCCGAAAACCTTTCCCTACCCTAAACCCTAAGGTTGAGTCGAAAACAACACACGCTTGCGCAGAGCTCCGTTTTAGTCCCCTAAGTTGCTGAATTCATAAGCCCCAAAAAGTGCACACTTTCCGTTTTATAGTGGGTAGTATTCTCCAAAAAAGTGTAAAGTGTATCCACTCAGCTACTAAGTCTCTACTAGATCATTCCTAAATCCTAAACCGATGAGCCCTCGGCCATGCCTTGCCACTTGGATTAGCCCTGCCATCCTGAAAAAAAACACACCCGAAACCCTAAACGACCGAAGCTTTCCACGCAGTGCCTCAGCAGAGCCATTGGCTATCCAGTTGATGGTTCCGTTCGGTCGGATGTGCGCAATGTCTACCAGCCCGCCAGACTGGACCTCCGGCTTAAGGTTGAGGCTTTAGAACAAGATGCATACATGGGGTGGAGGCTTCCTGTTCAGAAGGGTTCAGGCTAATCATGTGTTAAGGGAACACCACGGGTTCAGGTCAGTTTTTTGAAGGCGTTTGGGATTTCCGGCCTATCTTATGAACATTGCGGCGTTGCTGAGCGGGGGGAGTGTCCAACCCATAGGCATCCACATATTTCTTCGTTAAGCTTGCTTGGAGTCTAAGGCTCCGAAAGCTAGGTAATCCAGGGGCCTCAGCAATCAGAAAACGGTCTCGTAACTATAACCCAAAATAGCGTTGGTAACTATCCGGTGCCTTGTAGTAAGCTAAGTTTATGAAATTTTCGGTGCACAAGCTAACAGGGAAATCAGGCTTTTAAAATTGGGGACTCAGGTCAAGAGGCTTAGCCTTATGAAGGATTATTCCGACCATTCGGTTTTAATACGGGGATCCTGAAACAAGGGCAGAAGGGTACTACTCAGGAACCCAGAGTTCACTACAATGAAGGGTTAAGTGCGCGCCTGCTCCAACACCAACGTGTTCGCTCTGTCGTTGCCGCCGTCGAAGTTGACTTGACCAGATACCTAAGGTGTCATTTGAGCGGTGAGGTCAAGACCCTGATATCTAAACCCTAAACTCGTACTAGTTAGATGAGTTTTGTACGGGGGCCGTGTACTATCAACATACTAACCAGGGGGCACGAAAGAGCAGCATGACGAACTACTCAGGCCCCTAAAATTAAATTCAAGCCCTGCTGCAGTCGAGGATTTGAGATTGCGATCTTGCAGGCATGCACGGCAATTTTGAGTAGTCTTCACAGGGGCAATATTGCCTTTAGCAGGGACTAGAAGCAGATGTCACTACGTAGTTGATCAAACCTCTACAGCTCTCTAAACCCTAAACGCCTAACCCCGAAACCCTAAACCCCTAACTTCCTAAACCCTAACTTCCTAAACCCTAAATCCCTAAACCCTAAACCCCTTAACCCTAAACCCCTTAACCCTAAACCCCTTAACCCTAAATCCCTTAACCCCAAATCCCTAAACCCTTAAACCCTAAATCCCTAACGACTTCTGCCTCCCTCAGGGGTCGGTTCTTCAGGGCCGCTAAGGTAAGTGCCAAGACGTAGCTTTCGAGTGGTTTAGGGGTTTCCGAACAGAGTTTAGGGTTTAGGGTTTAGGGGTTTAGGGTTTAGGGTTTAGAGGGGAAGCTTATTCTGGGGTCCTTATAATCAGAATCCTACTATCTCGGGCATTATATTAGGGTCCCCTATTTTCGGAAACTCCCATTTGGGGCAACCCTCTTAAAGACATCAAGAGTCAAAAACCGATAACTTACTGTCCCAAAAGCTTGAAACTTTCAGAATAAGACTAGCTTGTAAGAAACCCAAAAGTTGAAAAGTTGGGTTTGGACTACTAAGATAAGCTAATACCACTTAAAGACCAATAATCCTTAAAGACCTTCTGAAAGATCTTTGCTTTAAAGCCTATACACCCCAGAATAAACCCTTCCAGCCATAGAAACCCCATAATAAACCCTATAAGCCCTGTTAACCCTGAGCCCCAAACCCCAACCTTCGCGCTCTCTGCGTCTCAGCAACTCCCAAGAAGTTCAAGTCTTCTCGGATGCGCTGCATGATCTTCCCATAGACCTGCTTGGGTTTAGGGTTTAGGGGTTTAGGGGTTTAGCGGTTTAGGGGTTAGGGTTGAGGGTTTAGAGTTTAGGGCTTAGGGTTGCGGGTTTAGGGTTTAGAGTTTAGGGCTTAGGGTTGACGGTTGAGGGTTCAGATTTCAGGGTTGAGGGCTTGAACGCCAAGCCAAACACCCAATCATCACCCCCTTCTTCAAGGTATTTTGACAACTTTATCTAAACTCGTTATACCCTCAATCCTAAAACCCTGAAGCCATAAAACAGCGGCTTTACCGACAAGAGCATAGTGTAGTAGAACTTTATAACCACAACAAGGAACAGCACGGAATAATACACTGTGCTAATTCGTGTAACTTAGGCCACTGTAGGAAACACTAGCGGCCGCAAATCCTTCTCAAGAAAAGGGTGCCTGTGGCGTGGGCGTTTGGATGTCTGCCACCGTATAGCCTTGCCGAAGGAGGTACTGAATACCTGCAGCCCAGTCGAGTTTGTAAAAACCATGAGCCTACACCACTAAACCCTTAAAACCCTGAGCCCTAGACCGCTAAACCCTTAGAACTCCACCACCAAACTTTAACCCTTGAAACTCTGAGCCTTAAACCACCAGACCCTTAACACCCCGCCACTATACCCTTAAGCGCCAACCCGTCTAGGATTTCCTAAAGCCTAAACCCTCAAGGGTTCCTTTAAAGGGGTCTACAAGGGATCCATACTTGGAGGGTCGGGGGACTTAGTAACTGGTTATTTCCTTTTAGGGTACTTATAAGTCTACTTACTGCCTACTTACTAAGTCCCCCGACCCTCCAAGTAGTAGTAATGTGGGGGCTTAGATAATTCGAAGAGGGTTTTGGGGCCCATTGGGTTCCGGGGTGCTTGGCCCTGGGGGCTTGGCTGTCCCAGGCCGCTCTACGTCTCCAAGCTTTAACGGTTTAGGGGTTTAGGGTTTAGGGTTTAGGGGTTTAGGGTTTAGGGTTTAGGATTTAGGGTCTAGGGTTTAGGGTTTAGGGTTTTTAAGTCTAGACCCAAGAGTAACCTAGGAACAAAAAGGGTGCCCTGTTTGGTTCAAAGGGGGTTATATATAAGGGAACCTGAACCCTAAAACAGAGAAAAGGGCTTACTCTGGGCCCTAGATTGTCTGCAGGTCGTAAATATCACCGAGAGCCCCCAAATTCTCTACAGGCTCATATTCTAAATACCCTTTATATCACGTCACAAGGCCTCTCTTGAAGAATACTTGGCGCGTGCCGCTGGACCCTTAGGCTTCGCCTTTAGAGGAATCCTGAATAGCTTTGAAGCAACCCTGAACCTGAAGGACCACATGACCCTTAAAAGTAGGCTATACTCATGGACTATGAATCCCTATATATGGTACCCTATACCCACATACTATGCATCCGTATATGGTATATGAACCTTAAACCCTTTTAAGGTTCATTTCGTCCTTAAGGAACCCCCCCAAGTTTCCCCTTGAAAGGATTCCAGAAACCCCTTGCCAGGATGCCCAGTAGCCTAGGAATAAACAGGGCTCCCTCTTTGGGTATTGGGAAACTGTATAAGGAACCTAGGACTACAGAAAGGGAATAAGGGTACTACTGGGCATCCTAGCTTGAATTGTTCGTTAAAGGCGCTCTGAAACCGAAGGGTTTTGGGGGGGTTAGGGTTTAGGGTTGAGGGTTGTCGCATTTACTCGGGCTTCCGGGTCGATCTGAACGGGATTGACGGCTTGGGTGCCTACGGCGCGCAGCGAGGAGCCTTCGTGATTAGAATAAGGCCACAGAGCTTAAAGCTCTAATTTCTGAACCCGTATGCTTCAAGTGATATCCGATATCCTAATCAGATGAACTACATCGGCAGACGCATTGCATAGTTGTCACAAGGCGTTAAACAGGGCATCCTTGCAATCACGATCTAGTCTAGATGACCCTTTAAACTGTATACCCTAAACCCTAAACCCTAAACCCTGAACCCTAAACTGTATACCCTAAACCCTAAACCCTGAACCCTAAACTGTATACCCTAAACCCTAAACCCTAAACCCTGAACCCTAAACTGTATACCCTAAACCCTAAACCCTAAACAGACCTCAACGCCTTGACCCAAGCCCTGAATCCCCTGACGTGACACCCGAGGCTTTCAGGATAACATAGCCTGACTTGGAGGCCTGATACTTAGGGGTACCTTAGGGTTCCTTTAAAGGGTTGCTATAAGGGTACTATAAGGGTTCTATAAAGGGTTTAGGGTTTAGAGGTTTGGGAGTTTCCGAAAATTGGGGGTACCTTATTTTGGGTTCCTTGTAATAAGGATGCTACTATTTAGGGTTAACATATGAGGGTATCCCTACTTTCGGAAACCTCCATTTGTATGAATACAAACATACGAAACTACAAGATTGCAAAGAGTTGGGGGTTTAGAGTTTAGGGTCTGGGGTCTAGGGCTGGAGGATTTGGTTACAAACTTCTATACCGGTTTATAGGGTTTAGGGTATACCCTTACAAAGTTTTGCACCCTGGACTCCAAAGCCCTTCCAATACAGAGCTGCAAAGACGCTATACACACTGTAACTAGGATACCCAGTAACCTAAGAATAAAAAGGCCTCTCTTTTTGGTATTGGGTAACTTTATAAGGAACCTTGGACTACAAAAAGGGAAAAAGGGTACTACTGGGCATCCTAGATAAACACCCTTACACGACTCTGATAAGACCCTTATGGGCAAACCCCTCTCTAAACACTTTCTAAACTGCAACCACCGAGGAACCAAAGGCGAGTGCACAGACTCCGTCCACGGCGTGGGCTTTGATTGAAACGTAGGGATCGTTCACAACTGTCCTGGTTGAGGGTTTTGGGTTTAGGGTTTTGAGGGTTCAGGGGTTCAGGATTTGTGCTAAACCCTACACCTTTCGGATTTATAGTGTGCGGTTCAGGGTTTTTGCGACCCTAAACCTTTAGACCTGTAAAACTTCTGCCGCTCCGCACCCCACACGGCGTGGGGGAGCAGAGAGGTATATACGTTTAGGGGGTTTGAGGCTCTGACAACTGAGTACCCTAGCCCAAAAAAGGGTTAACCTGGTCAACCATGGTAGGACTCTATAAAAGCCCGAAACCCTAAAAAGGTTTAAGGTTACCTAACTACTCAGCTACTAAGGGTTTAGTCTGGTTCCGGTTTTAGGGCGGAGGGACAGTTCAAAGCAGTAGAGTCTAGGGCTTTAGGATTCAGGGTTTAAGGCTTCAGGGTTGCAGGTTTAGGGTTTATGTTTTAAGGTTTAGGGTTTCGGGCTGCAGGATGGAACCGAACTGCGTACCTCTACTGAACTGCAGTTTCTCTCTTCTCCAATAGCCAGGCCCAAACAAAGTTCAAACTTTTTAAGCTAGACCAAATATATGAAGCCAAAAAGTTTAAAGTTCTCCAATAGGCTAAGTAAGGTTTACTTGCCTGTTTAACAGCTTATACATGAGGAGCACCAGAATTCAGGCAAACGGCGCAGTTGACTGGAAAACTTCACCTTGAAAACCCTATCAGCCCTATAGACTGGACCTAAACTCAAAGGGGAAAAGGAGGGACCCTTGATGGGGACCCCTACCCATAATGGGCTATAACATATAATGGGTATGTAATTGCGAAGGAGGGACCCTTAATGGGGACCCCTGCCCTGTAATGGGCTATATAATGCGTATATAATAGCCATATTAAGGGTATATACCTAGGGGTCCGTCCCTCCTTTTACCCTTGGACGAAACTTAGGCCCTAAACCTTAAACCCGATAAGCTCCAGCTTGATGCAAAACGGAAGTCCAACTCCCACAACGAAGGAACCCTAAACAGGCCGAACTAATCGTAGTGCCAGTGGAAATCTCTTGATGAGAAACCCTACACCCTAAACCCAAACTAAATCCTGAACTCTAACTAAACTCTAAAAGCTAACTAAACCCTGAACCCTAACTAAACTCTAAACGCTAACTAAACCCTGAACCCTAACTAAACCCTAAACCCTAACTAAACGCTAAACCCTAAGTAAACCCTAAACCCTAATGGGCCCCTGAGAGAGCTTTGGGACTCCGGGGGGGCCATTGACCCAACTCTTTTCTCCTAATTTAGGTATTGGGGTATTAGGGTTTAGGGTATTAGGGTTTAGGGTATTAGGGTTTAGGGTATTAGGGTTTAGGGTATTAGGGTTTAGGGTTTAGGGTTTAGGGTTTAGGATTTAGGGTTTAGGGTTTAGGATTTAGGGTTTAGGGTTTAGGGTGTTGGGGTATTAGGGTCTTATATTGGGGTATTAGGGTTTAGATGCAGGCTAATGTGGCTTCCTTAAAGAGTTAGTAGAAGGGATCTATAATGGTACTATAATCATGTAGGAACCTGATTAAGAGACCTTGGGCCTTTATTCGGGTTCCTTATAAATGAATCCTACTACTTTGGGGTTGTAGGCCCAGGGTTTCTTAATCAGGTTCCTACACTAGGCGACACAAATGGGTGGTTGTCAAAATTACTGTCCATTGTCGGGTACCCTAAATAATCGGTGCCGTATTATAATAGGGACCCAAGAAGGGATCCTAATTTTGACAACCACCCAAATCAGACCCAAACCCCTGAACCTGCAATGTTGACTGATTGAACTTAGGTACGGCCCCCACTCAGTAATAGTTGAATAATATTCATCATACAGATATAGTAGGACCTTAGTAGTAGCCCTATTATAGACTCTTACTGTAGGGGCCGTACCTAAGATTGAACTGTGGGTTTTCCCGTCCGACAAACTCGACTCCTTGACCCCTTAAATAGGAGGGTCGGGGGACTTAATAAGTAGGTAGTAAGTAGACTTATAAGTACCCTAAAAAGGTCCCTAGTTGGGGTTATGGTACTTATAAATCCCCAAAATAACCAGTTACTAAGTCCCCCGACCCTCCAAGTAACTAGGATGCCCAGTAGCCTGGGAATACAAAGTCTCCCTTTTTGGGATTGGGCAGCTGTATAAGGAACCTAGGATTACAAAAAAGGAATAAGGGTACTACTGGGCATCCTAGATAATTAACCCTCAACTCCTAAGCCGAAAACCCAAAAGGGTTGTTAACTCTAAGTTTCAGGCTCCTAAACCCTTAACCCCAACACCTCAAACCTCAAATCCCGCACTGCTTTCAGGTTTCACGGTTCAGGGGTTTAGGGCTTGGGGCGCATGCGTGGCTTGCCCGCTGGCAGGTCACATGACTAAGTCTGAATGTACTGCCATCGAATGCCACCAAAAATTGGTTTAAGCTCCATGTAGAGCTTTGGGGCTTTAGTTGGGGTTATAGGGTTTAGAGTTCCTTGTCCTAAACCGACCCCTAAACTCCTAAATCCTAAACCCCTAAACACTACAACCTCGAAACCATTACACCCTAGACCCCTGAACCCCCAAACCCCTTACCCCTTAACCCCTAAACCCTAAACCCAAAACCCAAAACCCAAAACCCTTAAACCCTTAAACCCTAAACCCTTAAACCCTTAAGCCCTAAAGCCCTAAACCCCCTAAGCCCTAAACCCCTTAAGCCCTAAACCCCGTAAGAGCCCTAAAAATACCGCCAAGGAGCGAACGATCCCCTTCCGGATAGCCCGCATCCAGGTGCTTATCCAACAAGGTGAGGAAACTCTGAGGGCTGTAGCCTTCAGAGTTTTAGTTTTTTGTGTTTTTTGGTATCTTTTTATGGGCTCTTTTCAGTTTTAGTTATTTTTCTTTTATGGGCTCTTTTCAGTTTTAGGGGTTTAGGGTTTAGGGTTTACGGCGTAGGGTTTTCGGGTTCACTTCAGGAATCTCGGGTTTAGGGCTCCAAGCCCTAAAAAGGAATGGATTCAGGGATTTACGGTTTAGGGCTTAGAGGGCTTAGGGCAGTTTAGGGCTTTCGGGATTTCTGGGGCTCCTTTATTGAAATTTCCCGAGGGGTATAAACCTTGAGGATTGTCAGGCTTCCTTTACGGGGTTTGACCGGGGGTTCTATCCTGCATGCAGGGTTTTAAAAAGGTTCCTATCTGCGGGTTCGATAGGGGATTCCATCCTTCAGGGAGCATAAGTGTTCCTCTATGGGATGTTTATGAAGGATTCTATAACGATTCCTGTGAGGGTTCCATACAGGTTTAGGATTTACGATGTAAGCTTTTCTTAGTTAGGGTTTGGGCTGAAGAAACGAAAAGGCTTGAGTGTAGAGCTCGCAAGCGGTTAGGGCGGCAGTCGCTCGCGCGAGCAGGGGAGGGGGGCTACTTGGAGGGTAGGGGGACTTAGTAACTGGTTATTCTAGGGACTTATCAGTACCATAACCTCAAAGTAGTGTCCCTTTTAGGGTACTTATAAATCTACTTACTACCTACTTACTAAGTCCCCCGACCCTCCAAGTACAGCATAGCAAGTTGCGAGCACCACTGCCTCCGTTGCACATGCGTCTGTTTAACTACGCAGAACACACGTTTAATTCCGCAGACGCAGATTGTTCCATGCCATGGTCCCTATGATGGTCCTTCTTTAATTACAACCCTCTTCGAATATCTAACACTCCAAAACACATTGGTGAAGCGAACGCCTTCCCATTGTACTGCCCTAAACGATACCCTAAACTCTAAACCGGATAATATGGAATCCCTGGACTCTTGGAGACAGAGTCTTGATGCACAATGTCAGTTTCCGCCCATTTTGGCTGGCAGGTCTAGGGTTTCCGGCAGCCTATGGTTTAGCGATTGAAAGGGCCGCTCAGGATGTATGGTTTAGGATGGTTTAAGGCTTGGAGCCTTCAATCCAAACCCTAAACCCTAAACCCCTAAACCCTAAACCCTAAACCGCTAAACCCCTTAACCCTAAACCCAGACCACGACCAAAACCCTTGCAGCGCAAGCCCTCAACGTGTGCTGAATCTCGTACTTGTATATAACAAAAACCCAGGATGCCCCGTACTCCCTTTTTTGGTATTGGGTAACTGTATAAGGAACCTAGGACTACAAAAAGGGAATAAGGGTAGTACTGGGCATCCTAGAAACTCTCTCATGCCCCGGCACAAGGGTAGTTCCCTAAATTAGGTCCCTGTTTAGGTCTCCAACTAGTACACGGCACCCTAGTTTAGAGAACTACCTACAAGAAGAACCTTCCTCTAGTATCCCGTTTCAGCAACCCCCAGTAAACCCTAAACCCTAATCGGCCTTTCAAACAATCCAACGGCTTCTCCATGTTTTCTTGCGATGCTTGCCCCATTCCTGCCAGTAGGAATTAGGATCAGGAACGAGGGTTTAGGGCTTGCCACATTCCTGCCAGTACGAGTTAGGACTAGGGGGACCCTTTTTTGTCGAGAGCCAGAAGTACCCTTTAAGGGGTTTCTTATCTAGTACCTTTGAGCCAGAATCGGGCTATGTGGGGGCTTGTTGGGGGGTACGTTTAGGGTTGGCCCAGCAACCCTGAACATTGCGAACACGACCCTAGAGCATCAAGCATTTTCATGAGTCCTGAGCAAGATACTGCTTGAGGGGTCGTATAGTTCAATATGGCCGTCAATTTGTTCAGATACTTCAGGCTGCATCCTTTTTCCTTCAGACGGCTTGCGCATTCGAGGATCGCTCCTTTCTGCAAGTGCTCCCGCACTTCTGTTAAATATGCATCCGGAAAGACACTACCCTCGCACCACCGCCGCAATGGCTATAGCGGTCATGGTCGCACGTCCCTGTCGTCGTCATTGTCGCGGTTCTCGTCGCTGTGACCAGCGTCATCTTCATTTTCAACAGCATCAACATGAACAGCAACATCACTGTCGACATCAATACCGAGAGCAACATCATCAGCATCACCAGTATTACCAGCACCACCGCCGAAAATCACCGTCACCGCCAAGATCACCATCGCCCTCAGTATTGCCAGCATCATCATCGTCTTCACCAGCAGCACCATCACCATCATCATAATCACCACCATCTTTGCGACCATCATCATCATCATCATCTTCATCATCTTCATCATCATCATCATCACCACTTTTGTCGTTGTCACATCGTCGTCCTCATTGTCGACACAATTGACACCGTCACCGGCATCGTCCGTATCACAACCAGCAGCAGGATCAGCAACATCCACACGCACATGCTCAGCCTCTTGGGCAGCATCGACCTCATCGGCAACATCGACTGCATCATCGCCAACCGCAGTCGCCAACCGCGGCCATCGTCGCTGTGCCATTATTCCTCAAACGCAGATGCTTTTCTGCAGGGCCTACGGACAAAATCTCTGCAGCTGCTGGCGCCGGCTGTATGGCCACGATGGTTTGAGCCATGATGTGCATTCGGGGTCCGGACTTCAGTGCTGCTGGAAGTAATAGTACGCTAAAGAGTTCATCAGAAGGTCATGAACTTCTCAAGATCACGGGGCCAAACCCTAAACTCTAAACCCTAAATTCCAAGCCCCCAAACCCTAAACGCCCAACCCCTGACTCTCAAGTTCCCAGACTCAAACCCCAAACCCTAAACCTCACTCCCGGCCTCTCAAGTTCATGGAGCCCATGAAAGAGCTCTCGATGGCTTCGAAAGAGCACTGCGGCTCCACAGCCTCGATCGACCTTGCGTGCAGTTTCGTGGGCCCAAGCCCCAAACCCTAAACCGACAAGGACTTTTCGGTGGTTTCGTTTGCTTTAGTGGTCCGTAATGTTGTAGAAGGGGTCTAATTTAAGGAGGCGTGCTTCTTAGTCTCGGTGTCGCAAGGAGTTTAGGGGCCTACTTGTCGGGTGTCATGGGGAGCTAAAGGTTAACTCTTTTTTGGCAATATAGTGATTATATAAAGGCTGTACTACCCAAAGAGGTTACAAGTTACCTACTCCTCTACTACGAGGGGGGTTTAGAGGGGTGTAGGGTTGTAGAACGAGTCCTTCGCGAGTCTCCCGAGGGTTTTTCAAGGCTTCATGCTAGAGTTAAAGGGTTCTCATCACTTACCCTTGGTGAGTCGGGAATGGAGGAATGGGGTACAATTATAACTACTATTACTACCATTCTTCCATCCCCTACTAACCAACGGTAAGATCAGTGTTCCTTCATGTTGCTCAGGGGTTTATAGGGTTTGAGGTTCAGAGTTTGCAGGCTCAACCCTAAACTCTAAACCCTTAGCCCCTAAAGCCCTAAACCCCGGAACCCCGAGCCCCTAAACCCCTAGACTCTACACCGCCATAACGGTCGGGGGTTCAAGGTTCAGGGTTTTGGGCACCCGAGACTCCACACGAAACCCGGGAGGGAGCTCCCGTGGCCTTTTTCAGGAGGGTTACTATTCCCCCCCCCTTAGAACCATAGTACTATACGTAGTTTTAATATTCTCTTGGGTTTTATATATGAACAAAAGTAAACAAATTCTTAAGGAGGCTATAGGTTAGGGTTTAGGGTTTAGGGCATAGGCTTTACATAGCCTTAGGGTTTATGGTGGATTGAAAATGCGAATTAGGGCTCTGTGGACGCTTTTGGCTGAGAGCTCGGGGCCTAGGCCGGATGGAAAGAGGCAAAATCCGGCTTGGAGGCTGCGGATTTCGGCTTGCCGGTGCAGTGGCTTAGGCAAGATGCGGATTTGCAGAAATACCGGCGAGCTTAGGATTCAGTTTTTTAGGATAAGGCCTTCTGGCTTGAAAGCATAGACTTCACAGTTTAGGATATGCGACTGCAACAAACCGCGAACACAGAAAGCCCGAACCATATAACCCTAAAGCCCTCACGTACAAACTAGTGGAGGCTCTGGGTGTATTAAACTATAGACCTAAGAGAAACCTAGGAATAAAAAGGATGCTCTTTTTGGTGTCAACGGGGTTATAAGGGAACCTGAACCCCAAAAAAAGGGAATAAGGGCTTACTCTGGGTCCTAGCTTCTAGTTTGAGGGCCAAGGGTTTGGGGTTGAGGGTTTAGAGCTTCAGGGCTTTGGGGCTTTACGGCCTTTCGGGGTTTAGGGTTTTTGAGGGTTTAGGGTTTAGGGTTTAGGGTTGGTTTAGGGTTTAGGGTTTTTGAGGCCTTTGCACGTCAATGGCTGGAGACGGGTGGACAGGACGCTTCGTCCATTCCGAGCTTGGGGTGTTTAGGGTTGCCCAATTGTGCCTTAACCCCTAACCCCTAAATCCTAAACACTAACCCAGAGCCTCCAAAACCCCTTAATTAAGGAATATACCTTAAATTATAATAGGATCCCTAATATGATTTAAGATATATTCCTTAATTAAGGGGTTTTGGAGTCTCTGGGAAACCGCCTAACCCTAAAGCCCTAAAGCCGCTCCTTGGGCTGAAATTTCTAGGATACCCAGTAACCTAAGAAAAAAAGGCCTCTCTTTTTGGTATTGGGTAACTTTATAAGGAACCTAGGACTACAAAAAGGGAATAAGGGTACTACTGGGCATCCTAGATTTTATGTCATGTCGGCTGAGGGCTTTAAGCCGATGGCTGTGCTGAGAAGATTGAGGTTCGCTCTGCTGTAGGAACCTGATTAAGAAACCTTGGGCCTAGGGGTTCCTTTAAATAGGTCTATAAGGGTTAATATAAGGGATCTATAAGGGTATACTAATGTAGGAGCCTGATTAAGAAACCTTGGGCCTGTATTAAGGCTCTTTATATGAATCCTACCGTCTTGGGGTTACAGGCCCAGGGTTCCTTCATCAACTTCCTACATTTTGTGTAATCTGCCCAGAGACTCCAACATCCCTTAATTCAGGAATATACCGTAAATTATAGCAGGATCCCGAGTATGATTTAAGGAATGTTCCTTAATGAAGGGATATTGGAGTCTCTGGGTGCACGAACCAGGGCCGTCAAGCCTAAACCCTGAACACGACGCTGGATGAGAGCTGAGATTCCAAGGGAAAAGGAGGGACCCTTAATGGGGACCCTACCCTATAATGGACCTTATAATGGGTATATAACAGCTATATTAAGGGTAATTATATACCTAGGGGTCCTTATCAAGGGTCCCTCCTTTTCCCCTTTGGGAGACGAATCAAGGCAGGAAGCTTTTCGTATTCAGGCGGGAGCTGGATGCTGTATATGCCGATCAACTCACCAGTGTCCTGCAGCAAGCTTGAAGGCCAAATTTTCAGGTGCCTCAGTTGGCCTTAACAACTAATTGGGAATAGCTGGTGGGGTATGTTACAGTATGATTATACTGAGGAGCTGTCAGTAATCAGCAACAGCAGTGGTGTTGATCTAGGCTTCTTGATTGAGCCCGATATCCCGCTGAGCTTTAATTCTTTCTGCCCAGCCGCCTGCAGCCCAAACCCTAAACCTGAACACCTGAAGGAGAACACCGACCCACCTTACATGGGAGCTTCAGGAGATGCAGCAAGCTTGGAACTGGGTATAGATTTAGCATGTGCGCAAAACCCTAAACCCCAGAAGCCCTAATATCAGCAGGAGCCACCATAAAAAGGCATCCCCAACTTGCACAAACCCCCTCCAACTGAAATGTAGAAAAAAACCTGGTCTCGTAAGGTGTACCTGTAGTCTCCATTGTAGTTCCTTTTTCCGGTTAACCAGTTTTACGGTTAGGATCCTATAATATAGTTTTTGTTTAACCATAAAAAAGAAACTACAATGAATGCCAGTAGGGCTCAGTTTTAAGGTGTAGATTTCAGGGTGCAGGCTTCCGTAACCTACTTTGTCTCACCCCTAAACCCTAAACCCTAAACTCACAATCTCGATAGACTCCGTTATATCCTTCGTCTCTAAGGACTCAGATTTCAAGGCTTTTGGGCCCAAAGACCATACTATTTAAGGCTTTGGGGCTATTTTGAGCCTTAGGGATAGGGTTTATGGCAGGCCATGGTACTTCGAGGTGGGCTTTTTGCCAAAGGAACCTCCACCTGCTGGGAACTAATCGGCGCTTCTGCAAAGTGCGAAGCCCTGACAGCCCTGATCCTTCGAGGCCCTAAACCAACTAAGTCCTAAACCCTTATAAGGAAAGGGTTTAGGGTTTAGGTTATTTTTTAAAGTTGGGGTGACGTTCCTTTGTCTGTCTGCCCGCGCTTAGGGTTTAGGGTTCTCGGGGTTTAGGGTTTAGGGGTCTAGGGCTTAGGGTTTAGGGGTTTAGGGGTTTAGGGTTTAGGGGTTTAGGGGTTTAGGGTTTAGGGAACCCTACTCTGAATGTGAGGAAAGGTTAAACTTTCCGATTCCTAATAAACTATAAGAAGCCAAAAAGTTTAAAGGTTAGGTATTGGGGATCTAAGATATAACATGTCCCAAAGCCCTACCGGGGCGACGGGGCTCCTCGTTGCGAAGTCCGGTGGCCAAGAAAGCGGCGTCTGCTCCGTTGCTTGGACCATAAGGGGTAAAGTCGATGTAGGTGATGCTGTCCTTGGCTTTTACAATCAAAACGCTATCCATGGCTTTAAAATCAAAACGCTATCCTTGGCTTTAAAATCAAGACGCTAAACCCTACACCGTAACTTTAGGGTTCAGGGTTTGGGGTCCTTGGCTTTAGGATTTCGGGTGACGCTGTCTTTAGGTTTCGGAGGCGGGGGGAGGGGGGGGTTAAGTTTCGGGTTCTGCTGTCATTGCCAATCGCCTAAACCCTAAACCCTAAAACGTTGTGCACTTAGGAGTTTGAAGTGGGCCGAACAGTCGATATATGGATATCAGCAGGATAAAACGGTGGTAATGTAGTGGGGAATGGCATGGCCATCTAGGGACTATAGCTTGGTTGGTCCTTTAGAGCCTCAGAAAAACCTTTGTACACCAACAACCTCTTAAGGCAAACAAAGGAAAACACACAACATCCGAAAGGCCTGCCTGGGTATGGTGTGGCTCCATGGCTGAAGTGTTTAGGGTTTTCAGATCTACGGGATCTAGGGGTTTAGGAAGGCATTGGCGACGGGCCGAACAGTTCTGGTTCAGGTCATCGGGTCTCTAATACCCCTAGAAACCACATGCTAAAAAGTGAACCGTGAACCCTACATACTACATCCTAAACCTTAACCTTAACTTAACCTGGTTTCCTTATCAAAGGTCTTTGTGATGCTCTGTGGTTAGGATTCCAGGAGTCTCACCAAATCATGCCAAAGCCTAGAATCGTGAATGGTTGTCCTCTTATAGTCATTATAGTTGTGTACGCACTGCCCGAAACCTTTCTTGCATTCATGCAGCTCGTCCAAACACTGATACCTAAACCTTGACCAGCGCAACACGTCAGGACTCATCAAGCCTGTGCTTCTCTCTCTGCGAGGTTTGAGCGGACCTTTTTATGGTTTGGGGTTCAAGGCTTAATGCCGGACATAGCGAACCCTTCTAATTACAACCTTTCGGAACAGGCTCTTGATTCTAAGCACCCCTGAACACGAACCTCCCGATGAACAACTATCTAGGACCAAAACCCCCAAAGCTCTAAATCGTGTGCTACCCAAATGATCCTCTCAAGTCTTGTGGCACATTCGGTGCTCAGCCACCACCCCGATCCACGAAATGCACGACCCCAAACCAGCTTCCCCGAATGGAGTGCAGGGTTTGGGGGCTCGGTCTGCAAGCCAAAGCTTCTGGATTTGCCCGCGCCTGTTGATAAGCCTGCCACTCAATGCGCCGTGGTCTTGTGCAAGGGGACGTCCAATGTAGAGAGCCGCTACAGTAAAGAGTTCATGCATCTAGACATGACAACTCCCCCTTAGCAGCAGCAGTAGCACCAACTTGTTCAAAATCGGCCGAAATCGTCGTAGCACGTCGAAGCGATCGCATTTCTAAGCATTGCCACAACCCTCATCACGGCAGCAGCGGCAGCGCTGCATCCTCAAGATAAGACCCAGGCAGAGACTCCAATATCCGTATTAAGGAATATACCTTAAATAAAAAATAGGATCCTTGAATATGATTTAAGCTATATTCCTTAATTAAGGGATATTGGAGTCTCTGGTGACATCACCAGCACCACCTTGACCAGAGACTTGGTCTTGGTCTTTAGGGCTTAGGGCTCAAGCCCGCTGAGGGTTTAGGGTTTGGGGTTAAGGGGTTTAGGGTTTGGGGTTTAGGGGTTTGGGGTTTAGGGGTTTAGGGTTTCGAGTTTAGGGGTTTAGGGTTTGGGGTTTAGGGGTTTGGGGTTTAGGGGTTTAGGGTTTCGAGTTTAGGGTTTAATCACCGCCTTCATCGACGGGACTGCTGCTGCTGCTGCTGCTGCTGCTGCTCGCGCTAGTACTGCTGCTGGTGCGACTACAACCAACAACAACGTCACCTACGACCCACAACCTTCTTACCGCCTCCGCATACCTGCTACATACTGGATACTAGAGCTCCAAAAACAATAGCTATGTCTACTACTGCTAGTACTACTACTACGACGACGACTACTACTACTCCTGCTACCACTACTCATACTGCTACTGCTACTGCCACTGCTACTGCTACTGCTGCTACTACTACTACTACTACTACTACTACTACTACTAATAATGGTACTACTACGACTACTACTACGACGACTACTGATACTGATACTGCTACTGCTACTGCTGCTGCTGCTGGTGCTACTACTACTACTACTACTACTACTACTACTACTACTACTACGACTACGACTACGACTACGACGACTGCGACGAAGACGACGACTACTACTAGCACTAGCAGCAGCACTAGCACTAGCACTAGCACCAGCACTAGCACCAGCACTAGCACTGCGTCGACCGCGACGACGACGACTGCTGCTACTACTACTCCTGCTGCTGCTACTCGTAATACTGCGACGATCCCTACGTACCTGTTCTTACCACCAATCATCGTAGTGACCAGTACCATCAGCATCATCACGTAAATGTTGATGCCGAAGTTCAGAACTGTACATCTCTTGCTGGACTTTGAAGTAACCAGGGAGAAAAAAGTATAGGTTTTTATTTTATAATGGTTCCTTTAAGGAACAGGTACCAAACAAAAGTATTCAAGTATGGCACTCCAAACCCAGGGTTGCGTATTTTGAGGCGTAACTCCGCTTCCTGCCGCTCGAAATCGTGATCCCGCCGCACAGCAAGTATACATTTTGAGAGGGACTCTTGTTTCCAGCTTCCGGATATTGGGCCCATTATGAAATTATAATGAGGAACCCCCCGCAATAGCCTTGGTGATTATTAGGCCCCTTTCGTAGATGCAGTTCGTGGTTAGGCTTGGGGAAGCACCCGCCTGGCCCAGCGCCGAGTCCTTCCATGTGCCATTGCCGTTTGCTCCTCAAATTCAACAAATACTTAAGATGTTGAGCGATTTTGTTTATGGTGGGTTTCTGCTTTGTGGTTGCTGTCGTGCCCCCGACAGCACAGCACAGGCTACGTAGTCATCGAGCTGCAGTTCATTCAAGCCTTAAAGCCAAAACAGCACCGAGGTCTTTTGTTCAGGGTCTGAGGGCTTTGAGCTCAGGGCGACGCCTGGCACTGCTATGAAGCAATGCATAGACTGCTAATGAATGAGCTTCCCGGATTAGAAGGATCCACTGCGGCTGTTCAAGAAGTGGGTTAATTGAAATCGAAATCAAGCCAGGTTGTCATCTCATGCAGCATTTTGTGTCCCACATCTTGAGTGATCAGGCAAACCCCGAGTTGCCAAAGCCCGATAACAAATTCAAGAAAGCACCCAGAAACCCAAAAAGACTCCGAGTGTCGGAAGTTAGTGCCATAGTCGGTTTCTTTGAACACGGAGTAGATCAAATTGCCATCCAGGTCGAACATGAAGATGTCATAGTAGTTGCGCTCAATGAGCTTCGCGCCTCAAGGCGTGGCATACTACAGGAAACAACACAAGCTACGGGCACTTCTGCGGTCAGCGGTCTAAGTAGTACAGATGTCCTCAACAGTACCAGTACCAGTATGCTTGCTCATGCTTGCTCTACATGCCAACTGAATAATTGCGTCTCCTACTTGCCGTTGCTGGATCTACAGACTCAACAGCACCTGCCCTTGTCATAGTCATCGTCACAACATCAGCAGCACCATTATGTCCAAACGCCTTCTGCTTCAGTGTTATCACAGCCATCATCATCACCATCAGGCCTGTCCAACCTAAACCAGTGTTGCCAATGCTTCAACAGCCGTCCCATGTTCCTATGTGCTTATTGGGATTCCGGTACTTGAGGAACATCTTTTCACCCCGTCCCAAAACCCGCAACCCTGCGCAATATGTCTCAAGGCCAACAACAAACCCAGAAACCGTAAATAAGATATTCTTGAACTGACGGGTGTTGGGATGTCAGCGTTCGGTGCCTGATTCGGTACTGGACTGGGGTTCGGGTTTAGGGCTTGAGGTTAGGGCTAAGGGTTAAAGTCAAGCAAGATCTGCCCTAGTCGACATGTTCAATAATCAAAGCGTTGATAATCAGAATAGGACTTGGAGGCGTGTATTCGATCATGAACCGTGACTAATTATGCTGAGGAGCCCTTTTGGTAGTTAGTCAAGGCTTCGACAAAAGTTGGTTTAGGGAGCATGGAAGCCTGCCTAAACTTCCTGTCAAGCCTGCAGTTCTGGTTTAGGATCATTGAAAACGTAAGTCTCTAGGATGCCCAGTAGCCTAGGAATAAAAAGGGATTTTTGGTATTGGGTGACTGTCTAAGGAATCTAGAACTACAAAAGGGGAATACGGGTACTACTGGGCATCCTAGTTCTTGTGAGGTGGAAGCCAGCTTCCGCAGATTTACTTGAAGTACCAGAAGCTGGCCCCCAATGTCCTATTATAACCCGACAGCCCAAAAGCTACCCCCTAATACCCTAACTACCATGCCGGTCACAGCAGCTAGGTTCCTGAGCAGGTCCTTAATCGTAAGCGTGCCCTTTTTCCTACCGTCTTGTTTTAATCTTAACAGGGACACCCAAAATAGAAAGGGCAAAAGGGTACTACTTAGGAACCTAGTAGACCCTAAACCCCCATTAGATCCCTTACAGAACCCTTTAAGGAGCCCTTTAAGGAACCTAGGCACGGTAGATAGGGTGCCACTCTTGGTGGACGGCGTGGTATCGCTCAGGACCTTCTGCCACTTCCAGAGCATCCTTTCGGGGGAAGTCAGATGCCCAAAACTAAAACTTCAAATGTAAGATCTCCAAGAGTAAAAGGAGGGACCCTTGCAAGGACCCCTGGGTATATACCCTTAATATAGCTATTGTATACCCATTTTATGGCCCCTTATAGGGCGGGGGTCCCCATTAAGGGTCCCTCCTTTTCCCCTTTGAAGATCCTGATCAAGAAACCCTGGGCCTATATCACTACAACCCCAAAATAGTAGGATTTAAATACAGAGCCCTAATCAAGGCCCAAGGTTTCTTAACCGTGTTCCTACATTAAACCCTCAAACTCTTCACTAAGCCCTGCACCCCTAACCCGGAACCCTACATTACCCATAATAATGAATATACCATAATTCTCATAGTTTAGGGTCCTTAAGGCTATGCAGGATTCATCAACAGTAGCGCCTTAGTAGAGCATTTGGTTTTGGGGGGTTTAGGGTTTAGGCTTTCAGGGTTCCTTTAAGGGTTTAGGGTTTAGGGTTTAGGGTTCCTTTAAGGGTTTAGGGTTTAGGGTTTAGGGTTCCTTTAAGGGCTTAGGGTTCCTTTAGGGGGTTTTGGGTGTAGCATTCCGAGTTCAAGGCTTCGCTCCTTTTCGGCCTGGATTCTTGAGGATTCGAGCCCCCTAACCTTCTACCCTAAACCTTACCTGCGGCCGAAAAGACCTACCTTTTTGGGGTTCCTTATTATGGTTTCTATATATATAGTTCCTTAAAAAGGTAGGTCTTTCCGGCTACAGGTAGGTGCTGCCCCCATGCAGTAAGAGCCCATAATAGGGCTACTATTAAGGTCCTAATATATCTACATTATGAATATTATTCAACTACTACTGAGTGGGGGCCGTACCCAACCTAGACCCTACAAGCCCTAAAACCCTGAAAGCCCTTAATTAAGGAATATACCTTGAATCATAGTAGGGATCCTATTATAATTTAAGGTATATTCCTTAATTAAGGGATATTCGAATCCCCTAAACCCTCAACCCTATAGCTCCCTTTAAGGATCCCTTTAAACCCTTAACCCTAGCAGGACCTGGCCTCATGTTAGCAGCTGCTTTCGGCAGAAGGACGCTTCGGGCCCAGTACCCTAGTAGCGCAACCGTCTATTCTCCGGGAAATGCTTTCAACATGAGGATTTACGTGGAGGGTCGGGGGACTTAGTAGCTAGTTATTTTCGGGACTTGTAAGGACCAGAACCCCAATTAGGGTCACTTTTAGGGTACTTATAACTCTACTTACTACCTACTTACTAAGTCCCCCGACCCTCCAAGTAGGGCTCAGGGTTGAGGGTCTTAGACTTGAGTCTTCGGGCACAGGTTTCGAGGTTTGGGGCTTTAGGAATTGAGGTTGTGGGTGTCAGGGATTTAAGGTTTAGGGTGTATATTATACTGTGACTATAATAAGGAACCCCCCCCAATAAGGAACCCCCCAAAACGGACGCCATTCCAGGGCTGGCGAATTAGTTTAGGCTGCAGGGTGCAGGTTCAGCGTTCTGTGGTGTTTAGGTTTAGGGTTTAAGGGTTCAGGGTCTAGGGTTGGAAGGTGTGGGGCGTATGGTTAAGGTTTGAGGCCCGCAGACTTGGGTCTAGGGGTCAGGGGCAAGAGCTCGTCGTTAGCACTGCGCAGGCGTCCTTCTCATCTGTAACATAGAGGTTGATCAAACTTTGCCGCGTGGTCTCGGCATCTGCAGAGTAACTGTCCTGAGGTCGCATCTCAACTGCAAGCCGTAACAGCCCAAAGCATCTTAAAACCTGGCATCCCTTGAACCCTAGGACCCTAAACCCTAAACCCCTAAACCCTAAACCCCTAAACCCTAAACCCTAAACCCTGAAGCCTAACCCCTAAACCCTAAACCCTGAAGCCTAAACCCCTAAACCCTAAACCCCTAAACCCTAAACCCTGAAGCCTAAACCCCTAAACCCTAAACCCTAAACCCTGAAGCCTAAACCCCTAAACCCTAAACCCCTAAACCCTAAACCCTGAAGCCTAAACCCCTAAACCCTAAACCCTAAACCCTGAAGCCTAAACCCCTAAACCCTAAACCCCTAAACCCTAAACCCTGAAGCCTAAACCCCTAAACCCTAAACCCTAAACCCTGAAGCCTAAACCCCTAAACCCTAAACCCCTAAACCCCTAAACAGGCGTGCTTCATGGCTTTGAAACGAACCCCAGGCTCCAGTTCTACCCTCATCGAATCGAGCTCATGCGAATCCTGGGTTGGGAGTTTCCCAAAATAGGGGACCCTAATGTAGTACCCTATATAATCGGACCCTTTTTTTTCAGGACCCCAAATTGAGGTACCCCCATGTTCGGAAACTCCCGGTTATGTTTGGGGCTCACGAAAAGCTTTGAAGCGCTTTACTTGAAGGATCGTAAGCCTAGGGTAAAAAATAGGTTGACTGTACTTAAAACTGATTATAACCTCAGTTAAGGTACTTATAAGCTTACTTGAATAGTCCCATGAACCTCCAGGTAGGCATCGGATCAGCTCGGAAGTTGCTACCACAGCGGTGAAAGTATGCCTTACCTAGAAACTTCCCATCGGCCCCATAGTAGTTCCTTTTTCAGGCTCACATGAAGAATCCTATAAGGTAGTCCCTAAAAGGAACTACCATGGGGCCTATGGGCAGCGTATCCACACTGGACATGCCAATATGTGGCCTTATAACGTATGCCTTTAGCCCGTGGGTGTACAGTTACAACCCGGCATAAGGCGAACAGCCAAAACGCCGAAACCCCAAAGCCACAACGCAACCCCGACTTGCACCCAAGCAGTATCCTTGAAGGACATACGTAAGGCAGCCGTAGCAAGGAACCCTACAAGGGTAGGTTATTTAGGGTCCAAGCAAAGCCTGACGATGCAAATCCAGTGTCCCATGCTGTCTTGAAGGCAGGAAGGGCTTGTTGAAGGTTTCGGCTGTAGACATCTTCGGTCAACCACTGCCTTCGCGGTTTCAGTCGCGTATATTGGAGTTGCTCCTGTCGTCTATTCTGAAGCAAAACGATGCCATCTAAAACCTGAAGAACCGTCGACGTGATCTACGGCTTAATGCCGGAATTAATAAAGGAATAGGTTTGCCGCGATCATATGGTATAGCTATATTCGGCAATAAAGCTCAAGGAAAAGAGGGCTATCTCTCCAAAGGAACACCGTCTGAAACCCTGGGTCGTCTAATCACCCAGAACCAGAAAATTGAATGCCCAATACCCTGAACCCAGTAATCCTGAACCCGAGTAACTACCTACCTCAGGCTCTAATCCCTATAACCCTTCAATGTGCCTGGGCATGATCAGGACTCCCTTTTTCGTACGGGGTAGTTGTGCAGGGACCTAAAAACATAGAACAGGAAAACATGGCTCAATGCGAGCTCCAGCTTAGGTTTAAACACATTCTTGTCAAGGGAAGTAGTTTGGGTTTTAAGGCAACCATGTAATATTGTTTGCTATAAACTATCCGTATCATGGTGGCTTTCACTTAGTTCTTAACAAGACCCAAGTAGAGGGTCCTAGGCCCCACGCTCCACAGAATCGGCCCTTGGCCTATGCGTGGAAGTGAGGATGTCCGACCGCTTCCACCAGTTGCGACGCCATGTCCCCTGTGACAGCCATACGATGCCTGCACAGCAGTTGGAACAAAGGTCATGGATTAGAACAGAATTCGAAGACATGCTCTACCATGCTCTACTGCAAACTGTAAGCTAACTGCATGCGATAGCCACTTGCATGCCGTCTCTCTCGAGCCTCTAGCTTACGTCTGCACCGTCTCATGTGTTTGGGCTTGTGCACCGAGAAGTTTGGAATCTTTGGGATCTCGACTTGGGCGTGTTGGGCTTTGGACGTACAGTGGAAGCCCAAAAGTTGGAAACCCAATAGCCTCAATCCTCAAGTGTCATGTATAGGGAATCCCAGCACAAATTGTCCTTAATCCGGCTTCCAACTTCTGGGGGTTTACTATAGATCTCTTACAGAACCCTTTAAGGAACGCTGATAGGACCTTTTCAGGAACCCTTACACCAAGGGAACACTTTAAAGAACCCTTATAGAAGCCTTTAAGGAACCCTTCAAGGAGCCCGTTAAGGAGCCCTTTAAGGAAGCTTCAGGCTTGAAACTTTTTGGGTGGTCTACTACGGTTGATGATATAAATCCTGCACAACCTTAATGACCCTAAACTATGGGAATTGTGATATATTCCTTATTATGGGCAATGCTGGATTTATATCCCTAAACCCTAAACCCTAAAACCCTACACAATATAGATCCCTTAAACGAACCCCTTAAAGGTACCCTTGGTATGGGTAATGCTGGATTACTACCCCAAGTCGGCACAGAAATACAAGGTTAGACTTTCCGATTCCTACTACTTAGAGGGTCGGGGGACTTCGTAATTAGGTAGTAAGCAGACTTAGAAGTACCCTAAAAGGGACCCTAATTGGGGTTATGGTACTTATAAGCCCCTAAAATCACCAGTTACTAAGTCCCCCGATCCTCCAAGTAAACTGTAAGAACCCAAAAACTTACAGGCTCGGTGTTGGGGATCTAAGATTCATCTCCAGATACCCCTTCTCCCTAAACCCTAAAACCCCAAACTCCTAAAGCCCTAATCCCTAAACCCTAGGGGTAAAAAGATTTATCAACCGTATACGGTGGCCGGTGCCATACGGGGCCTAGTCTTGGGTTCAGGGGATCCCAAGCGAGCCGCGGTGGAAGGTTTAACCCGGAAAAACCAACCCTTTTTGAAGGACGTTTCCAAGGAAGTTATAGTAAGGGGAACCCTTTAAAATGGTAGGTTTTGCAGGGTTAAGATTGGAGTTATAGGGATTTTTTGATGCCCCCTCAGAAGATCTCACCTTCTTCACTGCGAGGATCTAGTGCAATCCCCATGAGGGTCTTTCTGCAGCGTATGACGGTAGAAACACTCAGGATATGCCAAGGTCGAAGAAGTTTGTTTAAGATAGCGCAGTCTTATAAAGTTTTAAGGAAGTTTAGGATCTCTTTTCAGGGTTCAGGGTTTAGACTGTTTCGCTTGCAGGGTTTAGGGTTTAGGGCTTAAAATTCAGGGAAATAGGGCTTAGGGTTCAATTTTGGTTTTCCCAACCCCCGGGTTGGGGATAGCGTGCAATGACCTCTGGCGGGGAGCATCGTTTGCCATCGGCCCCGGTGGGACTGTTGTTCCACAGTTGGGTCTAGGGCTTCCCTTTCTAAGTGCTTATCGTATTGGAAGTTCAACAACAGCCTGCATAAAACAGGAAACCCTGAATCCAAAACCCTCAACCCCGAACCCCAACTCTGAACCGTAACCCTACCTGACCCCCATATACCCCGAGTACCCACTATTGAAGGCCATAAGGACTCTATTAAAGGGCCCTTGGGCGGTCCTCGTACGCCCTAAACCTTCAATCTCGCTTGTGAGTTCTTCGCGTTTGGGAGGCGGGCTTCAGCAGGAAGGCTAAGCTCACATGTTCATGGGTACTTGGAGGTTCATGGGTAGTTGTAAATGGGCTTATAAGTCCCCTAATATGGGTTATAAGTACAGTTACCCTACTTATACCCCACCGCTTATAACTACCCATGAACCTCCAAGTAGTTTTTGCATAGGGTTTAGAGCGTAGTTGTTCAAACAGGGTTTTGGGGTTAGGGGTTTTTTGTTGCTGGGATTTAGACAATTTAAAGTAGGGCGATAAGTCAGGAAACTGTTATCTCCAATTAGGATGCTGAAACTCTGCTCCTCGACAGTGGCTGCCGCACTCTGAGCTTTCCGGATCTCCTTGTCAAGAGGGTTCGGTGCATCGCCCACCCATCGGCCGGTGTCTCGCAGCCTGTGAATCTGGTCGTGGATCCACAGGACACGCTCGACGCCACTGTTCTGTTTCTTGCTCTTCTTTCTGATCTGGGCACTCACGAACTCGACGTCCGTCTCCGACTCTTCCCCAGCATCCAACCAACCTCGCCCCTGGGACGTCGAAGAGCTGGACGGACACCGCAAGGCGCAGAGTGCACGGTCATGGGCCAAAGCGAGCTTCTTCTTCTTCTTTGCTGTTTATCTCCAAACTCTCCTGCCTCACAAACCACGTTCGGAATGTTAGGTCGGGTGGGAATGAGAAGACCAGAGTCACGATTGTGGTAGGTGTGGGTCGACGGCTAGCTTACCATGAACTATGGCTCTGATAAGTTAGGGCTTTCAGGGCTAAGATCCCTTACCCGCACCCAAAGGGTCCTAACTACAAACATAGTGGAAAGTAGGGTTTAAAGTAGGGTTTCCATGGTTGGAATAGCTGTTATGGTTTGGGGACCCCTTGGGGCACTCTGTTCTGAACCCTAAACCCCGATTACCACACTCAGGCTCCACCTTTCTGCAGTCCCTGCGTTATCGAAGCGCAAATCAGCTTGCGGTAAAGAGTTTCCGAGCCTCAGGCGCGGCTTCAGGCTAGGGTTTTGAGGTTAAAGAGTTTCCGAGCCTCATGCGCAGTCCGAAATCCGAAGCTGGAACTCCTAAACCCGTCGTTTTCGTCGTTTTCAACAAATTCCATTGGGTCCCTTGACTTATGGGGTCATACACAAGGGGGTCAGGATGTAGGGCTTCAGAGGTTCGAGGTTCAGTTCCAGGAATTCGGGCTCCAGTGTTTAGGGCTTAGGGTTTAGGGTTTAAGCGTTTAAGGGCTTAGGGCTGGCGGGTTTAGGGTTACCGCGCTTTCTTTTCATCTACGGTAGTCGGACTTTGCGATCTCGCCCCCTCAGGGTTTAGGGTCTAGGGGCTGGGGGTTTAGGGTTAACTGGACTTTGAAGCAACAAGGGAGAAAAAAAGTATAGACTTTCATGTTATATTGGTTCCTTTAAGGAAGAGGTACCAAACCAAAATATTCAAGTATGGCACTCCAAACCCAGGTTAAGGGTCCCTCAAAGTATGTAGAATAATAGCCTTTTATAGGTTTTGGGCCATTATTTTACCAACTTTGGGGGGTCTAGGTAGGGGCCGGAGGTTTAGGGTCAAGGGTGCTAGGGTTTAGGGTTTAGGGTTTGGGGGCATCCGGCAGTCCGGCTTTGGGGGCATTTGATGTCTTCTCAGGGGTCACTTTGTCTTACCCCTCCAGACCCTAAACCCTTAGAACTTTGGCCTTAAACTCTAAAGCGTCAGCTTCGACCAAATGTTTTACCGGGAGTTGCGCAGCCTTTCTTTAGAAGTATCCTGAGGTTTTTCGCAACATGAAGATGGGGACAGGGCAGAATTCGCCAAAGCTCGCTCCTAAACCCTAAACCCTCCGGGGTGTTAAAGCCCTGGGGTAGGCAACTAGGCAACCAATGCCAAACAGGAGCGGTCGCCGCTCCAGGCCGTAACCCTTCGATAGGCTTTTGAGGGTATCATGTTCATAAACATCAGGGCTTCGTAAGGTTACATTCACATCTCCTCGAAGTAAATCGAATTAGTGCGCAGGGCACCTTCGAAACTTCGCTTCCCCGGGCTTGCAAAGATCAATGCCCCCGAAAATCATCCTCATAAATGTAAAGAGGGTGCTTTGGGTTCTATTATTCTATACATACATTGAAGAAGCCTGTGAGTAGCCTGTAACCATCTCCCGCCCAAACCCCACTCTAAACCCAGACACTGAACCCAACACCCAAACATAACCCCAAACCTTGTCCCGCAAATCCTGCTGCAACCCCGGCACTCCTGCATAAATGCCCCCCAAGCCCGACAACACTCAAAGCCCTCATCAACTTCTGCAATGCAACATGACTGTTCTTGCTTAACGACTCAGGAGACTTAGTTAGCAAGTAGATCATGAGTGCTGCTACATAACTCGGAGAACCTTGTGTCTTAGTTTTTGAAGTTGAAATTTCAATGTATGCCTTCTTCGTAAGTCCCTTGAGTAAAAACCAAACATGCGAATCCGAGGCAAGCGGCCGATAAAGAATATTACACGCTCCAAACCGGGACTCTGTCCCTTGATGGTATTCATCACCTCGGGAAGGCTTTAAAGTAAAAGCCAGAAAGTTGGAATATGATTATCCTAAAGCCTTTATGGCAAATTATAAGGTATCCTACCCTGAAACCATATTCCAACTTTCTGGAGTTCCCTTTATTTCTGTGGCGAATTGTTCATCCTAGAGGTTTGAGGCTCAGGGTCTCGTTCTTAGCCTTGTAGGGTTGAGGGTTTGGGGTCTTGCGAGGGTTGTCGCGCTTGAGACGGATGCAGGGCTGCAGTAGTAGTAGTAGTAGTAGTAGTAGTAGTAGTAGTAGTAGTAGTAGTAGTAGTAGTAGTAGTAGTAGTAGTAGTAGTAGTAGTAGTAGTAGTAGTAGTAGTAGTAGTATTAGTAGTAGTATTAGTAGTAGTAGTAGTAGTAGTAGTAGTAGTAGTAGTAGTAGTAGTAGTAGTAGTAGTAGTAGTAGTAGTAGTAGTAGTAGTAGTAGTAGTTCTAGTTGCGGTTGCTGCTGTAATTGTTGTTGTTGTTGTTGTAGCAGCAGCAGTCATCGTCGAAGTAGTAGTAATAGGAGGCGGAGGAGGAGGAGGAGTCGCGACATCGATCGTGGTCTTTTGCGGCTGTGGTGCTGCAGAAAAACACAAGGATGGTCCTTCATGTGACCGGTGACGGCCACATTGTACACACAGTATGGTACGGCTGATGATCTAAGTCAAGCCTTACTCATAAGAAGAAGCATAACATAATTCCCATAAATTAGGGTCCTTGAGGTAATACAGGATATATATATATATATATACACACATCATCAACCGTAGTGTTAAGGATCGAACCCCGAATCCTGTACACTGGGATGTGCTGCCGAGTTGGGAGCTGAACACCTGCGCTTCCGGTTCAGGATAGGGGCAGCCACAGGGTCCAAGTACCAATCTAGTAGCTTCTTATTAGAGTTTGAGCCCGCAAAGTGTAGAATTACTATACCAATACTTGGACGTTTGGGATTACAAGATTTGGAATCTGCGGTTTCGGTGCTTCGGTCCTGTGGAGGAGTGGGATGTCGATTTGGGCTCAAGCGGGCGTGGGGGGTCCACCGAGACCCACCCCCCCCCCAACTGCCCTCTATGACCCCCGACCCTCCATTTGAAGACCATCGGGGCTCTATTAAGAGGCACTTAGGGGTCCTAGTAGAGTTTGGGCTTTGCTGCGTTGGCCTTCGTTAAGGCACTTAAGATCTCTTAAACAGCTGGAGGATGAGTGATTGGTGTCTAACATAGCAGCTCCAAAACAACGCTAAGGTTAGGAAGCCGAATGTAGCCTGATGCCACGACTTGAACCGTGTTATTTGGCGTCCATGACGAAGCAAGACCCTCTGAGGGGCCACGCCCCAGTGATCTCGTCCCATCTAAACTCACGTGCGTTGAGCCACCTGAGATTCTGTCCAGCTGATGAGGCATTTCGAGTTTGGGGTAAAACCTGCCTAACACCTCCACACCCCGAACTGTAAACATTGAATTCTCCAAAACCACGTGCTTTCGCTTTACGGCGAGTTTTCGGCCCGTTCGAAGAAGGGTTTAGGGTTTAGGTAGGGTACTGCCCCCACTCAGCAACAGTTGGAATATCTTTACAATCTAGATATATTAGGCCCTTAATAATAGCCTTATTATAGACTGTTGCTGTATTATTAGGCCCTGAATAGTAGCCTTATTATAGACTGTTACTGTATGGGGGCAGTACCCAAGGTTTAGGGTTTAACAAGGCGGACCGTTGCAGCAGGTTCGAAAGGAAGGCGCGAACTGGGGTGTGGAGCAAGGGTCGATGTAGGGGCCTTTAACGAGAGGGTAGGGTTTCCTTTAAGGGGTCCTTTAAAGGGGTTCTATAGGGGATCTATAGTAGGATTCTATAACATAGGGGCCTTCATAATTAGAATAGGTTTCTGGGGCCCGTTATTCTATAAATACAGAGCGAAGGTAATTATTCAGGCCCCTAGAGTACGTTAGGTCGGAATATCAAGGTTCGGAACGCCCATGCTGAATCTAGATGGGCGTTTCCGAATAACAGGGGACCCAAATATAGTACCCCAAATAGCAGGACCTTCATTATAAGGGCCCCAAAATAAGGTACCCCTAATTTTCGGAAACTCCCAGATCTCACCAAAAGGAATTGATCGAGCCCTCGACTGGCATGAACAGTTTCGGGGGTTTGGGGGTCGAGGGTGCACGCTTTAGGGTTTAGTGTGTAGGGTTAAGTTTAGGGATTAGGGTGTAGGGTTTAGGGTTGAAGTTTAGGGCTTAGGGATCGTTCCTAACAAACCCTTGCGAGAAAAGCCTCACAGCCCCTTTAGACACCCAAAATGCCGGGGACATTTTCACATCACAACCCTATACATCCTGAAACCTAGCCCCCTGCTTTTATTATTTGGGTTTCTGCATTGTGCCCTACAACCATTAAACCCTAAACACTAAAGCCTATACGCCCTAAACTCGAAAGCTATAAACCCTAAATGCTGAGCACAAAACCCTAAAACTTATTTTTGGGCCCTGAATGCAAAACCGATATTTTCAAGTCTTGAAGCCTCCGCATAAACCCTAAACGCCACAACCCAAACCCAAAACACCGAAACCTAAACCCGACGTCTTTGGAAGAATCCCGAACTGCCACCACCTAAACCCCAAACACTAAAGCCCAAACCGGGGGTCTTCGGATGCATGCGGAGCTGGCGGCTCGGACTGGAGACCAGAAGCTTGGAAGGATGAAACATAAGCTTCAGCCTCTGTCTGGTACATCGCCTGAGAATGTGGGTGGTTATCAAAATTATGGTCTCTTTTTAGGGTCCTCCTTTTTTAATACGGCACCTACTATTTAGGGCACCCAGAAATGGGCCATAATTTAGACAACCACCCATATTACAGTAGAAGCCGCAAAGTCGGAAACCTACTAGCCTCAATCCTTAAGTCATGTATAGGGAATCCCGGCACTAATTGGCCTTAGTCCTGTTTCCAACTTTATGGGGTTTACTGCAAACACCCCTAAACCCTAAACCCTAAACCCCTAAACCCTAAACCCTAAACTCCTAAACCCTAAACCCCTAAACTCCTAAACCCTAAACCCTAAACCCTAAACCCTAAACCCTAAACCCTAAACTCCTAAACTCCTAAACCCCACCCATTTAGAGTTTCGGATTGAGGGCTGCAGGAGGGTGAACCGAGGCTTTGGTTAGGTTTGCGTCTGTCAGAGTCTTATCTGTACTACTTTAACTAGGATACCCAGTAACCTAGGAGGACACAACTCATTCGATTTTTTAGGAATTCATACTTCATATTATGATCATTAGACAAGTAGCAACGCTGGAACAAGTAAGGAGGACACAACATCTAGTAGTCGAGCACTAGAAGACTAACCACTGATGTCACAGCGCACAACATATAGTAGTAGCAGGGGCAGTTGATGCCAAATTAAAGCATCCACTATCCAACCCCATGATTACAGATTAGAAACAAGCCTTCCTAAGATACCCAGTAACCTAAGAATAAAACAAGGCCTCTCTTTTTGGTATTGGGTAGCTTTATAAGGAACCTAGGACTACAAAAAGGGAATAAGGGTACTACTGGGCATCCTAGTTAAGCCTTAAGCTACCTTAACCTACCATACCCTCCTTTTTTGTAGGTTCTAGTTATAAACCCTAAAACGGTATTTATAGGGACCCGACAAACTCTTACCAACCCCCAATAGGCCACAGAAATACAAGGTCAACCATTTCCGATTCCCACTAAACTATAAGAACCCAAAAAGTTTAAAGGTTAGGTATTGGGGATCTAGGAAAAGCCCTATAGATCCCTTATAGATCCCTTAAAGGAGCCCTTATAGTACCTCTTAAAGGAACCCTTTATATAAAGGTTATAGGTATTGGGGATCTAATCCTCATCTCCAGATACCCCTTATCCCTAAACCCTAAACTCCTAAAGTCCCCCACTGGGGATCTGAGTCCCTAAGGTCCTTCACACGAGCCCTGCACAAGATGAACCAAGACATCAGCCGTGGAGACGGGCCGAACGAAGCCTAAAACTTGGTGAACCGATCCCCAAAGGCCACCCCAACTATGCTCTCCGTGCAGGTTTAGGGTTAGGGTTTAGGGTTTAGCGTTTAGGTTCGCAGGAGGCTATAAATTCTATCCTGCATGCCGCAGCGGCTGAATCGCCGGTGACGACATAGATTTTACTCCAGCCGTGATTCTCGCGAAGATCGGTGACCTCACGGTGCAAGGCTAGGGCAGCGTAAACCCATCTCGATCAAGAACCCGGAGAGCCTCCCCAAAGCCATATCCAGAACCTAAACCCTAAACCTTAAGCCCCTAAACCCCTAAACCCCTCAACCCTTAAACCGTAAACCCATAAACCCCCTAAACCCTTAAACCGTAAACCCTAAGCCCCTAAACCCTGAATGCTAAACCCTACACAAACCCTTAAGGTTTTTGTGTTTGCGCAGTGTCTTTTTCCTTGCATCCAAGGGTCCCCCCCTGTCGGGACAAGTGCACCGGTTCACAGTTTCGGTAAACCATTAAGAGAATTCACGGGCACAACATTCGGAGCAACTAAGGGTTTGGGGGTCTGCACCTTTCAAAAACGGATATGAGCCTTTCTGAAGGTACAAGTACCCTGGTTTACTCTATTTTTCCTCTATTACCTAAAGTAGGTGGAGCTTCTGATTCTGTCTGGTCTGAAGAGAACTTCTTTCATGAAGGTGTATTGGCCTCTCTGGCAACACAACACGAAACCCATTATTCAAACCCTCCGAGAATTCCGAAACACTTCTGCGCCCAACATCCCCTCCGCATGCCCATTCTGACTATGCGCACAAAAGCGGCGTACTGGCGAAGACGCAAACCTTCAAACCTCGCGCGGAAGCATATAGAGAGTTTAATTAAAGGGTTTTCGGCGTCTCGGTCAAGAGTTGGGCAAAGAACTCCATTAACGCGAGGCTGACACCAGTGAGCTCCACACGAACCCGCGCTTCCCTCCCCGAACCCTGAAACCCTCAACCCTGCTGAAAATTAGGGGCCAATAAATTCGAACAGGGTTTTGGAGTGTTTTATACGCTACTCATCTCTGCTGATGTTAAGGAACCCTAAGAAACGGCAGGCAAACATTTAATCCCCCATCAACCTCTGGCAAGGCACTACGTCGACCATGCGGTTGGTCGGAGTTCCCATCCGCGTCAATGCCGGGTACAGCGATGTGTCCGAGAAGTCTGCGTGGGCGCACTCGTAACTCAGAAAAGGCAGCCTGGTCGGGCTTGTCGGATCCAATAGTAAGGGCGATTAACGAATTCTTGCAAGCGGTCCTTTGTAGGAGTCTGATGTAGGCATCTGAATACTTGGAAAGGGTTTTCAGGTATATTTGCTCGATGTGTCTAGGGGATGCAAGGGGGTGTGATGATTTCTTGCTTCGACCTCGCGGAGCCTGCACAAACATGGGTAGTGCAGAATGAAAGGACATGATTTAGGGTTTAGGGTTTTTCGGTAAGTATCTCAACCGGAAATAAAACTGGCTATAGCTGTTTACCACACTTGCAACGGCGGGTGTAGAGTTCAAGTTTAATACCTTCTACATGAGGCAACCCAATACCTCGTCTTTGTCTTTGATTACCCTGGACGTAATGACTTCAGCGCTCAGGTAAGCCCTACAGCTAAAGCCTAACTCTCAAAACCTACCTTTATCTGCCAAACCTATGTTTCCGGAGGCCCCCCGAAGAATTCCATCGTAGGGCTTGCAATAAGAACCTACAAAGACAAGTAGGTTATGGTAGGCTAAGGTAAGCATGCAGAAACCCAAAGGCCCATAGGGCGGTTTGCATCGACTGAGCTTGTGCCGGCCTGACGGAGAGGACCAGGGAGCCCTGAAACTGCAGGATGTAGAGCTTTCGCGACCCCTTCTCTAGGAATTCATATTATGATCATTCGATTTTTTAGGAATTCATACTTCGTATTATGATCATTAGATTTTTTTGGGGGGTTTCGGTCGTGCCTAAGGTTTAGGAGGTAAGGTGCCGTAACAACAAAAAACGCAGATATGGCCAACACCGGTATATATGCGGCGGCTAAAAATTGAGCATCAACCAGCAGCACAGACAAGTAGCAACGCTGGAACAAGTAAGGAGGACACAACATCTAGTAGTCGAGCACTAGAAGACTAACCACTGATGTCACAGCGCACAACATATAGTAGTAGCAGGGGCAGTTGGTGCCAAATTAAAGCATCCACTATCCAACCCCATGATTACAGATTAGAAACAAGCCTTCCTAAGATACCCAGTAACCTAAGAATAAAACAAGGCCTCTCTTTTTGGTATTGGGTAACTTCATAAGGAACCTAGGACTACAAAAAGGGAATAAGGGTACTACTGGGCATCCTAGCTTCAAATCAACCCTTACGAACCTCCAGCCCTCCTGCACCCCAAACTCTAAACTTCAGGGAGGTGACCGCATTGACACGGCCAGGGACGTCACCTGTCTGCACACCTGGTCGAGCTTTTGGTGTTGTGGGCTCGAGGTTAAGTTAAGGTATTTTGAAGTTTTCTGCCAAAAACCACTATAGCTTGACAATACCGCCAGCAGTACGTACCAAGACCGCCAACGCCACCGCCAATTGCACCATCACCACCACGGCCACCGCCGCCGCCGCCAGCAGCACCAGCACCAGCACCAGCACCAGCACCAGCATTCGCACCAGCACCAGCACCAGCACCAGCATCACCACCACCACCACCACCACCACCGCCCACTGCTTCTACATAGATACCGCGGTGCAACTATTCCTCGACCTCAAAACCCTAGACCCTGGAACTCTGAACCCTAAGCCCTAAACCCCTGCCCAACTGTGCCATCATCTCAGCACCTTTAACTCGAAACTGAAAACCCGAAGACCCCGAGGCGAGGGGAGCTCTTGCGCCTCCAATGAAAACTCAATCCCAACGCTTGCGCACATTAGCCCGAAACTTACTATATACCCCAATAAACAACAGAAAGAAAAGGTTAATTCGCCTCGGCCCCGGCCGAAGCGGTCAGAGGTTCCTATTCGGATTCCCTCTATTCCCCACCTCTTAATCCCCTCCCCAGTGCTAAAATGGGCCCACTCCCCCCCCCCCCCCCCCCCCGAAAAAATGGAAACGTGTCGATGAGCCTCAAGGTCCGGCGGTGAATTCTCGCCTTCTCCAATGGACCCTACCAAAGGTTGGATTTTTGGCAGCGTAGGCAGTCCCACCCATTTTCTCCGCTTCCCCCCCCCCCTCCCCCCCCCACCCCCACCTCCCCCCGCCCCCCCCCCCCCCCCCCCCCCCCCTCCCCCCTTCCCTCCCGCCGCTCGCTGGCGGGCGCGGGCTTTCTGGGGTTTACTTTTTTCCTACAAGAACTTACGGCAGATAGTAGCCACTCGCCGCATGCGCGTACAGCCGGGCCGAGGCGGACGACGTGCAGCGTTTCAAATTAAACCTTCCGATTCCTACTACACTATAACTATAAGAAGCCAAAAAAGCTTAAAGGTTAGGTATTGGGGATCTAAGTTAACCCGAAAGAGGGGGTTGCGCACATCTGCACTTAATTCCTACACTTTTGGCGGACCTTCTTGGGAACCCGGGCTGTCTTCGTCAAGAGTCTACCGTTTGGGTGGTTGTCAAGACTATAGTCCCGTTTTGGGTCCTTAGTATACTACGGCACCTACTGTAATAGTTAGGGTACCCAAAACAGGAACTTAGTATAATACGGCACCTAATATTTAGGGTACCCAAACAGGCACCCTAGTTTTGACAACCACACAGTTGGGTCTGAAGATTTCAGACATGGACTGCTGAATGCCCAAGCCGAGGCCCTGTAAAACGGAATGGCAAAAAAAAACCCTGAACCCCTGAACCCTAAGCCCTAAACCCCCCTTAGAGCCATAACAAAAATAGCATGTTTGATATTCCCCTGGGCTTTGTATGAACAAGAGTGAAATACTAATTTCTAAAGAGACTATAGTAACCCTAAAATCGAAATCTAAACCCTGATCCCAAACCAAAACGCCAAACCCAAGACTTACCTAAACCCAAAGCCTAAACTCGACATTTCCGAACCGCCTCGTCGCAACCCAAGCCGGCCACTGCTACGTAGGAGTTCCCTTTCTCCTGGGTAGGGCTAGGGATCCACGATGTACATAGGGGTCCCAGCACCTAATAATCATATTGGGATTTGCCGTGCTGGTGCAGTATATGTCATGTCGCATAAAGCATATATCGCCATATTACTGCCCTTGCGCGCTCTTGCGCACATACCATGTTTTGAAGGCAATGTCCAGAGTGACAATATGAATAAATCGCCTCCGTAGAGCAAACTCAAGAGAAGGGGGTTTAGATCAACCTTCATATACTCTCCAAAATCTTAACCTACATTGTTACATAACTACTATCCGAAAACCGAGTACCCAATTATTGGGTCGTTTGGACCCTTGGGGCCAGGGTTTAAGGGCTCAGGGGTTGAGGGCTTAGGGGCTTAGGCGTTGGGGTGTCTTTAAAGCTTTGTTTGGGTTTCGTGCTATAGGACTGTATGGGGGAAAAACACTCATATCTCATAGTTGAGATCGCTCGCTCGCTCTCTCTGGCTGGCTCTTTCTCGCTGTATTGCTCAATACGCCTGTGGAAAGAAAGTCGACCATTGAAACCCTGTGCACACCCTGCAAACCTACTGTAGGGGCCTTAATAATTAGAATAGGGTTTTGGGGCTCATTATAAGGACCCCCCCCCCCCCCCCAAATAGTATAGGTAATCATTAAGGCCCCCATATTACAACCCTAATGCCTTTAAGCCGTCTCCGGATCTCGCGCTTCTTAACTCGAATCCGGGCTGCTGAGATGATTGCAAAGTGGTGCAGGGGTTTGGGGTTTAGGCTTTAGGGGTGTAGGGTTTAGGGTTCTAGGGCTAGGGAGCTTAAAACGGCGGGGTTTGGTATCTAGGGTTTTTTGGGCTTAGGGCTAACAGGTCGAGCAAGTACGGTTGATGATATACATCCTGCATGACCTTAAGGACCCTAAACTGTGGGAATTATGGTCTATTCCTTAGTATGGGTAATGCAGGATTTATATCATCAACCGTAGGGATTCTCGGCTGACTTCTGAACCCCTCTCAAAAGTAAAACTTTTAGCCTCCTTATTATAGTTTATATAGAAACCCAAAAAGTTAAAGTCCTAAGAGCCAACCAGAAGAACGCCAAGGATTGAAGGTCTGGGGTTGAAGCCGTACTTGGAGGGTCGGGGGACTTAGTAACTGGTTATTTTAGGGACTTATAAGTACCATAACCCCAATTAGGGTCCCTTTTAGGGTCCTTATAAGTCTACTTAATACCTGCTTACTAAGTCCCCCGACCCTCCAAGTAGCTGTTCGGGGGGGGGGGTTGCTGCAGCCTACGCCCCGAGTCCCAGTCCCAGCTCGAACTTAGAGGCTTTAGGGCAAGAAGTCGTTAAGGGTTTAGGGTTTAGGGTATTACAGTAGGTGCCCTAGTATACTAAGGACCCAAAGAGGGTTTATAGGAAACTCCAGAAAGTTGGAATATGGTTTCATGGTAGGATGCCCTATAATGTACCATCGAAGGGTTTAGGATAATCATATTCCAACTTTCTGGCCTTTACTTTAGGGCAAGAAGTCGTTAGTGCGAACTTTCTTCCTGCTCGGTTTGCCGTAGATATGGGTTTAGGGTTTAAAGTTTAGGGGCTAGGGTTTAGAGGCCGTAGTTCTCACGGTGCCCCCCCCCGAGCAGTCTGATCCTGCCGTTCAGCTTGAAACTCAAAGAAAAGGCCTAGGCACGCAGTTAAATGCCTTGAACTCGACCTACTGTGTATTTAGCAGACTCCGGCCCGAGCCATAAAACTAGATGCCCTCAACAAGGGGTAGGGTATGACCTCCTATGTAGAAGAATCGTAGGCCTTCCAGGTTTAGCGGTTGATGGATTCTTGCTGGCAGGTTGCTGCCATAGCCGAGACGATAACATCAGAGGCCTGGTATATGCTTTGATTTTGATGGGCGGAAAGTTGCACTAAACCCTAAATAAACCCTAAACCCCTGAACTCCTACACCCCTAAAACCTAAGGATTCGCGTTCAGGCGTTTTGAGATTTACGGCTTTGGGACTGAGGCGGGGAAGTTCAAGAGCTCCGAGCATTTTGGGCAACGCAAGTCCGACCCAAACACCCAGAGACACCAATATCCCTTAACTGGGTTGTGCTGGAAACCCATTGAAAATTATTGATGAGTAGGTGGGCTTTAAAAGGAAATAAGGGAAATTACAAATCATCCCAAAGCACAACCCAATATTTACATTCTACAGGAGGTATTATGGCTATTGAACCCTACAGTGAAACTCATCCTGAATCTCCGTTTTCCTAGATTGTGTTGGTACTCTGTTCATTCGTTCCGACAACAGTGACTCTCAGCGCCGCTGCTGTTACCGCCACAGGGCCCAAGCTCTTAGTAGTCTGAAGCGTAAGCGTCGACACCCCAAGTCCAAGACCATGAACTATGAAACTTATGAGCCTTGTACCCTACACCCCTTTGCAACCGGAGCCCAAGGCCCTAAACTCTGAACCCCTAAACAAAAGCCCTGAACCTCAACTCTAAACCCATAGCCCGCAACCTACGTACAACCATGGAAGGTGCGCAGTGCCCGGATCACAGTGGTCATCGATGAAATGGTGCTTTATCTGATAGCCAGGCAGGATCAGCTGGTCCTTCAAGGTCTAACGATTAAATGGCTTCGGGGTTCAATTAGGGTGTCTTGGTAGCCGTTTGGGCAGGGCTTTAGGCTGTTGCTTCAGGGTTGACCTGTGATATGAGTAGGATCCACAACAGCTGCCAAAAACCCTTGTAACACGCATAGGAACCCTAGCGCAGCCCGATAGAACCCTTTTAAGCCCCAAATTACTCTAACGCTCGCTGTGCGCAGGACTCAATCAGGGATCTACAGCTCATGTCGGCAAGCGGTTCAGGTTTTGGGGGTTACAATAAAAGCAGGTAGAGTCTTGGGGTGGATTCTCATCTAACTTTCCCGGGACCAACAAAGGAATAATGAATCGAACTTGGGGGAATAGGGTCTACCTGGACCCTCGGTACGTAGAATAGCAGCCTGTTGTAGGTGTTGAGCCAATGCATGTATACCTTAACCACAAGTAACCTACTTTTTTGTAGGACTTATACAAAGAAACCATATTCGGGATCCCTAAAACAGGCAGGTTCCTTATGGTCCATGTACTTCTTGTGGTTGAAATAGGGCCTAGGTCTTAATTACATCTGAACCCTGCGCCAGTTGTCGGGGACTCGTGGGTCCAGACTGTACGTTCCTTAAACCCTAAACCCCAAAACCCCTAAACTCTTATCCCCAATCCTAAATACCTCTAATGGTTTAGGGTTTAGGGTTTAGGGTTTTGGGTTTAGGGTTTAGGGTTTAGGGTTTAGGGTTTTGGGTTTAGGGTTTTGGTTTTAGGGTCCTGGTTGATGATGTCTTCTGCCAGGCGTGCGACGAGGCGGAAGGTCTGTCCCCCGATCCAGCTCCCAGTAAGAGGCCTTAGGTACCAACGGTTTACAAAAGTTTCATACAATTTACTTTGTGTGTTTTAAGGGGTTCAAGGTCTGGGGCTTAGGCAGGCTCTCATGTAAAGCTTAAAGTCTTGAGGCAGCAAATGAAGATGCTGATGTAAGATTGAACTTGAAGGCTAAAAGGGTTGGTTCGTGATGGGATTTGTTTGAGGGGTGTGAGGGCAGTGATCTTCCCATCCAAATCTTCTGGAGCTTGCAGTAAAGCGAAAAGCAAAAGGGCAACAAGGAGTGCAATGCAACTGCAGAGCTCCGACTTGTAAACTCTACTACAGGACCCTCTGAAAACCTAGAACCAACCGTCTAAAGAAAAAGTTGCGAGACCCATAGCAATCCTGCCTAAAATCTCCCTGAAGTCCCTAAACCCTAAACACCGAGGTGCACTGGCGCTAAGATCTCCAGGGTCAGCATGGTGGTTGTCCTGTTCTTACCTAGACCCCCCAAAGTAGGTAAAATAATGGCCAAAAACCTTTACTTTGAGGGTCCAGGTAATGCCTTCGTAAGAAAAGTTCTGCAAGAGCTTGCACAAGGGTTCTATGAGGATCTTGGGTTGAAGGTTCTATACTCAGAAATCAGGAGGCGGTCAGCGGCGAGGCTCAGAGAACTCGTACACAGTGCACGCAGACATACTGAAGGCTTAGGATTCAGGTTTAGGGTTTAGGGCTTTCGAGTTATTAAGGCTCTACCTCGACCTACCATACGCAAACCTTACGTATGCAGGTGGAAAACACCATTCTTTCACTGTCTTACGCTACCTCAAACCTGGGCAAAGGGGCCCTGAAGGGCCCACCACTGTCTTGTAGACTTAGGATTGGGGTTTAGGGTTTAGGGTTTAGGGTTTAGGGTTTAGGGTTTAGGGGTTTAGGGTTTAGGGTTTTTAAGTCTAGACCCAAGAGTAACCTAGGAACAAAAAGGATGCCCTTTTTGGTTTAAAGGGGCTTATAAGGGAACCTGAACCCTAAAAAAGGGAATAAGGGCCTACTCTGGGTCCTAGTACAAGATAAGTGGCCTCGACAAGGTATGATGGGCAACTAAAGGTTAACCTTTTTGGATATATTGGGATTATATAGGGACTATACTATCTCAGAAAGGTTAAGGTTCAAGGAGACCTACTCTACTACTAGGGTGGGTAACGCTAAACCCTAGACCCTAAAACCCTATTAGATCCCTTAAAGGAACCCCTCAAAAGGCACCCTTATTACCCATGAGTGGTTTATGGTTTCGGGTTTGGGTCAGTGATAAGTGTGCCGATTTAGAGTTAGGGGCGAGGGTGCATGGGTCTAATGCTGCAGGGGACTACATAAATACCAATACTATTGCAGGGGCTCCTTGCTATCATGCTAGGATACTATACCCCATAACCCTATTCTACTTAATAAGGACCCGACTTGGAGGTTCATGGGTAGTTATGAATGGGCTTATGAGTCCCCTGATATGGGATATAAGTATAGTCGCCCTACTTTCAACCCCACTTATAACTACCCATGAACCTCCAAGTATTTCAAGGGCTTCCTTGTTATCATCCTAAGATACTATACCCCATAACCCTACTCTACGTAATAAGGCCCCTACTTAGAGGATCATGGGTACTTATACGTCGGGTGACTTTACTTATGACCCATGTTAGGGGACTTGTGTAACCCCACTTATAACTACCCTAAACCCTAATCCCTAAACCCTAAATCCCTATAGAGCCCTTTAAACGGGACCTTTACAGAAACCCTTATAACTACCCATGAACCTCCAAGTAGATTCGACTAGGAGATTTGGGGGTGTGCACGCACGCAGCTGTTCCCCTGAGAGATGCATGCCACAGCCAACTTTTGGACTTGATGTTTGTTGCTGGTTTAGGGTTTAGGGCTTAGAGTTCGGTTTAGGGTTCAGGGTGTATGGATATGGATTCTGGCATTTAAGTGGGTTAATACCCACTGCAGTGATGAGCCGCTTGTAATGCAAACCTCTATGCTGCTAGGATACCTGCTCCCTGAAGCCTGAGGTGGGTTAACCTTAAACCCTAAACCGCACGTTCATTTTCTAAATCCCGAGACCCTAAACTATAAAGCCTACTACATCCCAAAACCAAAATCCCCAAACCTTCTAAAATCTAAACCCCAAACCCTAAATCCAAGGGTAAAAGGAGGGACCCTTCATAAGGACCCCTAGGTATATACCCTTAATACAGCTAGTATATACCAGTATATAGCCCATGATAGGGTAGGGGTCCCCGTTAAGGGTCCCTCCTTTTCCCCTTTGACTAAATGCCCTACCTGGAGGCTCATACCCTACCCCTTTTTTAGGACGCCTAGTTTATGGCTATAGGTAAATGCAAGAGCTTGGAGGCCCTTTTGACTTAGTAAGTAGGGTTAGTAAGGTAAGTTATGGGGATTATAATAGGGTTTCTAGGGGATACTAAGTAGACTTACTAAGTCAAAAGGGCCTCCAAGAGGAGGGCTGGGTTACTAAGTCTTCAGGGCCGTCCTCGTGGTCGTGGCGAAGAAGTTCGCCATAGATTTCGCTTGCTCCTGAGAAGCCCCGGTTTTTTAGGGCTTTGGGGTTCTAGGGTTTAAGGTTTAGGATTCTGGGATTTGGGGTTTGGGATTTTGGTGTTTTACCTTAACCTGGAATAGCCTAATTAGCTCTTTAAGGGTCCTTGTGTAAGGAAATCTTAATAAGGAGTACTAAGAAGTTGGTTATTCAGGGTTAAGGTAGGGTTTGGAGTTTAGGGTTTTAGGCTTTGAACATGGGGCCTAAGAGGCGAAGGTTACTTGAAGGGGTGGCGCCTTCCTCATGTCTGGGTTTGTTACTTGGAGGGTCGGGGGACTTAGTAAGTAGTTAGTAAGTAGACTTATAAGGACCCTAAAAGGGGCCGTAATTGGGCATATGGTACTTATAAGTCCCTAGAATAACCAGTTACTAAGTCCCCCGACCCTCCAAGTAAGCCCTAAGGGTCCATGCACCTAAATAGTATACACTGTGGCCCCAAAGTATTTATATATCGACTACTTTAAGGCCAAAGTATATACTATATGGGTAAATGGACAATTAGGGAAGGGGCTTAATTGAAGTTATTACCATAATAAGGAAACCATACTATTACTATAGATCCTATGATGGCAACTTAAACTAAATTCCTCAGCAAGAACCTAGCTTCGGGACACAGGTTGCAAGCAAACAGCTTTGAGCAACCGAAGAACTGAAGATGACTGACTTTCAGAGACTCCTTTTGCGCCCCTCAACCCTGGAAACCACGTAATAGAGAGGCCTTAATAGTTAGAATAGGGATCTATAGTAGGGTTCTATGATATAGACCTTAATAGTTAGAATAGGGATTTGGGGTATATTATACTATGCCTATAATAAGGAGCCCCCCAAAAAGTACAGATATGTATCAAGAGGCCCCCATGTTCGTAGACGGCGAACAATTAGCCAAGATCGAGCTCATCCTGCTGTAAATTGTACGACTTCTCTGGTTTGCCTGAGGGCACTCTAGACTTCGACCTCCAAAACCCTAAACATTGCCGCACGTCCCATAGGGTTTAGGGTTTAGGGATTTTGGGTTTAGGTGTTTAAGGTTGGGGGTAAACACGTATGAGCGCAAGCATGTTGCATGCACTCGGATACATACGCGTGCTCCCATGACTTCACGTTTTTGCGCCAGTTCACGCTCTCAGAGACCTGATGCGTGAACCAACATAATATGGAGGCCTTGAAAAAGTAAACTCAGGCTTCCTGGTTGTGTATTGTAACTATAGACCGGGAATCTAACATTGCTAGGTATTCAGACCCCACAACCTTACAAGTTTTGCGACAAGACCCAGATCTCAACCACGCCACTGGACCCTGCAACATATAACATGGAGCCCTACAGGTTTTTGGAATATACTGAGGTAATTGTGGTGTATCATGGAGAACTAACAGGTTAACCTTTTTTGGATATATAGGTACTATATAGGGACTATACTAATACTACCCAAAAAAGGTTAAAGGTTACCTACTTTACCACTATACTGAGGTACAGTCATTTGGGTGGTTTTCAAAATTATGGCCCCCTTTTTGGGAACCCTAAATATTGGGTGCCGTATTGTACTAGGGACCCAAAAAGGGACCCTAATTTGGACAACCACCCATTTGATTGTCTAGACTCGGGTCTTGTGCAAACTCGTCTGATTCGGGGTCTCGGTATCCTGAAGGTAAGCCCTACAGCCTAGACTCAAAGGGGAAAAGGAGGGACCCGTAATGGGGACCCCTACCCTATGATGGGCTATACAATGGGTATATAATGGCTAAATTAAGGGTACATACCCAGGGGTCCTTATTAAGGGTCCCTCCTTTTACCCTTGGATAGACCATCCCCGACTCTAAAAACCGTAAGGTCTACCTAGAGGCTCATACCCTGCCCCTTCTTTACGGCGCCTACTTCTTAAGATAGCAGGTCCTAACCATAAAACTTGTCATCCTAAAAAAGGGGTAGGGTATGAGCCTCCAGGTAGGGCTTAGGGTTTACCAGCACCCGCCAAGTAATTATCCTTTAAAAGGCTCTAATATTTCTCATTAAGAAGTAATTAGGGACTGCAATAAAGGGTAGTTGGGGGGTCTAGGGAGGGTGGTACGGCCCCCACTCAGTAATAGTTGAATAGTATAGATATACTAGGAGCTTAATAGTAGCTCTTATATGGACTCTTACTGTATGGGGGCAGTACCTGAGCGGTTTAGGGTTGAACCCGAAACCCTGAAGCCCTGAGCCCAACATCCAATGCCCGAAACCCCAAACCGGCAACACGTTTAGACGTAGTAGTTGTTGAGTTCCTGAGCCCCAAAAAGTTTACACCTTCAGTTTTATAGTGGGTAATATTATCCCCAAATGTGTAAATTGTATCCACTCAGCTACTATGTTTATCATTAGGCTTTAGGGTTCAGGGTTTAAGGTTTGGGGATTACGGCCTTAGGATTTAGGGTTTAAGGTTTGCGGTGTAAGGTGTAGGGCCTTAGGATTTAGGGTTTTAGGGCTCTAGGATTTAGGGTTTAGGGTTTGGAGGCCCGTACTCAAACCCAGAACACCAGACCCTGATGAATATCTTGAATCCAAGCGGCAACGGACGCATCCATGGTCTGGAGCATCTTTCGGACATCCTGGAGGAAATTTAATGATTGAGGGTGTAAAGTTTGGGACTCTAGTGTTTACGATATAGAATATTTAATATTGGCTACAGCTGGTGCTGCTGCTCCTCCTTCTCCTCCTCCACCTCCTACTGCTACTGCTGCTGCTACTGCTAGTTACTGTGCTGCTACTGCTATTCCTGCAAATCCTGCTGCCTGTTAGTGCCGTCCTCTAGTACTCGTGCAAGTACTTGTGCCTCTGTTCATGCGCTAAGATTGCCTTACCTGTCTTGTCTCTTGCTCGTATGCAGTGACCACGATTTTGGTAATTCGGTCATCATGGTGATGACGACCACGACAAAACACGACTGCGAATTACTCTGCGACCGCTATGACGACGACTGCAACGATTTCGCTCCGGACTGCAGGCGCTTCAGTTGAGGCTGGGGCTCAGGCTGAAGGGGTTTGAGCTTCGAGGAGAAATGTAGATTCTTAGCTTCGGCATCACACCGAGACGAAATCTTAAAGAGCAGCTGAAAACACCTACATAACACGAACATGCTGACATGCAGCGCTGCCCCACCCCACGCAAAAAATGCACAAAAAGCCTTCCGAATCGTAAGCAGAAGCACCCCGATGACCTAGATCGGTTCCCGGTTCAAGGTCGTGATTAAGTATTACAGAAACCCCTCGCAGCACAGCACATGATGGGCTACTGTGTTACGGCAGCAGGCGGAGTTGTGTATTCGGCCCAAGCCCAGAAGTACCAATAGTATTTCAGTACCTAGGTATCTGGTCGGGTGAGATGGGTTTTCCTACTGCAGCTGGCGAAATGATGGAGGTTTATGTAATATAGAGCTTGGGTTGACGGTTTGAGGGATCTTGGTATAGACACCGAAGCTCTAAACCCTACTTGGAGGGTCGGGGGACTTAGTAAGTAGGCAGTAAGTAGACTTATAAGTACCCTAAAAGGGACCCTAATTGGGGTTATGGTACTTATAAGTCCCTAAAATAACCAGTTACTAAGTCCCCCGACCCTCCAAGTAGTATAGGGCTTGGGGTTTAGAGTTCAGAGTGTAGTCAAGTCCCAAGGCCCTATAGGAAGCCCGAGACCCAGCCCCTCTAGGATTTAGGGATTGGGGCTTTTAGGGCTTTCTGATTTTTGTTGGGGTGGTTTAGGGGTTTAACTAGGATTTTAGGATATATGGTGTAGGCTAGGGTTTAGTCTTCACGTCCCAAGATCCCATGCTAGTAGATTCGCTTGCAGGGCTACCGCCCATGTGCGTACGACTGTTAGGGTTGAGGGTTTATGGCACCGCCAATCCAACTTTCTTGAGGCGGCCCTGTTGTTCCGAAGGACCCCGCTGGGTAGACCATCTCTGACATTCAGCCTGCCGTGAGCTGGCGTTAAAACCAAACGGCTAATCCTTAGCAAGTCCTCAAAGCTGCAATGTCCTGTGTAGTCTATTCTTGTTGTACTTGATATAGCCATCTATTAATACTGTCACGAAGGACCCCCCACAAACAGTCCGTAAAGCTGTACTCAAGCTTTTCGTTGATGTAGTTCAGCAGATCAGGTTTCCTTGGAATCCAGCCAAAGGCTTCAAGGTTTTTTTGGGCTTCTTTCGGATGGAAGGACTACAGTTTCAGGGTTGGGGGTTGGGGTTTAGGGTTGGGGTTTCTGAGAAGGGTTGACCAGATGTTGCAAGCCCTTTTCATTGTCACCGGTATCAGGCTCCTGCCTGAGAAACGGGTTCTATAAGGGTCATCAATGGAGTCTAGAAGCCTTCCAAGAGCGGGTCCTATAAGGGTCATCACTGGGTTCGAGAAGTCTTAATAGTCAATCGAGCTGTGTTTGAGACTGCGGACTCGGGGTTTACTGGGTGGTTGGACTCTAACTGAAAGGACCAAGCAACAAAAACAGCTTGTCAAGGACATGCATGTATGTGCATATGTATAAGTATATGCATATGTGTATGTACATGTATATGTATGTGGATATGTATATGTATATGTAGGTGTGTATATCTATATGTATATATGTATATATATATATATATATATATATCTGTGTATGTGTAGGTGTATCTGTATTTGTATATGTATATACACATATACATCGATAGACCGGTAGATAGATAGATGGATGGATAGATAGATCGATAGTGGGTGGGCAGATAGATAGACGATGCATAGACAGTTAGTGGTTCGATAGATAGATAGACAGACAGGTGGCTGACCCGAAAGCAGTATGAGGAGCCCTAAAAAAGCAGGCTTTACTACTGCGGGTAGGGGCCTGAAGCTTAGACTTACTTGGAGGGTCGGGGGACTTAGTAACTGGTTATTTTAAGAACTTATAAGTACCATAACCCCAATTAGGGTCCCTTTTAGGGCACGTATAAGTCTACTTACTACCTACTTACTAAGTCCCCCGACCCTCCAAGTAGGGTTTCGCCAGTTCCTCGCAGCCTGCGTCCAAAGGATCCCTGCTAGTCTTTGCCCTCAACTAGGTTCCTGAGTAGGCTCTTAATAATAAGGGTGCACTTGTTGCCTACTATTGGGTCTTAATGAGGAGACGCCAAAATGAAAAGGGCAAAAGGGTACTACTCAGAAACCTAAGAAACGAAAAGCCATGAAACTGAAAAACGGAAAACAAGGCTTGAGGACTTGTGTAAAACGGCGGCCTTGGCAGGGATTCCAGTTGTATTTTCGTAGACACTTAAAAGCGCACGCTGATAGCTAATGTCGGTAAGCAGTCAGACCCTATCTACACTAGACTCATGCACGCGCAAGGTAGCATTGGCGTCGATATTCATCCTTAAACAAAAAAAGTTCGTAGTGGACACCATGGTGACCCCTGAACTCTTAGACCGTGGAACAGAGGCCTCTGAGTTAGACTCGTTTCAGAGTATGTTGTGCTTTTCAAAAAATGCTATCTTAAATTTAGGGCCCCAAAAAAGCACATAAGCAACAATTACGATAGGGATAGCCAATATAAATCCCCTTCTACTGAAGCCCAATAAGGTAGGGATATCCCCATACAATGCTTATGCTTATGTGTTTTTTGGGTCCCTAATTAAGCTAAAACAGGGACGACAGGGAGATCCAATCCGAGACTCAAATTTGCCCAGTTCTCATCCAAGGCTTCCAGCAGTCGCTCGGCTTCGAAGCTATCCGCCCTCAGCATTAGGGTGTGAAGGGTTCAGAAGCGAACCATCAAAACCCTAAACCCTAAACCCTTAACCCTAAACCCTAAACCCCTAACCCCTAAAACTCTAAAACCAAAACTTGTTGGGGATTCCGGGACAGTCCCAGCCGACCCGACCCAAGGCATGAACACATGCGTTTATGCAAACCTTTCCACATGCAGGCTTATAAGTATGTAAGTTTTGTGTGTACACATATGTATATATATATAGAGAGAGAGAGAGAGAGAGAGAGAGAGAGAGAGAGAGAGAGAGAGAGAGAGAGAGAGAGAGAGAGAGAGAGAGAGAGAGAGAGAGAGAGAGAGAGAGAGAGAGGGAGAGGGAGAGGGAGAGAGAGAGAGAGAGAGAGACAGACACCCAGGCATGACCTAATACAGCAAGTAAAGGCTAGATACTCAAAACTGGCTTAAAGAACTCCGGGACGCAATCCCTTATCGAAGCCTCCATCTTAAGCTGTCCCAAAAGGGACAAGGGACATGGTGCGACAGGAGGTTTATGACGATTCTGCAAAAAAAACACACTGTAAGACAGATCCCCAAGTAATTGGCTCCGGAATATGAGGCCCTAAACCCGAAGCTTCAAAGCCAACCCTTGCAAAACTCTGAATAGTAAGCTCCTCAAACTAGGGCGAGTTTTTCAGCGAACCCGCCCGCCCAATTCATTCTCAAGCTCGTGCCTTCAGGACCGTTTCAACTTTATGGAGTTTTTTTGGCCTCGCATCTTTCAGTGGTGCGAATCTTGTGAGTTTATTGGCATAAGGCACAAGGTGTGGGGTTCAGGACTTCGGCTGTAGAGGGTTCGCGGCCGTCAGCGTTTTCTGAGCCTCACTTGCAGCTCCTTTTAGGGGCTTCCTTCCAGCCCGGCGGCCCAGATACCCTGCCGTTCGATAGGTGGCTTTGCAGTGTGGGTAAATGCAGATTAGGCTTAGTATGCATGAGCGGGCATGTTTATTAGGCTATGAAACCTCTATAAAGCCCTATCAGCAACCCTCAAAGGAAGCCTCTACTTGGTGTTCAACGCTCTACACCTCGAGCCCCAAAGCCCAAAACCCAAACCCGATGCTGCATCGTCTTATGTTCAACGACCCGTTCTTTACGCCAGAGAAGATGCCCTGCCAAGAGTCTCAGGTATGTCCGTCATTGCCAAACCTCGGCTTTCGTGACTCACAATGTACGCAACAAGTAGTGCTTGCAATTCTTTCAAGGTTCTGTAAGGAAAATTATACTGGGCTTTTTAGTAACCAGGATAAAAAAGTATAAACTTCTATTCCATAACAGTTCCTTTAAGAAAAAGTATTAAAGTACGGTACTCCAAAGCCCAGTATAGGCATTTCTATATACATTGCTCTGAGGAAACGGGGGAAACCATTCCGACCTCAAATCTACACGGCCAAGGTTGACGGTTTGGGGTTTCCCTTGGAGCTTTGGGCATTAGCGTTTCCGGCTTATCAGCGCCAGTCGTATGGCTGTTAGTTTGGGGAGTGGTAAACGCTATGAAGGTGTGGGAGCTACAGTAGGAGCCAGAAAGTTGGAACATCATTATCCTCATGCCCCAAGGTAAAGTATAAGGGATCCCAGCACTCCTAAAGCCATGTTCCACCTTTCTGGGGTTTGCTGTACGGCCTACTTGGATTCAAGAAACTCGCTGCAGCCTGGGTTCGGAGTTTGTCTTTCAGGGTTTGCGGGTTAGAGTACAGAATCTAAGGTTGAGGGTTTCAGGGTATATGTATTTACGACCAGAGGTGAAAACATCAAGGGCTTTGGGTGAGGATGGGTCCCCATGGTAGGAACCTGGTTCCGCAATGCGAGATTCCGTCCTCTCTGCGGCCCACCTGCACTTTGCAAAGCCTGAGGGCAGATAGTAAGCATGCCGTTAACAGGCTTCTAAACCCTAAACCCCACAATTTCTGCACTGCCTTCAACCTCTTTACTGAATCCCGCCCCCAGGTGGGACTTGAGGTCCTCCGCAAGTAGATTTTCAAATTTCATGTTGGGATCTCCCTAGGGATCAAAATAGCCCAAAAGCCTCACATAGTATGGTCTTTGGGCCCAGAAGCCTTCATATATGAGTCCTTAGATCCCCACGGTTTGCCTCAAGGGCTCCCCTTACGAGACTACCGCACCTGCCAAGGAGATACGAGGACCCTGGTGGTATGGATGGGACAAGCACTGTAAGCTCGCAAACCTAAACCCTAAAACTCTAAACCCGAAACTCTAAACTCCTAAATCCTAAACCCGGAACTCTAAACCCTAAACTCCTAAACCCTCAACTTCGTAAAGCCCCAAGCCCGGAGCACTAAACCCCTTATCCTACAGCAGCAGACCAAGAAACGCCGGCCCATGTTCCCTGTCAGAAGCACTCTCTGATTATCCTCGAAGTGCTCTATCAACTGAGGGAATCCTTGCAGGACTGTTTAAGGTTTAGGTTTTTGGGTTTAAGGGTTTATGGTCTGAGGGTGCAGGGTTCAAGGGTGTAAGGGTTTGGGGTGTAAAGGTTTAGGGCTGAGGCTCATTTCCGGGCTGCTTTAAGGGTTCGTTATATGTGTTCGTTTAGCGCCGAATTGGGCCCGCAATGATTAGAGTACGCTTTCGGGGTATATTATACCATAACTACACTTTAACAAGGAACCTTCTAGGGCCCTAGATTACCTCAAATTACGGCTTTGGGGTATACCATGTACTTATTGTTGCATGGGAACTCTCTGGGATTTGGGCTTACGCACCTAAAGCTTAAGCCTTAAACCTTACTAACAAGGGTTTCGGGGTCAGGGTAGGGTTTAGGGTTTAGGGTAATCAAGGGTTTTTATGCAGTGTAGAGTTTAGGAAATGGAATTGGTTCAGTGGCATTTGGAGTATCTAAACTATAGACTTATACATCTATGGAGGCCATTTCAGGCGATCGGGGCACAGGTTCGTTCCCCAACGGTCCAAGTACCCAATAATCATATACTCTCCCAAATCCTACTAACCTACTACTATTACTATCCTAAACCGAGCCCTAAACCCTAAACCTTAAACCCTGTTGTCTTCTAGACACGGGTAGTGGTTGGGGTTGTCCGGGTTGGCGGTCGCATTCGGGCTCGGCCTTTTAATTCGAAGTCTCTGTGGAGGAGAGGTAAACCCGAATATAGGGGCCTTGATGATTAGAATGCAGGTTTTAGGGTTTTTTTCTGGGCTTCTATAATTAAACCGTGAACCCTAAACCTCGAAACTCTAAAGCCCAAGCTCGGGCTCGTGCTCGCATGCTCGGACTTTTTTTTGGGGCGTGAGGTGTGGTTCAGGTTGGGGCTCTGACGACGCTTTTGTGATTTTCGGTGGCTCCTTACGGTTTAGGGTTTAGGGTTTTAAGGTTCGATGGCTTAGATTTAAGTAGGGATAAGGGGGTTTAGGCTTTACCCAGAGGCTCCAAAGTAGTTCCTTTTTGGGGTTACCTTACAGGATTCTATTTTTGAACCCCAAAAAGGAACTACTATGGAGCCTATGGGTAGGGACATTCTTTGTAGTTCGGCTTAAGGCTCGATGCCTGATGCAGGAAGATGACACCGGAGCCTGGAGTTGCTGTGCTGCGCGTGGCTTAAGCAGGGGGTTAGTGGGTTCCTTACATGTGTGGTTGTTGCAACTCCCTAAAACCCAAGAGCCCTGAACCTAGTTCATGCTTGAGATAGGATTGAAAATATACAATGTTTATTCCTTATTGGGTTTTAAGTACCCATAAAACTGGGTGGTTGTCAAAATTAGGGTCCCTGTTTTGGGTCACGAATATAGTACGGCAATTAATATTTAGGGTACCCAAAAAGGGGCCCAAATTTTGACAACCACCCGCATGAATCCTACTATTTTGGGGGTTATAGGGCCAGAGTTTCTTCATCAGGTTCCTACATTATACTATGTTGGGGGTTATGGCCTCTATTTTAGCATTCACGACGCTTTCCAAATCTCGGATACAAGTCCCTAACTCAAAATCCCAAAAGACACAAGACAAGGGCCAAGAGATCTAACCCTGCACATCCATTTTGGGAACTAGGGGCACCTTATCTAGGGATCTTTATAGTAAGGGTCTTCTTATTTAGAGTCTAGTTTGGGTCGCTCATTTTCCCAAACTCCCATATCCCATATACACACAGCCCTAAGCTCTAGTTCGGGACATGCTGCTTCTGTGCGGGCTTTGAGTCGAGGAATTTAGACTGAGGGTTGCGGGTTTGCTGTCTAAGCTGGAAGCTGAAAGAGCTGCAAGTGGCGAGAACGTGTAGTACTAAATATTTTAGCCCCTAAAACAATAAAGCCTAAACCCAAAAAACCCAAACCCGAAACCCCTAAACCCCTAATCCCTAAACTCAAAGCTCTAATCCTGCACGACGAGCTGCCCGTCCTAACCTGGTCGAAATCGCCCATAGCCAATAGCACCACATCCCGCTCCATGTGCTGCAAAGTAGCCCTGGCATTCACGGTCTAGGGTTGACGGTTTAGGACTTATTCACTACGTGGGAGTTTCCAAAAACAGGGGACCCTAATACATGATACCTCAAATAGTAGGATCCTTATTTCAAGGACCCCAAAATGATGTACCCCTGATTTTCGGAAACTTCCATGCTGGGCCTGACACCAAAGGCGTTATCCTAAAACCGTAGTCCCTAAACCCGAATCCCCAAGCCGTGATCCCGAAACTCTAAACCCTAATCCCGAAGCTTAGGGATCTTAGGGTTTTCCTGAAACCCTTTAGAGTTTGTATCTTAGGGTTTCTGGGCCTGTGTAGGCATGGTTCGGGTCTGTTGGCGTTCATGGCTGCGTGCCTGGAGCACTTAAGGTAAAAGCCAGAAAGTTGGAATATGATTATCCTAACCCTTCTATGGTAAATTATAGGGTATCCTACCATGAAACCATATTCCAACTTTCTGGAGTTTCCTATATACAGTCCTGAAGGATGACTATATCATGACCATGTCCTAGCTAGCATTTAGGGGGTGTGGCCTTCGTGTATCACCAACCCTAAACCCTAAACCCTAAACCCTAAACCGATACACTGTATCACAACATTCCAGACCGAAAACCCTAGAAACCTCCGGCCGACCCTTCCTTGTCTGAATAAGTAGGGTTTAGGGTTTAGGGTTTAGGGTTTTGGGTTTAGGGTTTAGGGTTTAGGGGTTTAGGGGTTTAGGGGTTTAGGGTTTAGGGTTATACAGAGCTTTAGGGTTTAGGGGCGATCCCGAATCCAGATTGCTAAGGACACTTGTAAGAGAATCGTATTTCTACCGCGAAACAATCAGAGTTCAAGGCTCTATACTTTCCTGTCAGGGCCCTTTCGCAAATCTTTCATGACGTGCAGGGAGCTGCCTGTTACTAATGGTGGAGGGAACCGTGCTAAGAGAACAGCCGCCATTTTGGGGGAAGCAGGAAGTTTAGGGTTTATAAAGGTTCAGAGTTTTATGGTGCACGGGATTTCCCGTGTGCCACGTCGACCTTGCACAGTCCCCGTTTGAAAGGACAGTGGCCTACCTTGGGGCCCCTAACAGGTGCCGGGTCGAGGGTCTCAGGTGTGGATGAAGTCATGGGTCTAAGTGCAATGGCCGCCTGAACTCCATCTTCTGGCATCGACACCCTCTCCGTCCCTGATATGCTGGGATAATGTCAGGCTTGGGGTTTAGGAGCCTTAACAACTGAATCTATTCCAACATCTTTGCTGATTCTTCCGACCCTAATTTCTGACCCTACGAGCAGTTTTTCTTGTCAAGGACCCCGAGTCTTGAGAACGCCCCCCCCATATCCTGTGACTCGAAATTGGGAGAATCCGGAATGTCTGCCTAATTGCTTTCAGACAACACCTATAATATAGGGTTTAGGTTTTAGGGTTTGTATGCCCTACTCAACCTTGAACCGCAAATCCTAAACCCGATACCATGGCAGTCGCGACTGCAATCTGCAGCCGAGCGACATTTGATCACTGGACATCAAGATCCGCGCACCTATGGAAGAGCTACGGTTGAGGGCCTTAGGGCTTTGGTTTAGGGTTCTAAAACTTAAACCCTAAATCTTTACGGGTGGGTCTGACAGCAATGTAGTGCGCCTTCCAACCTGGAATGGGGCGTTGTATGGCGTTGTGGTACTTTACAGCTACAGGCAGAGGAAGTAACCCGAAGCAAGAATATAAGTAACGAACGTGTCCCGTATACTACATTAAGGGTTCAGGGTTTCTCTCCAGCTGAACAACATCCTACGTGCTAAACCTTGTCAGTTGAACGACATCTCAAATCCTAGGCCCCAAAATCCTCTTTGCGTTCAGAACCCCTGCTCTGGCCAGAATCACAAAAAATACTCGCAGTGCTTCTGACAGTAGATGCATGAAACGGATCTAATCGCAGCGGCTCACGTCAGCAGCATGTGTGATGTGAGCTAAACACCAAGCTGAAGGAAGGTTTAGGGTTGCAGGGTTGCGGTCTTAGGATTTGGGGTTTAAGGACCCCTAAACCCTAAACCCTAAGCTCCTAAACCCTAAACCCTAAGGAGTGTAGGGCAAACTTGGTTGAAGGAAGCCTCAAGCTCATCCTCGAACCACTACTGGGTGTGGGATCTCGCCCTCAAACATCTAGGGCTTTGAGTTTGAAGGCTAATAGTAGGATGCAAGAAGTTCGAACATCATTATCCTCATGCTCTCAAGGTAAGGTATACGGAAACCCAGCACACATCATCCTTAAACCATGTTCCAACATTCTGGGGTTCACTATAGGGTGTCATTATGGCTCTTGGGACCTGAACATATTGCTTGTATATACAGGTAGCTATCCAAAATAAGGTCCCTTTTAGGGCCCTTTTTCAAGGGTGCCGTACTGTTTTATAGACCGAGTTGAGAACTACCCATATGGGTGTTTAGGGTTAAAGTAAGGGAGATACCCAGTGGCTACCTAAACCCGAAACCCCCAAACCCCTAAACCCCTAAATCCTAAACCGCTACACCCTAAACACCTAAACCCTAAACCCTTAAAGCCATAAACCCTTAAACACCTATAAACCCTAAACCCCAGAAGCCCTAAACACCTAAACCGTAAACCTACAACCCCTAGAGCCAGAAATACCTAAACCCTATACCCCCAAACCCTTAGCACCTAAAGCCCTAAACCCTTAAAGCCTTAAACCCCCAAACCCGTAAACACTTAAAGCCCTGAACTCCTAAACCCGAAATGAAGCTTGGCTGACTTCTGAACCCCTCCTGAATGCTAAACTTTTAGCCTCCTTATTATGGTTTATATAGAAGCCCAAAAAAAAATTGAGTCTTGAACCCCCAAACCCTAACCCCTATAGATCCCTTACAGGATCCCCTCAAAGGTCCTAAGAGCCAACCAGAAGAACGCCAAGGAAGCGCGAGCCTTCTAAGCTACTTTTTTGTAGGGTCCCTATAAATTCCATATTAAGGTTTAGAATAAGAACCTACAAAAAAGTTGGGTTTGGTAGGTTAAGGTGAACACCTAAAGCCCTGAACCCCAAAAATCGAGATGAAGGGCGAGCCTTCTAAGGTCGGCTGGTTGGCGTAGGCCTTCGCCAACAACTCCGCACCGAGGGCCTGCGAAAGGTTAGGAGTTTAGGGGGTTTCGGGTTTAAGGTTTAGGGTTTAGGGTTTGGGGTTTAGGGTTTGGGGTTGAAGGTTTAGGGGTTGGTTAGGAGTTTCAGGGTTTAGTGCTCGAGGGTTTAAGGTGCAGGGGTTGGCGTTTAGATGGGTTTGGGGTTGAAGGTTTAGGGGGTAACGGCTTAAGTTTCAAGGCTTGAAGGTTCATGGGTTTAGGGTTGTAGCATTAATGGAGGGTACCTGTACAATCTGAGGGTTTGGGTGTAATTCGGTATGTCTGTCTAGGATACTCATAGGAGAGTACATGACTATCACCTGGACCCTCAAGTTGGGGTTGCACAGGGTTTACAGGGTCTATGAGCAGGATTCAGGCAATCAAGGTTACCCTGACTCCAAGACCCTCACCGCTAGACACCGATTCACACATCAAGTTCGCTCCACAATGACTCCACAGCACAGGCGGCACTTAGTTCTTCAAGACTCGGGTCATGGTAAGAGCCACAGCACCGGGTTTAGGATATGGGGTTTGAGGCTTGAGGGTTTAGGGTTTAGGATTTGGGGTTTGAGGCTTGAGGATTTAGGGTTTAGGATTTGGGGCTACCCTATAATGGGCTATATAATGGGTGTATAATAGCTCTATTAAGCGCATCATAGCGTACTACAGCTTAGAACTTTACTGCAAGGTAAAACCCTAAGCCCCAAACCCTAACGGTGCCGGCTTGCCCTACAGTGCGGCCGAACAGCTGCACACCCTGTACGACCTAGCATGACACAGCGACGCCAAGCATAAGACTGCTGATCCATGGGATGGCGCACAATGAACTACATCATGATACCCTAAACCCTATACTATACCTAGAAACCTATACTACATCATAAACCCTAAATATCCCTATATCCTAAACCCACGGTTTACATCATAAGCCCTAAGCTATGTAGGGTGTACGTAACTCCTTGGCCTGCCGAGTTAGTTTCACCCTTACCATCCTGAAAAGGCAACTGTCCCGCACTTTTCGGTTGGTGATATAAACCCTGCATTACCCATAATAAGGAATATACACATATATATACCAAAATTCCCATTGTCGAGGGTCATTAAGGTCATGCAGGATGTATATATCATCAACCCCAAATCCTAAACCTTAAACCCCAAAGCCCTGTAGATCCCTTAAAGGAACCCCTTCAACGTACCCTTAATTGGCATCTTTAAAGGAACCTTAGGATTTACATCATCAGCCACTCATCAGCCGCAATTATTGGGTGCACTCGCGCACCGAAGCCCCGGGCCAGTCTCCCGCAATTCGTGTGCCAGCGGCCACTCAAAAAGGCCACAGGGTTTAGGGTTTAGGGGTTTAGGGGTTTAGGGTTTAGGGCTTTAGGGTTTAGGGTTTAGGGGTTTAGGGTTTGGGTTAAGGGTTTAGGGTTTTTTTTTAAAAGTGCAGTGGACCCTTTCTCCGAAATTGTCCAGCCTGAGTCGGCCTACACTACAAATGGCACTCTCAGAAGACATAGTCGTCGACAGCGAAGATCACATGTACTCTATGCCCTCAGTCCACTTCCTCAAGGTGCCTTCGACGTCGACTATTGGGAGAGACGACAGACCCATCATCCCGGCTACGACTTCGATCACGCGGACGAGCAGGATCAGGTTCACCAAGGACAGCACCATCACCCTCACGGAAGAGCGTACGTGCTCCGGTTTAGGGTTTAGGGTTTTGGGTCTACAACCTCTACTACAACCGCTTCTGGAACGATGACCACTACCCACCCACAACCAAGACAACGATCACACCGAAAACACCAGCACTGATACCACCAACCGCCACTAATTTACACATCGCTGGTGTTGAAGAAGACAACATCGTCCGTGCTCGATAACAAATCCCGTTGATCATCATGTGTCATGGAACAGTTATTCTGGTGGCGATGATAATAACCCGGTGATGAGGATGACGACGATGATGAGGAAGCATACGATGATGGTATTGACGCCGGCTACGATGCATGACACAGTCCAGATTCCAAAGCTTTGTCATGTCCCCGAAACGGCAGATGCAACATCCCGAAACCCCTCACCCTCAAACTCTCAACCCTAAAGCTAAAGTCAAAGCCCCAAATCCTAAACCGTATATCCATGCACACATGGCACCTGTGATAGATCGCTGAAGTCGTTGGAATGGCTGAGAACAGTTTTCAATGCCTGCCAGATCTTGGACTCGTAGACCTTATTAGGTACTGCCCCCATACAGTAAGAGTCTATAATAGGGCTACTATTAAGGTCCTAATATGACTATATTATGAATATTATGCAACTATTACTGAGTGGGGGCCGTACCCAAAGACCCATTATGGTTATCTGCCAAGGGTCTACAAGAATGGCATTTCCTTGCGTTTGAGAGGGTTGAGCAATGCTGTCCTGGTCTTCAATGCCTGCCAAATCTGGAGCTTCCAGGAATGTAGTGGGTTCAGGAATATGGATTTAACGATTCGGGCTTCAGACCTAATTGTAGGGTTTGGGCTGCGTTTTTAGGGCGGCACGACACGCTCAGTGCGAAGGCTTTGGTGCCAACTGGAAGGACGATTCTACCAAGCGTATTTCGGTCCCCCTGTGCCTAGTTGCGCTGTGGTGCCAGCATTAACGGAAAAGGCTTTTGGTTTGAACTTCTGCCTCTAGTCAGTATGGGAATTGGTGCAGTGAGCGAGGTCCTGAAAAAAAAAACATCGTGGCATACCGTGGCACGCAAGCAATGGTGCACCTGGCCCACCGAAGCCCTAAAACCCAAACCCTGCAGCTTCAGGGAAAACTGCTAAGGATGAACTTACCCAGAAAGGCTGCCCATGCGTTTCTTGAAACCCCGGCTCTAGGGTTGGGGCTTAAAGGTTAAGGGTTAGAGCTAGAATTTTAAAGTTTAGGGTCTAAATTTCAGGATTTAGCCCCAAACCCCTAAACCCTGCCAACCGCCATTTGGCCCGGCAAGGCCCATCTTTGACAACTATGGGAACCGGAGGTGTCGACAACAAATCGAGGTTTCAGCCTTGAGCTTCAGGGCTGAAAAGGCTTCGGATTGTCGGGCTTCCCAGAGACTCCAATATCCCTTAATTAAGGAATATTCCTTAAATCATATTAGGGATCCTACTATAACTTAAGGAATATTCCTTAATTAAGGGATATTGGAGTCTCTGGGCTCGCAGGCTTTACCAACTAGAAGTGGAGTTTGCGAGTTGTTCTCCCCACCCTCCCCGCGGCAATCGTGCTGATGATCTAGTGGCACCTAGTTGCCGTACTAGTTGCCCAATCCCCAGATCCATTGAGCACGGATCCAGGCAAGTTGTGCGGATCTCTCGAGCGTGAGGGCTTTATGCATGCGAAGGGTTTAAGGCCTGCGAAGCTAACTTCCAAACAATCCTCCAGCGCCCACAAAGCTGAGACATATAATCCTTTCTTGAGGTGCTACTGTTGATGGACAAAATCCTGCATTACCCATTATAAGGAATATACCATAGTTCCCATAGTTTAGAGTCCATAGGGTCATGCAGGATTTTGTCCATCAGCCGTAAAGCGCAAGGTTTTGGATCAGCCCGAGCATCACACATGAAGGACGACCTCTGCAATCCGGTGCAAACGCCAACTCAACCCAGAGACTCCAATATCCCTTAATTAAGGAATATTCCTTAAGTTATAGTAGGATCCCTAATCTGATGTAAGGAATATTCCTTAATTAAGGGATATTGGAGTCTCTGGGAACCTTACACATAGAGGCGCCTCAACTGTGGGCGTCGCATGAAGCTCGTCGTCGAACCTCTGCCATTACTTGTGGCTTTCAGCTAAATAATGATTTGTTGATCACCCGTTGGACTTCATTAGTAATCAAGCGAAGAATGTTGCCGAAGAAACACCCACGTGAAATGTTTGGCAAATTCAGTTAACGGTAACCCGCGCATGATGAAGTTTTCAGAAGCAGGATGGCACGAAGGTGGCGGTTTAGAGTTTAGGGTTTACGCGAGGTTGTTCTGTGAGTCTGAGTGTGGGGATTATTGAGGCCCGCAATGCTCAAGGAGTTTGAAACAAGTCTTCGTGTGCTTGATTATATATCGTTTGGTGCAGTCTTCGCCGTGGCTCCATGAACGAAATCTGTTCAGCGGCTGCATGAATCTAGGGTTTATGCTTTTGTTCAGGAGTGTGGTTCCAGATACCGTGGTAGCAATATATGGCTGATGATTTACAACCCTACATCCTGGAATGACCAATTTTGAAAACCATTCCTTTCATGAAGCGCAACATGGCACACTCGCGATAACAACTTGCGAAGGACTCTTCGCGGGCTTTTGTGGCCTCTGCAAAGCTTCTTGGCGGCTTCTTCAAGCTTCTACAGACCTTGTACAAGCTTCCTATGAAGGGATTGTCGAGGCCTAGTGTTTCTTCAGGATTTCTGAAGGCGGTTTGAAACGCGTCCTATGGGTATCTGAAAGTGCACTTCACGAATGTCCCCAATGTCCGTTTCTGTCCACCTATATTGTACTCATGCACAGGTCACAGGTCACCCGGCACACAGAACGAGACCCTGCAGGACAAAACCTGGCGCAAATCGTGTCGGTTGCCGCTGAAACGGAGAATACTGGAAAGGTAAACTGCGTGATTCAAATCTTTATCGCCCCTTCCAGCTGCCCTAATTGTCGACTCAAGAATCGAACTGCTTTGGGTCAGAACAAAATGGCACATTGCAAAAATCGGGCCGCAGATTGCATTAGCTGAGATTTACTTCTAAAGCAACGCCACCAGGAGAAACAGCAGAACCGGCAGCAGTGGTGGTATTGCAGGTGATCGTAGTACAGTAGCAGTCGTCGAAACCGTCGTCGTTGTCGCAGTGGTATGTAGTATCAGTTGTCGTCGCTGCCGTCGTTGTTGCAACAGCAATGAAACAAATAGGCGCAGTAGTGGTAGTAGTAGTCGTCGTAGCAGTAGCAGTAGCAGTAGCAGTAGCAGTAGCAGTAGCAGTAGCAGTAGAAGTAGCAGTAGTAGTAGTAGTAGTAGTAGTAGTAGTAGTAGTCGTAGTCGTAGTCGTAGTAGTAGTAGTAGTAGTAGTAGTAGTAGTAGTAGTAGTAGTAGTAGTAGTAGTAGAAGTGGAAGTAGAAATAGTAGAAGTAGTAGTAGTAGTAGTAGTAGTAGCAGTAGCAGTAGCCGTAGCCGTAGCGGTAGCAGCAGTAGTAGTAGTAGTACTAGTAGTAGTAGTGGTAGTAGTAGTAGTAGTCGTAGTCGTAGTAGTAGTAGTAGTAGTAGTAGTAGTAGTAGTAGTAGTAGTAGTAGTAGTAGTAGTAGTAGTAGTAGTAGTAGTAGTGGAAGTAGAAGTAGTAGAAGTAGTAGTAGTAGTAGTAGTAGTAGCCGTAGCCGTAGCCGTAGCCGTAGCCGTAGCGGTAGCAGCAGTAGTAGTAGTAGTAGTAGCAGTAGTAGTAGTAGCAGCAGTAGTAGAAGTAGCAGTAGAAGTAGTCGTAGTAGCAGTAGCTGTGGCAGCAGCAGCAGCAGTAGCAGCAGCAGCAGCAGGAGTGGTAGTAGTAGTAGTAGTAGTAGTAGTAGTAGTAGTAGTAGTAGTAGTAGTAGTAGTAGTAGTGGTAGTAGTAGTAGTAGTAGCAGTAGTCGTCGTGGTAGTAGTAGGAGTAGTACTCGGAGTAGCAGCAGTAGCAGCAAAGTAGTAAGGTAGTATAGTTGTATAGTAGTATAGCAGTATAGTAGCTTAGTAGTATAGTAGTCCAGTAGTAGTCCAGTAATGTAGTAACATAGTAGTATAGTGGCATAGTAGTATAGTAGTCCAGTAGTGTAGTAAATAGTAGTAGTCGTAGTAGTCGTAGTAGTAGTAGTAGTAGTAGTAGTAGTAGTAGTAGTAGTAGTAGTAGTAGTAGTAGTAGTAGTAGTAGTAGTATAGTAGCATGGTAGCAGAGTAGTATAGTAGAGGTGTAGTCGTCGTCCTCGTCCTCTCGTAATTGTTGCAGTAGCAGTAGCAGTAGTAGCAGCAGCAGCAGCAGGACGACTGTGAGGTTCCCAAACATTCATGACGGGCGCATGGGCTCGTCTGCATGGAGGCCTCACTCGTCACCTTGGAGATTTTCCTGTCACTAGCCGTCTTCTTGCATTAATTGTCCGTGCCGCTGATCTCGACTTTCACTTCAGCTCGTGCACATTGTCCAGGAATACCACGGCTACACCGCACAGAGACTCGCACAATGCCCCATCCTCGATGAACCTCGTCGTCCCCTGCTCCAAGCTGGAGGGCGGCGGACTGCGGCTGCAACATGCGCAATGATCTGCGGCTCTGGATTCAGAGGGACCATCAGGTTTTGTGATGCACACTACTTAACACTCGCTCACCGCTGTGATTTCATCCACGGGACATGCATGCAACGCTTGCCTGGAGTGGCAGCAGCAGTAGCGGCAGCCAGTAGCGCGCTAGCGGTAGCGGAACCGGTAGCAATAGCGTGAGCAGTAGTGCCAGTGCCAGTACCAGTGCCGGTAGCAGGAGTGGCAGCGGGAACCCTGAACCGTGAACTTTAAACCCTAAACCCTACATCCTAAACTCGAAATGTCGGGCACCGTCAGGGCCATCTCTGTGAGGGATAATTTGAGGTCCCGACCCCACCCAAATGTCGCTGGCATTGAAGAGCGCGTTCGTGGTGCCTTGGAACGGGTTAGGGCCTTACTGTTTAAGGTTCTGAAGTTAGGTGAGGGGTTTAGGGTCTTGGCCTTTTGGGGTCATAGGGTCTTGGGCTTTACTGCTTTAGGGTTGCGGGCAAGTTTACGGCTTCAGGGTTTTGCAGCTGCGGAAGTGCTAAGGGTTTAAGGTGTTAGGGTATCGGCGCCTGCACTCGCAGCAGCAGTAGTCCTAGTAGCAGTGGTTGTTGTAACATTTTAATCAGAAAAACCGTGGCAGCAGTAGCAGCTACATAGTTCTGCACGCCCTCGGAACGTTCCACCAACCTCCTAAACCCCTAAACCCTAAACCCCAAGCATGAATGGACATCCCTGCGCTCTTGGCCCTGCCAAGCGGCTTTGGGACGCCGGTGGCAAAATTGCTCTTGCATTGTTTCCGTATCGGAAATCCCACAGAACCTGGTTTACGGGATAAGATGGTCATGAAAAATGGGTTTCGGTTGCAGGTTGACGGTTTATGGTAGAAGCCAGAAAGTTGGAACATTAGTATCCTCATGCCCTTAAGGTAAAGGATAAGGGATCCTAGTACTAATCCTCCTAAATTCATGTTCCAACTTTCTGGCTTCTACTGTAGAGTTTAGAGCAATGGTCCTCGGGTTCAATGTGGTCCCGGCAGGTTCTGAACAACCCAGGTTTAGTGTTTAGGGTTTAGGGTTCTGATAGCTTTGGCATTCCTCGCAGGCTTATATAGATGCAACATGGTTCAAGGCTGCCTGATGAGGCTTCACACTTAAGTCACAACGCTCCAAGGCCCTCAAACCCCAAAGCCTGAACGCCCGACATCAAACCAACCTATTCAGCAAGTGAAAGGGTTGGCCGGCGGCCGATTATATATTGTAGCATTTACAATGACACCTGCGGTTCTGCTTGCGGGGGGCCACAAGCTTGCATAGTCTACCTGCCTACATACCTGTACACCTATGTATCAAAGTACAGCATACACCTGCCGGTGATGGACACATGTATACATGCACACTTGCCTCGTACACACGTACACACGCATCCATCCATCCATCCATCCATCCGCCCATCCACCCATCCACCCATCCACCCATCCACCCATCCACCCAGCCAGCGAGCCAGCCCTCCAGCCAGCCATCCATGCATCCATCCATACATACACAAAAAAACTTACATTTACGCTTACGTTACATTTGCATAGAGCAACATCGAAAATCCAAACCTCCAAACCGCTAGCACCTAGGCAAACCCTGTAAGCAAGCAAAACCCCCCACACCCAGGCCACAGCCCAGTACGTATTGATAATATGACTTGGGAAAGTAGTCCCCGTAATAGTACCTAGGACCCTTTCAGTTCCAGATTTTGAACCCAGCTCCTAGCAAGTCGGAACGCAGCCAGGGCACGTCGTGCATTTCATCTAAAGTCTGATTTAGCGCAATGGCCGAGTCGCGAGGGGTGAACCTCGAGGGGGCTTCTCAAAGCTAAGGAAAGAATTTGCCTCAAAATGAAGAAGCCTGCTTATCACAAGTTACGAGCCCTTATAGCCCCACAAGTTTGAAACCTGATAGCCCAGTTGTAGAGCCTTTCAACGGAGGAACTCCAAATACTGAGGTTCTAAGGTTGCCGCTGTGAGCCCACCGTTGAATTCGGGCTTAATTAAGTTCTCAGGGTTGATACAGAGGTTTTCGGTCACGGTCTAGGCCAGGGTTCAGGGTCTCGGGTTCCTGAGCCCAAACCCAAGATCCTAAACCCAATGGTGGTTTAGGCTTACAGGTTCCTCATGCCAATATGTTGACTCCCGGGCCTAGCGATCTAACTACTATTGCCATTATGATTGTTGTATTTTCACTATTCATGCTATTGATATTGCGATTCAGAATTATTGTTATGACTATTACTATGTTCATTGTACTTCTTCATTGTTCTTCTGCTTATTCGTATTGGTATTCGTACTGGTACTGGTCTTGAAATTGGTATGTGTATGAGCCTGAGTATGAAGTATGAGTATTCGTACTATGGTTCGTATTATGACTATTTCGGATATTAGAACTATGTTTGTCTTAAAGACCACCAGGTGGCGGTGCCTGAAAACGGCACAATCCAGACTAAAAGCCCTAAACCCTAAACCCCTAAACCCTAAACCCCTAAACCCTACAAAGTGCAAGCCAAATGCTGCACCTGTCTTTCGCGGCCTAAGGCTGGGATATAAACAGAACCTCAAGCATCGACACCGCTCCAACTCGTCAGACCTTGATATCCCGAGCCCGAAACCCTAAACCCACAATTTCAGAACCCTTAGCTTCCAAACCCTAGAAATCCTGAACTCCTTAATCCCCACCTTCTCGAAGGTCCAAAAGTGCAGCATCCTGAACATCGAAATCTGCAGATTATAAACACCGAATTCCCTGAATCCCGAAGACACCTATACAACTCCAAGGCCTAACTTCAATTCCACTTAGGTCCGTGGCTAAGAATTTCCTTGTATGTAGTTTCTGAAAGAGGGAAGCTTTTGGGCATGATGCTAAGGTAAACCCTGACTGAACTCTAAGCCCCCAAACCCTCCTAAACCCCTGAACCCTGCACCCCTTGAGCCCTAAGCAACCAACCCCCAAACCGGAAATCCAACATCGCCCAGGCACTCAGGGGGCAACTGGGTGCAAAAGACACCAATCAACTCTCCAAGACGTCGGATTCCTGTGATTTTCCGAAGGTCTTCGTTTCGGGTTACCATAACGGTTCTATGAGGGCTCAGCGTCAAATTCCCCCTTACAGAATCTATGATTACTAGACCTAAGAGTACCCTAGGAATGAAAAGGCTGCCCTTTTTGGTTTAAAGGGGCTTCTAAGGGAACCTGAACCCTAAACAAAGGGAATAAGGGCCTACTCCAGGTCCTAGATTATGGTTATCCTTACCCTTCTATGGTAAATTATAGGGTATCCTACCATGAAACCATATTCCAACTTTCTGGAGTTCCCTTTATGGGTTCTGTGAGACATCAGGGCTTGGGTTCAGGCTTTCGGTCTTTCACTGCTTGTCTGGGATACCCAGTCCCTTTACTAGGGTTCCTTTCCAGGGATCTATATGGGGTTACTATAAGGGGGTCTATAAGGGTACTATAATACTAGGATACCCAGTAACCTAAGAATAAAAAGGCCGCTCTTTTTGGTATTGGGTAACTTTATAAGGAACCTAGGACTACAAAAAGGGAATAAGGGTACTACTGGGCATCCTAGTTGCTTGTGATGTAGGGGCCTGAATATTTAGAATAGTGTTTTGGGGTGTTCATTATTATAGCTATAGTGCAAGATACCCCGGCTTTTTTAAGGCTTAGGGTTTGGTGTTTTGGGGTTTTGGGCTCTTCTGTCCGGTCTGTCAAGAAGAAGCACCCCTAGGGCGGCGTACTCAGAGAGCCCAAGACCCGGACACTCGGGGCCATGCATCACGTAATATAGGGGCCTTAATGATTAGGATAAGGCTTTGGGGCCCACTATACTCTGACTCTAATTATTAATAAGGAACCCCCACAATCGTATAAGTAATTATTTAAGCCCCTATATCCACTGTGACACCAAGACTGGGATGAAGAGAAATGCATCCGGAAACCCCATCTTACTCAGGAACCTAGTATATAGACCCTAAACCCTTATCGATCCCTGATACAGCCCTTTAAGGATCCTTACAGAACTCTTTAAGAAGCCCTGTAAGGTTATTCTCATCATTCAGGCTGAGAGCCGAAGCAGCGAGTGTGTGGAACCGCAGAACAACTAGTTCATTGTTGCATTGTTGGGATAGGATAAAACATGTATATATTTTCATCCTTATCGGGTTCGAAAAATGTATATATTTTCATCCTTATCGGGTTCGAAAAATGTATATATTTTCATCCTTATCGGGTTCGAAAAATGTATATATTTTCATCCTTATCGGGTTCGAAAAATGTATATATTTTCATCCTTATCGGGTTCGAAAAATGTATATATTTTCATCCTTATCGGGTTCGAAAAATGAAAAATGTATATATTTTCATCCTTATTGGGTTCAAAAAATGTATATATGTTCATCCTTATTGGGATCAAAAAATGTATATATGTTCATCCTTATTGGGTTCAAAAAAATGTATATATTTTCATCCTTATCGGGTTCGAAAAATGTATATATTTTCATCCTTATCGGGTTCGGTATATATTTTCATCCTTATTGGGTTCAAAAATGTATATATTTTCATCCTTATCGGGTTCGAAAAATGTATATATTTTCATCCTTATTGGGTTCAAAAAATGTATATATGTTCATCCTTATTGGGTTCAAAAAATGTATATATGTTCATCCTTATTGGGTTCAAAAAAATGTATATATTTTCATCCTTATCGGGTTCGAAAAATGTATATATTTTCATCCTTATCGGGTTCGAAAAATGTATATATGTTCATCCTTATTGGGTTCAAAAAATGTATACATTTTCATCCTTATTGGGTTCAAAAATGTATATATGTTCATCCTTATTGGGTTCAAGTTCATCCTTATCGGGTTCGAAAAATGTATATATTTTCATCCTTATTGGGTTCAAAAAATGTATATATGTTCATCCTTATTGGGTTCAAAAAATGTATATATGTTCATCCTTATTGGGTTCAAAAAAATGTATATATTTTCATCCTTATTGGGTTGAAAAAAATGTACATATTTTCATCCTTATTGGGTTCAACAAAATGTATATATATTTTCTTCCTTATTGGGTTCAAAAAAATGTATATATTTTCATCCTTATTGGGTTCAAAAAATGCATATATTTTCATCCTTATTGGGTTCAAAAAATGTATATATGTTCATCCTTATTGGGTTCAAACAAATGTATATATTTTCATCCTTATTGGGTTCAAGTATCCATAAGAAAGTAAATTGTTCCTCAACTATGACAAAGAAAACCCTCACAAAGCCTCCTTGCTTGCGAAGACGCCAGGGCTCCTGTGAACGGAACTGTATAAAACCCCGAACACCCGAACAACCAAAACCCCTAGACCTTGAAACCCCAAACTCCCAAAGCCTAAAAGCCTAGACCCTGAACCAAGGGAACACTAAACCCTAAACCCTAAGCCCTAAAAGCCCTACCCTGCATTGACGCCAGGGTTCCTGTGGACAGAAAGCTGGCCAATGCCCCGTTGCTGGGCCCATAGGGCTTCCAGTCAATCCTCCGGCTCTGTTTTAAATTCAAAATTAAAAACAGAGTGTTTTAAATTCAAAACATAGTCTTGAGCTGTGGGTTCCTTTAGTGATAAGGGGGCTACGCGGCTACCTTAAAAGGTGTGGTCGCGAGCTATGGGTTCCTTTAGTGACAGTAAGGGGGGGGGGGTACCTCTTGAGATATGGGTTCCTTCCATGGTTGCCTCAAGGGTTGAGGGCTTCGGGCTTAGGCGTACCTTTAAAGGGTGTAGGTAGAGTTAAGACTTCCTTTCAGGGTGTGGGTTCCTGCAGTGACAAGGTTTAGGGCTCAGGGGTGCCTGAAGCCTTGTATCTGGAGTTGAGGCTTCCCTTTCCCCAAGGGTCCAAGTACCTAATAATAATAATAATATATATATATATATATATATATATATATAGATATATATATATATATATACTCTCCAAAATCCTAACCTACATAACTACTATCCTAAAACCGAGTACCCGATTATTGGGTCCTTTGGACCCTTGGGGTTTAGGGTGTACTTCGAGTTTCAGGGCTCCTTTATGGGTTCCTACTTGTCGGGTATCATGGGGACCCAAAGGTTAACCTTTTTGGTTGTATAAGGATTGTACAGGGACTAAACTACCCAAGAAAGGTTAAAGGTCACCCACTCTGCTACTCGGAAGCCGTACTTAGGGTGCAGAGTTTAGGGTTTGGAGAAATCATAAGGCTCCTTTAACTTTGAAGTGTTCCTCTGGAGGTCCTGAAGGAAGGTCTTGGGTCTATGATTTTGGGTTTCGAGTTTCTGCTGACACACAGACAACTTCCACCACTTAGAAGCACTACCCACCTTCAACAACAGCATAGAGGAATATCATAGCGGTTCCACGGTGAAAACACTATGATGTAGCTATTGGTGCGCATCTAGAGTGCAGGAGAAGGAACGTTCAAGGGTGATTATGAGGGTTTTTGGTTTGCTGTCTTTCACGGTTGAATGGGTCTGGGCTTGAGGGTTTAAGGCCCTATATAAACCCCCAAACCCTAAACCCCAAACCCTAAACCCCAAACCCTAAACCCCAAACCCTAAACCCTTACACTAAACCCTGAACTCGAAACCCTGAAGATCCTGAAGAGACGTGCCCCAACCTCTTAATCTGCCAACGCCTACATGGCTAAAACCTGACCACACCACCTGAATCCCATTTAGGGTTTTAGAGGTTCAGGGTTTACGGGTTACGGGTTTAGGGTTTATGATGAATACCACATGTACCACGAGGCTTGCAAGGTTTAGCGTGCAGAGACTTGGACACGTGTTCGGATTCGTCAATCAATCGCTTCATCACATCTCATCTGATTTTATTTCATTCAGACAAATTGACAACCAGACAGACACGTTGACACGCAAGCGACGGATGGCGGGGACAAGAGAGCACATGTTGCTTTTTGCTGGTTTCAGGATGCATATGCGCGAGGGTCAGCACAAACAGATGCCGAGTCTTGGTTGACTTCTGAACCCCTCCTAAAAGTTAAACTTTTAGCCTCCTTCTCATGGTTTATATAGAAACCCAAAAAGTTAAAGTCCTAAGAGCCAACCAGAAGAACGCCAAGGAGTTGCCTTGCTACCGGTTCGACCAAGGCCTAAACCAATAAGCCGAACTCTGCTTCCGATACCGATACCCCTCCAGGGTTTAATGTTTAGGGTTTAGGGTTTTGGGTTTAAGGGTTTAGGGGTTTAATGTTTAGGGTTTAGGGTTTTGGGTTTAAGGGTTTAGGGGTTTAGGGGTTTAATGTTTAGGGTTTAGGGTTTTGGGTTTAAGGGTTTAGGGGTTTAATGTTTAGGGTTTAGGGTTTTGGGTTTAAGGGTTTAGGGGTTTAATGTTTAGGGTTTAGGGTTGGGGGGGTATAACCCTTAAATCTAGCATCAACTATTGGCAAGGCGCACATTGATGCCATCTGGATTCGACATCGCTGCCCTGAAAGCCTGTTGACTCTTCAGGATGTCGGGCTGTTTGTCCTCCTGAAACCTTCAATCAAAGGGGAAAAGGAGGGACCCTTAATGGGGACCCCTACCCTATAATGGGCTATATAATGGGTATATAATAGCTATATTAAGGGTATATACCTAGGGGTCCTTATTAAGGGTCCCTCCTTTTACCCTTGGATTCAACCCTCTAGCACCCTGAACCCAACTCAACAACCTGAAGATGTCAACCCCTGACCCGTGAGCCATAAACCGTACTACCCTATTGGCGAGCTATATCGTTACGGTAGGGCCTCAGTAGGGTCCCGGTTTCACCCCAAAAGAGCATGTCTCTGTTCTCATACAGGGCAATAAGTGAGGCTATAAGTTAGAGAAGCCCTGGCAGTATCACAAGAGCCCTGTGTTACCGTCCCTGGGGTGCCTTGGAAGATGTGGTATCAAGATGTGGAGCGGAATTTTGCACAGCCTACTATAGGGGCCTTAATAATTAGAACTAGAATGGGTTTAAGATGCTGTAAGTCTGACACTGCAACCCCACACTTGTATTCGTAAATGTGTAGGCCCCTGCATGAACTAAATCCCTGCTGCCTTCTCGCTAAATCCCCAACTCGATCAGCTTTTGCACGAACATCCTAAGAGCCTTGCACCTACTTTCCTTAACCCTAAACCTCTCGGGACCCGAGACCCCAAACAAAACAACGTCGATCATCTCTGCGTAGATCAACACCGAACAAGCACTAGACCTAAGAGTAACCTAGGAATAAAAAGGGTGCCCTTTTTGGTTTCAAGGGGGTTCTAGTGGAACCTGAACCCTCAACAAAGGGATTGAGGGCTGACTCCGGGTGCTAGAACTGCCAAAAGCAAGATCCCTCACCAGTTCTAAACCTTCCTCAGCACAACACAACTAGGATACCCAGTAACCTAAGAATAAAAAGGCCTCTCTTTTTGGTATTGGGTAACTTTATAAGGAACCTAGGACTACAAAAAGGGAATAAGGGTACTACTGGGCATCCTAGACAACCACACTACTTCATTGCGTTTAAAGCCAAACAGAAGACACCTTACAGCCTAAACCCTAAAGTCCTCAAGCCTCCTAAACTACCTTCTACGATACCCTAGCATACCACTAATCAGGGCCATAAGGGATCTATTAAAGGGCCCTTGGGTGGTCAAAACCCTAAACCCTAAAGCCCGAAACCCTCAAATCCTAAAGTACCCTAAACCCTAAACCCTAAAGTACCCTAAACCCTTTCTAAACCCTAAAGTCCTAAAGCCTAAGTCACCAAGAACAGTGGGCCTCGCCGAGCCCCGAGTTCCTCCACTCACCTTCCATGCGCTTTCGAGGTACTCGGTGATTACTTGGAGGCCCTTTTGACTTAGTAAGTAGGGTTAGTAAGGTAAGTTATGGGGATTATAATAGGGTTTCTAGGGGATACTAAGTAGACTTACTAAGTCAAAAGGGCCTCCAAGTAGGGTTTAACTATAGTCTGCATTGTAGTTCCTTATTTTGGTTAGCCAAATATTATAGGATCCTAACCATAAAGTGGTTCGCCAACAAAAAACTACAATGGAGACTATAGGTGGGGTTTATGGTTTAGGGGTTTAGCACTTAGGGTTTGCGGTTTAGGCCTAAATCCAGGTGTAAAAAAGGGTTTAGGCCTAGGTTTTAGGGTTCAAGCTTAGGGTTTAGGATGTAGGGTTTAGGATTTCCTCTGGACCGATTGGCAGTTGAGTGGAGTGGAGTTTAGGGTTTAGGCCTAGAGTTCAGGGTTTATGATGGCTTAGTTTAAGGCTTAGAGTTTAGGGTTTAGGAGTCTGGTGCTTTACTGCTAGAGTGCTCGAGGTGCACGAGCTTGGGTTGGGTATGGGGGCTGTTTGAACGGGTTTAGGGTTTAGGGGCCTAGGGTTCAGGCTGTCGGGTGGCTTGGGTGAGTTAAACTGCGACCACACAACGAAAGGGTACTACTCAGGAACCCAAAGCCTACAACCCACACCCTAAGCTACCTGTCGGGTATCATGGGGAACTAAAGGTTGACCTTTTTGGTTATATAGGGATTATACGGAGACTATACTGCCCAAAAAAGGTTAAAGCTTACCTACTTTACTACTGGGCTAAGACGTAAGGCTCAGGCCTTAGAGCTGCGAACCCATGGCGGGTTAGCGACGCAAACCTCCTGGAGCGTACCCCACAAGATAAGCTAGACCCAAGAGTAACCTGAGAATAAAAAGGGTGCCCTTTTTGGTTTAAAGGGGCTTATAAGGGAACCTGAACCCTACAAAAAGGGAATAAGGGCCTACTCCAGGTCCTAGTAAGGACGTCGCACCCGTTTGGCAACCTAGACCCGTCGGCCCTGACATAGCCGATGGTGAGGCCGACTTTTACTGTGCCGCCCCGCCGGCACTTGACTTCGTGTCCGCTGTCGCAGTGAGCTGCCCACACATTGCATAGAGGGTTTTTTTTTTAATAAAAACCCTCTATTATGCAAAACCCTCCATGGGTTTTATAAGGGCCCATTGTCCCACACATTGCGACGAGCTCGTAGCTGCTGTCGACGCGTATCAATGCGAGGAACTTGCAAAAACGAGCTGCGGACAGAAGCCTGCTCGCCGACGCTGACGTAGCAGTCCATAGATTCACCGCCGTTGCAGATGCACAACCCGGATGTGCTGTTCACGCTTCAGGGGCACATAGTAGAAGTCAGAAAGTTGGAACATCATTGTCCTCATGCCCTTAAGGCAAAGTAATATTTTCCTATGCTATATCAAAGGGACCCTTAGGGGGGTGGGGGGAGGCGGGGGGTAGGGTAGGGGGCCTGAATATCCCTACTAAGGACTTGATAAGGGCCTAATAAGGCTGTATAATCCCCTACCCCCCTCCCTAAACCCTAAACCCTATAAACCTTAAAGCCCCTGAACCCTCCCCCTACCCCCATCCTAGCACTCACCATCCTAAATCCATTTTCCAAGTTTCTGGCCTTCAGGTTTAGGGTTTAGGGTTTGGGTTTAGTCTTTAGGGTTTAGGGTTCACACTAAGGTTGGAGGCTTTGGATTTGGGATTGCTACAGGGGCACAGGGGTTCGGGTTAGGGTTCTGTGGTGTGCGTTACGGCCCAACCCCCATGGGAACGAGTCACCGGGACCATCTGCCAAGAAGTTTGTGGCATAGTCAAGCTCCTGCGAGAGAGAAGTCTTCTTGACTCAGGATTGCAGGCCGCTTTCCGAGATCATCTTGCCGAATCAATAAAACCTATAGATCAAACCCTCTGGGATCGCCAGATCTAGAAGCAGAACACCCGATGGGGTGATAAAGGCTTCAGCGGCTTAGGTATTAGGGCTTGTGAAGTTTCAGGATTCAGGGTTTAAGGCTCCAGTTGCTTAGGCTTTTGAAGCTTTCGGCTTGACCTTAAGCCTTCTACCGGATTCTACCTCCCGAAACTCCCATATCCTGTCTAGCGTTTGGACCCTACCAAAAGCAAGGCTCGGGTGGAGGACTGAACTTCGAGAAATGCCCAGCCCCAGTTCCGCAACTTTGCCATACCCTGGCTCGATTTGCCGTTGGTCGCTTATTGGTCCCATGCAGTGGTCCTGCAAACAATGCTACTTGAGACAGCACTTGGAGGATCATTGGGACTTAGGAAGTAAACTTATAAGTACCTTAACTGGGTTATAACCATTCTATAAGTATCGTAGCCTTGTCTAAACCCTATTTGCTCAGTCCCATGATCCGTCAAGGAGAGGAAAAGCTTAGGATTCTGCCGGATGCTGTGGCGTCCATCTTCGAGGCCGGAAGATGCTCGTGACACACTGCATGTGAAGCTCAACACACACGCACACACAGAGGCCCCCAAATCTTACCTTTGGTTAGTAGGGAATGGTAGTGATAGTAGTCATAATTGTACTCCATCCCTCCATTCCCTACGAACCAAAGGTAAGAAATCCCGTCGTGACTATGAGGGGCCTGGAACCATCCTACCTTAAATCTTGAGTCTTGCGAATGTGAGCAGTTTGCTACAAGAGGAGCCATTATGAATGCCCTGAAGATGGTCACACTAAGCAGAACCCTCCCGCAACCCCAAACGCGAATTCCACATACTCTTTAAGTAAACTGAAACCTATAGACCCAAAACCCTATATCCCTCAACTCAGTTTAGGGATTTAGGGGTTTGGGGGTTAGGGTTCAGGGTGGCCCCAAACCGCTCCATGGCTCCTTGTACACCGAGTAGATGCAGTTCCCGGCGGTGTCGAGGAAAAAGATGTCATAGTAGTTGCGCTCGTATAGGATTGCACGATACCTCCGAAGTTCGACTGTCTGACCTTATAAAGCCCTAAACCTTAGACCCTAAAACTTGCACAACCCCTGAAACCGCAATTGACCCTAAACCCCTAAGCCCTAAACCCTTAAACCCCCTAAACCCCCTGAAACCCCCTTAAACCCACTAAACCGCCTCAAACCCCCTTAAACCCACTAAGCCCCCTTAAACCCCCTAAACCCGCTAAAACCCCCTTTAACCCCTTAAATCCATTACAAACCCTCGGCCCAGCGAGATGCTGAGGGTGGAAGCGGGCATGGACAGCGTGATACTCTTCAGGACCCGGCGCGTGGTCCAGAGCGTCCTAGGGTTTAGGGTTTAGGGATTGGGGTTTAGGGATTAGGGCTTAGGGTTTAGGGTTTAGGGATTAGGGTTCAGGGTGTAGGGGTTAGGGTTTTCCCGCAAGGTCTCGGACCGGTGTGCCAGTAGGGTTTAGGGTTAGTTCCTGTTTGGGATTACCCCATAGGAATCTACATATGAACCCCAAAACAGGAATTACAATGGGGCCTATGGGCAGGGTAGTTTTGTGCCAAGATGGCACTTTGTAGGGTCCCTATCAACTTCATAGCGGTGCGTGGCTTGGCACTCGGAAACAATATTGTTTGAGGAAGCAAAGTCAAGACTGGGGATTGTTTTGAAATCCTGTGGTTGACGTTGCGGTTTAAGGCTTTAGTCGCGCAGGAGTTTCGATGCATTCTGGAGAGCCCTAAACGCCCGAAGCCCTGAAACCCTGCACCCTTAACCCTAAGCATCCCTAAGCGGTTTAGGGCCGGGGGGTAATGCTCGTCAAATGTCTGGAGCTGTGGCCGCGGGCGAAAGTTGAACATCTCAACGCAAGCCCGATGATGCAAGGTTTGGGAGTTTAGGGCTTAGGATTTGAGACCTATCTTATCACATGGTTTTGCGGCCAGGGGCTACAGGGTACGATTACGAACTACTCAGAAATCTTTAGTGGTGTGGTGAGCCTAAGCCCAGAATCAGAGCCGTCGGATCCCTCATAAAGAACCCAAGCCCCAATCCCTTAAACCCAACAGCCCAAACCCCAAATCCTTCCTGTATGTAGATACTTGTGCATGAGAGAGAGAGAGAGAGAGAGAGAGAGAGAGAGAGAGAGAGAGATATATATATATATGCATATATATATATACACATACATACACACATGCACTGATATGGATAAGAATTTGCTTCCTCCCTTCGAAGATCCATGCATTTACGTGTTTCTTCTACGGTTTCACGAGGCGGGCGTCAGTGAGTAGTGTTGACACTCTACGTTTTGGGAGTCAGAGGGTTTGCGGGTTTGCTAGTTGGACATCTTTCGAGATTTCGCCTGAGCTTCACTCACAACGGAAGATTTGCTTAAAGACAAATAGAAGTGAGTATTACAACAATGACCGTTTGCTCACAGGCAGGCATCCATTTTGAAACACAAGGCTACTACTGAGGTTTTTCTATGACCCCGCTACTCACACGAATGGCTAAATACTGCTTACATGGATATCCCCAGACTATATTCCCCCGGCCTCCAACCCTCTTTCTCACAATCACTGCCCAATAATTGCAAGCTTGTGTAGAAACGCAGTATCCCACCTGTGCCTGCTCTCTGAGTGCCCTAGACGTTCAAGTTCTACATCGTAAAAACATTTAAGGAATCAGGATTTAGGGTGATGTGTCAACCTCGCATACTGTGTCTTGGAAACATGAAGCTGCAAAGGGTGTAGTGGACAGCGTGACGCTCTGAAAAAACTACGGCCTCACTTTTGGGCTTCAGGCCCATGATAGAATTTGAAAGAGAAATCTCGATGAACCCCTACTCTTCTAGAAGCCTTGAAGAACCATCAAACTAGGTTCAAAGAACCCTTTTTGTATACGTAAAATCCTTCCGAACCCTTGAAGAACTGTTGAAAAATCCCAGAGGCACCGCCAAGGAACCTCTTGAACCCCTGAAGGACCCTGAAAGAAGTCTAAACCCCACCCCCCTAGCCTCAACACGATTAGAATAGAATAGGAAAAAGAATCAAGCAGAAAGTAGCCATAATCTAATACAAAAACCATCTAGTACAATTAGAACATAACATCAAGATAGCATAACATGAGACAGCACACCATCATATAATATTTAATAATATACTACAGTAGGAATCAAGAAAACAATACAATATGACCAACAACTTAGTATAATACGCAATCATACAGTATGTACAGCATGATACGGCAAAGCACAGTACCATGTATCATCTTAGAGTTTAACATAACAAAATGTAACCCAGTATACCATGATCCGCCAACCCACGGTCCTTGGAGCCTGTCGGGTGAGGGTTCAGCAAGATGTACCTGAGGGTCTTAGGGTAGAGGGTCCAGGGTTTCAGGTTTAGTGTTGATTATTGCAGGTCGGTGAAAATAGGAGATCCCAAAATCTTGAATAGGATTATTAGAAAGGTTTCTTTCAAAGGGTTTCTAGAAGGGCTACTGTGAGCGTTCAAATGCAAAGGGCCTTGATAATCAGATAGGTTTTTGGGGAAATACTAAATTTAAAGCAGAGTTAGGATTATTAGAAGGGTTTCTTTCAAAGGGTTTCTATAAGGGCTACTGTGAGCGTTCACATGTAAAGGGCTTTGATAATCAGATAGGTTTTTGGGGAAATATTAAAGCATAGTTACACAAGGAAACCTGAGGAAGGGTGTTAGTGTTTCTCGCATGATTCTGTGTTACGGCTCTTCATCCGTTTTGTGGAGTACATCTAGCGGTAGCAAATATATACCTTGTGAACTTATAAGTGTACCTTGTACCCTTCCATATGGGGTCGTTGTAACGGTTACTCCGGGGGTCTACACAGGCATCATAGCGGTTCTTTCAGCGTAACAAGGGTTTGCAGTGTGGGGTGTTAGAGTTCAAGGCTTAGGCATTCTTGGGTTTGTAGAGCGTATAGCTTATAGTGAGCCACAGGAAGTTGGAACTTGCATTTGGGATGACACGTGCTGGGACGCCCCATGCTTAACCTTGGTGAAGTCCCAACTTTCCGTGACTCTGCAACGGTTAGTAAAGTGTTTCGACAATGTGGACTGGATGTTGCCGAAGGCTTCTGGGGATCGGCCTTAGCATGAGGATTCTGGGTGCACAAGCTCTTGGGAATTAGCGGAAAGTGTTTAGGGTTTAGGGGTTTAGGGCGTAGTTGGTGCTTGAATGGGGCACTCGGAAGCTTTCTGTAACATGGCTGGGCACGCAATCTGCAAGCTGAGCAAGCGCTCTGCGTCCGTCTCCTGACAAATGGGCACGTAGCTGTACTCTACGCATCTAGGAACTGCCTAAGCCCAACGGGCCCTCGGTACTGTCATAGGGAATACTTCCCCAAGTCATAATGGTAATTACTATTACAGAAACCCTACAGTATACTATATAATTAGGTACTCTGGATCCTTTGGGAAAGAGGCTCCAGTTCCATTGGGTTTGACAGGCGAGCCGTGGGTTCAAACAAAGTATTTAGGGTTCGGGAGGGCTGCCCAAAATCCGAATTGAAGCCCGGGTTTAGGGTTTAGGAGTTTCGGGTTGAGGGGTTTAGGGTTTAGCCCCCCCTACTCTCGTCTGGGAGATGCCGCCGATAGTATGGTTCTTCGTTGCCTCAAAGTACAGGAACCCTAAACCCTAAACCCTAAACCCGACTGAATTTGGGCTCATGGCATGAGACGTTGGGTTTAGCGTAGAGTTCACCCTAAACCCTTACATAAACCCTAAATCGTTTCATACTCTACGGGATCTTGCAGGTTGCTTCGGAAAAACTATAAAGCCCTGAAACCCCTTCGCAAGCGTGTGAAACCCCTACCGGAACATGTGGCGCGGTGAACGAATCCCCCAACATGGGGTTCTTGTTAAGTCAGCATTAATCTTAGCTTTGGTTGCCATCGGGGGGGTTATTATACCAAACCCTTGGACAGAAAACAACTAAAGCCTGAACTCATTTTGGAAGCCAGCGCAATCAGCAAAACTGTTCCCTGGAATCCTTAATTAAGATAGTACAGTCTGCTGATTAAGGCCCATGCAACATGCTTCAAAAGAAGATAGACGAAAATGAGATTGGCTGCTGCATATTGAGGAACCCCAAAGCCCAAAGTATAGCATTGATAATTCTTCCCTGTGCCCTGGACACTGCAATTTCGAATGCAGATGGAAGGTTGGTATATCGCACGACCCCTTCGTCAAGATACCTCCCCAAACCTCCAAGCCTTAATCATAAGGACCCTTAGGGCGGTAGGGCGGGAGGTTGGGGGCCCTAATACCTATAATACGGATTCAATACGACCTATTTTAAGGAAGGATAGTCCCCAACCCCCTTCCCCCCTAAGGGCCCGTATGGCTTAAACACTGGGTGCTTTTTGGGCTCCTCAAAGGAGGCGTTAATTTTGGGAAGGTGTTTTCGGGACTCCGCGAGGCTCCCATGTGGCTGATTAAGAAACCCTGGGCCTATAACCCCACAATACTAGGATTCATATACGGAACCCCTAATAAAGGCCCAAGGTTTCTTAATCAGGTGCCTACATTATTATGGTACCCTTATAGATCCCTTGCAGTAGAGACCCTCTAGGTTCCTACATTTGGTCTTCAGGGTTCTGAGCCGAAGCGGAGGAGGGATTGGGGCCGATTAGGGTTTACCCAAAGGGTCCTATGTAACGATATTGTAGAATGTAGGGTTTCCAGATTAGGAACTACTATTCTGACGTAGGGAAGTATATGTTTACAGGCAGAACAGCCTGAATGCAGACGCATATTTTCTTGAGCCAATGAACGACAGTAGGTGCAGGTGACTAGCTACATCTTCCACAAAATACACCCCCCGCGCATCTTAGTGCAACGGTTGAGGCGAAGGCGATGGAAGGAAAGACTAGTCACTAGACCGTCGTGAGCATATCACTTTGTGACAGCGAAAACAACTTGCAACAAAAGCAAATTATGCGGCCGATGTTTTGCGCCCTGTGCTGTTTGTACGAGAAGGTTAGCTACCAACCCGTTAGGGCGGTGCCGACGCTTAAATCTCACTTCACTACTAACCAGACGGCATCTAAATGTCTCAGAATACCATCCCGTTAGGGAGGTGATCAAGCTCGGCACAATGGGCCGTCGATCAGATGACCTCAGTAGATGCGGTCACGGCGGTTGGTCCTGTAGTTGTAGACCTCATGGACCCATCCTGACAAGAACCATTGGGCATGAGAGGTGTCCAGAATCGTGAAGCCATGTGGGTTGCCATGAGTAGGAATGGCATTCACGACTGAAGTAGGCTGGATGTAGTCTTCGGTCATCGCAGCGAACACCGCCCATTGGTACATGTCAACGCGGTGCCAGTCCATTCGCCTGGCAAGCGAAGGATCGATGATGTTGCCGGAAAGATCGTTCCCCAACACGAAGTTTGAGTACAACAATCCTGCGACCCTGAGCTGCTCAAAGAAGTTGACAACAGTCTCACGCATCCGGACCTGTCGGTCGGGGACATCTCTCGTCTCGAAGAATACGCCGAAGGTCGGTGGGTCATGGGGTCGCCGGCGGTAGGTCTCGGACCATTCGCGCCTTGTGCCAAGATCAACAGCAGAGGACGGTGTCTCGCTCACTGTTCCATCCATAGTGGTATCGGGAGCAACCGTTTCCGGTGCTGGACTGCTGAAACCTGTACCAGCACGCATTGCATCCCAATCCGCGTCACTGATATAGCTGGACGGATCACGTGCCACACGCCTGGGCGGCGGCATCGCAGGCTCCCGAGGGGTGCGATCGGTAGATGAGCCCGCTCCATCTCCAGGGTTGGTCCGGATGTGGACCTCGGTCGGACGATGTCTGGCGATCGGGGACCTTGTGCGATTGCGCTCTGCTGTACCCGATGCACGCTCGTCAGAGCTGCGACCTCGTCGTGCAGGAGATGCCGGAGGCTCAGGTGGGCGACGTTCGGACGCGGGTGCCGAAGTGGTCAACCTCACGTGGCCGCTCTCCCCGATGCGCTTGTCCATGTAGTACTGCTGGTACCGACGATAGTAAGGGGTATTGGCCAGCAACTCGTTGAGCTGACGTTTGCCAAGTCCCTGTGCCTCAGCGGGTACCTGCAGATCTCTCTGGGTGCGAAGAGAAGGATTTGTCTTCTCGATCCTTGTCCGGCTCAGCGGCAGTTGTGCCTTGAAGAAAGTAGCCAGCTCGGCCATGATCGGCAAGATTTCATTCTGCACGACGATGTATTTCTCCCCATCGTACTGCAGGATGGAAAACTCATGCTGGTTCGACTTCACAGCCTTGATGAGAACTGCAATCTCATTGATGGTGTAAAACCGATCATGAAAACAAATCAGACACTCCGTGAGGAGGTCGATCTCAAGCTGGCCTGTCACCCAGAGGAGGGCAACCTTTCCAGTGGCATCATAGTAGGTGGACGAACCATGCCCTTTTCCTTTGCCCTGAGGATCAGGAAGCCTCACGTTAGCGAAGCGTTGCAGCGCCTCGACAGTGTGGAAGCTGAGACCCATTTTGGCGTAGTTGTGAGCAGTGATGGGGTCCACACTGTACTGCCCCTGCGGAGTGGTGTTGTGGAGCTTCTCCGCTCTCTTCTGCTGATTGAGGACCTTCTGGCGGATGCCAGACGCTGTGCTTTGGATTCGTTCCCTTTCTTCTGGTCCTTGAATCTTCACACGCGCGTGCTTGAGCCCCGAGGATGGCTGCAAGTCAATGATGTTGACCTGCCTGCCCTCTCGGGCGGCGCTTCGCCGGAGTCTGTCGGGCTCGGCGATAATCGCAAGGTCGGTCATCTCGATGAGGCGACGTTGGCAACCTGGACAGGAGATCATTCCGTCGATGTACTTGTGATTGCACGAGCTGCAATGGTACCCGGGGTAGAGTACCAACTCCTGTTTGATCCAGTGCCTCGGTTCAATCCTCTGGCGAAGTCGGATCCGCTTGCCTTCCATGGATGGCCAGACGTGGATGCCGATTCCGAGCGAGCCGTCATATGTTTCGATGAGCTGGTCATCGTTCTTCCTTCGCTCGATGACTTCTTCGCCGACCTCGCTCAAGATGTCCGCCGAAATGCGAAACGGGGTCTTGCAGTCGATTGCGACCGGCGCCCACTCAGCGATGGTGAGATTCTCGGCGCTTTCCAACAAGTCGAGAAAACAGTTGTGCTGCTCCAAGGCAAATTGATCTGGACCAAAGATGTACTTGTGGCTTCCATCCTTGTTCCAGCTCGCTAGAGCGGAGTCAATGTTCCGACGGAACGCCTGGTAGGCCGGATTGACCCACACAGGCTCTGCTGTGCCCCGCTGATAAGCGTAAACCAGATATCGATTGCTGATCCAATCTGGCGTCTCCAGTGCCCCGGAGCGAGTCTCGAAGAGCCGGACGCCGTCCAAGACGGCCATTTGGAGATCGATGGCGAACTCGACGTCCGCCGCCTCGCGAAGGCCCGCATTGTCATCCCTTTTCCATTCTGGTTGCTTTGACATCATGACAAAAGCTCTGCTACCACTCTCGTGGAGCGCGGCACCACCTGGCAACAATCCGTATCTGATGATATCTGGGAAGTGCCTCATGAAGGTGCCGTGGTAGCCCAGTTTGCAAGGGAAATCGACAAACTCCTGGGAGTACATGTCGAACGGATGAATCTTAGGCCGAGTCGCTAGACTGGCGTCCCATGGCACAAAGGAATGCACCACGGAGTGGATGTCGGCGAGTTCGGTATCGTCACCGAAGAGCCCCGACCAATGCCCATGGATAGCCCGAGCTCGAAGCACGTCAAATTCCTGATCATTGTGCTTCTGAATGTACACTTCGTAGCGGGCTTTCCCGTCGACTGGAGTCTTAAAGACTTCGAAGATCTGGGAGACCTTGAGCCCGTTCCAGATCTGGCTAAGGGCATCGATGAACTCTTCCCAGTCCATCGAGAGGTCGTTCCGACGGATCGTCACTGTCGGCGTTCTATTGCCGTACTCGGGCTTGTTGGTGAAGCCTCTAAGGACGAATGCACACTTCTTGCCCAGTTTGAAGCGCTGGCCCTCACTGAGGTGTCGATGATCAGACGCGAAGGGCGGCAGGTCCGGGCCTGACAACCAAAACTGACCATCCCTTCCGGGAGGTGACGCTTCTGCCTTGTCACTGGCAGCGTGCTCCGCCTTTGGCGTAGGTGCCGATTTCACAGCGGTGATAGGCATCTTCTTAGGAGGCGGTGGCTGCAACGGTTCAGTAGGCTTTGCGCCAGACGATGCAGACTTCCCAGGAACTTCCTTAGGCGGGAGTGTGCCAGACGCCGACGATGAGGATGCAGCCTGCGGCACGGCAGGAGGTACAGCATGAGCCTTCGTGGCCAAAGGTAAGATACCAGTTGCCTTAGGCTCCGCGTCAGCGGGCCGCGCCTTTGGAGGAACAGGTGGTTTCTTGGCCTCCTCCAACTGCATTTCCCTCATCAAATTCTGAATCCCGACAGATCCCCTCGCGTAGAATCGGGGCCGCTTGCTGAGTTCTTCTTCAGTGAGCTCCTCAATGTCTTTGAAGATTTTGCTAGACTCAGCATCCTCGTTAGAGGTGCGACCAATCTCCAGATCGAGACCGTAGACGCCGAGGGCATTCGCCAAGGCAATCTCTTCATCAGTCGCAGCCTCTTCACCGTGACTGCCGATCTGGAGCTTGGTGATCATCACAGAGGGATCCGAGTTGTCCTCAGTTCTCTGGACAACATTTTCGGCTCCAGGTGTCGTGTCGAAGAGGACACGATCGGTGTCGGTCAGCTCCTCCGGCTCGGCACACAGAAGATCCTGATGTGCGGCCAACAGCGGAGCACTCAACACGATCTGTTCGTCGTCCCCCCGAACGTCTGGCGGTTCCTCGCGCTCGGTGTCAGCACAGACGTGCATGTCCTTCAATGGCGGGACCGTAATACGGGAGTCCGGCTTGGCCAGGTGGAAGTGCTCGAAGAAGACCACCTCTCGGCGGTTGGCAACCAATTCTGATCGCAAGTCCGTCACCGCACGGTCAAAGACTGTGGCGGTGACGAGTGACTTGTACCATGTGACAACCGCGGCCACATTGTCAGCCGTGAAGTTCGTGTGAAACTTGTCTGGTCTGTCAGTGGCGCCCAACACTGGGTTGGGGTCGACCAGTCTCACACCTGCTTCGGCCAACACTTTCGTGTGGCGAGTCATCTCCTCGTCGTACTCTTCCGGCAGGCCGTACATAAAGCCATTCTCGGGGCCTGAGATCATTGTCACAGAATTCACCCCTGGCCGGTCCTTTAGGGCGGCGATCTTGACGACATCTTCCTGAACTTTCTTGAGCTGCTTGATCGGCCACTCGAAGGCTTTGCGAGCCATCTCTGCCGTCTCTTTCACCCACGGCGACTGGTGGTGCCAGGTGAAGGCCTTGTAGCCCCACTTGCCGTAGACGTCATTGCCAGTCCACGAAATGAAAATGTCAAACCCTTCCGGGTGACGAGGCTCATGCTTCCTGATGAGAGCGATGATCCGGTCGTGGATGTGACCGAGACCCTGCCCCCACAACATGGAGACCTCCGATCCGGAGTTTCTGGGCTCGCTTCGCAGTGCCTGGCGCAGCTCATCATTGAACGTCCTTTTGGTCAGGACACGGGCTCCTTGGAACTGCACAAAGGCCAAGGAGCTGTCACCAACCACAATGGCGAATGATCTCTCATTCGCTGGCGGTGCGATCCGCTGGAGCGAGGGCGTGAAGAGCCCGCTCAGCAAGCGCACGCTCGCCGGAAAAAGACGATGTTTCCCTAACCCTTCCGTTAGGAGGGTGAAGCGGTGGCACAGGTCGTACATTCTTGTTGAGTCGAATGCCGACGACGCCCTTGTGCTCCATCCCAGTGTCGCCATGTCACGCAAAAAGTCGATCAAAAGAGAAAGCCATCCGTCTAGGGAGGCGTCTTGGACCAAGGCTCCTGTTGCCGACACATCGTCGGGCGCCTTGACGCCTCTCTCGGCGTGCCACACTTCGTAAAGCGTGGTCCAACGATCGTGAGGATACTGCTTTCGCAGATCGAGCCACTCGTGAACCGGGATGCACCTCAAGAACAACGACATGTGGTCGTCACTCTCCGTCGGCTCCTTGATGAACTTCGCGATGTCTCGGAAAGCCGCGGGTTTGGTGAGTCCTGCCAACGCGTCAGCGAGGCGATCAGGATCCTGGAGGGCCAGGCGAAACTCGTCCGCCCTCTCCAAGGCATCCGCCTCGTAGATCGTCTCAAGTGAATGAGGGATGCTGGTCATTGCGTAAGCAAGACGGGAGTGAGAAGTCGCTGAAAGCTTGGGTGCTTGAGGTCTGATGGCTACCATAGCAACCGACTTTGCAACTTGCAATTCCATGCAATGCTCTTCATAGGACTTGATGATCCTTTCGCTAACCTGCAAGTGATAAGGACTGTCTGAGCTACGACACTTCTTGTGGTTGTCCCTATCACGACACTGCAGTGAAGCGAATGCACTTCTTATGTGCGTAACATTCGTACTCAATGTGATGGGAACACGAGCCATCAATCCATCAGGACCCATGAAGTTGACCCCACAGGCGTCAAAAGACCTGTCGTTGAGCATGTGTTTGGTAAGCCACTTCTGGACTCTTTCACTGGTGAGGTAAGGGTTGTCCTTATCCGCCATCAGAACATAATCAGATCTCAACGAGTCTAATCCAGTGGAGACATCAACAAATGAAGCCCATGCTTTGTAGAATGTTTTCTTGGTAATTTCATTGCTGCACATCCCATCCGCTAGGAGGGTGAAGGCTGTCTGATGAGTCTGGGAAGACGATGGAATACGGAGCCAAACCAACACCGACGCTCCAGCCTTATGGAGTCTTTTAGCCTTGTTGAGTAGGTCCTTCCTAGCATGAACTGAATTGATCTCATCCATACCATGGACCGTAACCCAGCTGACCGAAGGATGACTCTGCTGATCTATCGACTTCATAAACGACACACCATCAAACGCAACCTCAATGATCAAAGTCTTGCACTTGGTTTCTGGCCTCTTGAGCACGCCTTCCGGCTGCTGTGGTGCGGCCGTGGCTTTCCTGACTCTAGATTTGTCAGGGCCAATGCGCATAAGCTCAAGGGCTCTAGTCCACTTCTCCAGGTTGGTGAAGGGTTTAGTGAGGATGTCGGCAGCTTGCAGCAAAGTGCTGATATACGCCATCTTATAATGCTTTCTTCTAAATTGTTCTGCGATCCAACCGAGATTGATTCTTTGTGTTTTGTCGGCATGTCTAAAAGCTGGCGACTTACCGGACTCAAGAATTCTTATGGTGGCCTGGTTATCTTCGAGCACAATGGGTTCAATAGCATGCGGCATGCAGGCTATGAGTCCAATGTCTTTACTGCCAGACGTTGGGGCAAGCTTCTCAATGTCAACGCCCCCCGAATCCCTGATACCGGCGAGTTCCTTATGCATCTCTGCTTCCGCTTCCGCGAAGCGACGATAGTCCATTGCCGATCTTCGGTAGATGCAGATTAAGGTATCGCATTGCACTGAATAGGAGGAGTTATGAAGCTCTTCCCAGGCGACAGCTTCCTCAATTCTAGTCCATTTCCCCTTACTTTGAATCCATACATCTCTCAATGGATGACTGGTCATCTCAGAGGGTTCGGGTATAGTTGATACACCCGTGTAGACACAGAGGTGCCTGCCGTCAGGCAAACGATGCGATCCTGTTGACTTTATTTTGGACACTTCATTGTCAGGGACCTTAGTAAGATCAATGGTTTTGCCTTTCGTTAGAGAGGCGTGTTGCTGCTTGGTATCTCCCCCCGCGTTCAGGAGTACGCTCCAAAGTGCGGATGAAGGAAGTCCCAATGCACGCAGCGACACATTTGCACAAACAACTTCAGCTTCAGTACTGCTAAGTGCTGTGCTTGTTTGTTTCTTACTAAAAGCACTAAGCGGAAAGTAAGTGTTGGGGCCAACTAAAGCCAGGAATCCCCCTGATGTACTGCGATTGTCGTGCTCACCTGCATGATCTGAATCAGCGAATAGCCAAAGATTGCACTTATCAAGACTATCGCCCACAAACCCAGACATTTTATAGTGCAAGGTGGTTTGCACATAACACATCAGACGGTGCAACGCCTTATCGCAATCAGCGGACCACTTGGTAACCCGACTAGCCAGACCCTGAACGGCACGAAGAAGATCGAATCGAGCCATTCTTGCTGCAAATAGCAATTTCATCAGGACTCTGCTTGCTATCGGAGCAAGTTTGCCCTTGGCCTCTGCCTCAGCTTCCACCGGGCGAGCAATTTTGTCATCGTAGAACGGAGTGCTTGCTTTCTTCAGAGTCTGGAACTCTGGGCCAGCTAGCTCTTTGTAGCGATCAATGGCCTGTTGCAAGAATGAACTCATATCGTAGATGACTTGCTTAGTGGGTGCTTTCATGCATCCTTTGCCCTCGTCAAGCTGATTGACATCATAGAAGGCCTGCTTTCTAGCAGCTTTCTTGGCTTTGGTTTTGTCCCGCACTTTCTTGACAGCAGCAAGTGCAGATGCGCGGGAATGTTGATTAGACAAAAGGTAAGTGGAACCAATCCATAGTTCCCCCCGCTTTCTATTTTGACCATGTTCATCCCAAACCTCTTCAAGCGAATTCGTAGAAACCAAGGACCTCACTTCCGTGAGTCGTGTTTTGCCAAGGTTCATCGCCTGAGCTTCCTCTGATCTGAGACTATATAGCGCTTTGCGGGGCTGAAGGTGGTGCCTAACAACCACACCTTCTTCAGGGTAATATTCGGTGTAATCCTCAACGGCAGCAGCTGATGCAGGCTTGGCAGCAGGATCAGGAATGCTCTTGTCGAACACGTGAGCAAAGGGATGGTCAGCTTTTTCAAGCGACGTGGAGGTGGACACATGTTCACAGCCGAGATATCTTCCCAGCGGAGCAGGAGTGTCCATGTCGATCTTAGAAGCTATCAACTCCCATCCTTTAGCCATGTTTTGCTTTGGTCCTGCCATCTTGAAATCATCAACATAAACCGCAAGCAACAGCTTGAGATCAGGATGATAAAACACAGAAGGCCAAGCCGCCGGAAATACCAAATGAAACCCAACTTCTTTTAACATCTTTTCACAGTGCTGCTCCCAGAAGCCTCCACTATCTGGGTGTCCATACAAAGCTAATATAAGCTTAACGACTGGATCACTGAATTTACCATGCCAACCTTTCGGCCAGCGCTCCTTAGGCAATCTTACCCAAGTTTCAATCCCCTTCAGCTTGGTTTGTGTGTAGGCCTGTTTGCCGTCGGCCTGTTCACACACGTTCCCAGGCATGTGCCCATAGGCATCCAGGGTTTTGCCTGCTTCCATCGTAGCAGGGCTGGATCCAAGTTCACTGAACAATGCAGCATCATTGCTTTCGTCGCGAACATTATTCCCTTGGAACACTGTGCGCCCTTTGAATTTCCTTAAAGGGTCGCCAGCAGGGAGCTCGCTTCCTTTTTCCACACAGATTTCGAAAATTTTCCCAACGTGGACCTTTTGCCCGCTCTTCTGAGCCCGATTGGAGACGTCGCTCCATTCCCGAACAGATTCCATGTCCCAAGCCTTTTTGGTCATCAGTTTGTTCCATTCAACATCAAGGGAAGCCTGAGCTTTAGGGTTCTGGGAAAGCTCCTTCTTATTCACCGGCCTAGCAACCATAGCCAACTTATCCATGATGTCTTCATGGGAAACAGGCGAGGTGTTAGCCAGCTTTTCCCTGTGCTCGGCTTCATTCCCCTGAGTGACAGGCATTGCTGGGAAGGAACCATCTCCGTTAGGAGTGGGAGTCTTAGCAGGCTTGATCTCAAAGGTGGTTTGACCAACCCACTTGAACCGAAGTTTCTTATTTCTCCGCCTTACGTTACGCCAATCATCTTCATCTTCGATGATGCTGTCTCCTTTGTAAGGGATAATTTTGGTGCAACGGGCATTGGAGATCCTACTGAGATCAATCGGACAATCGGTGAGGTCGGGAGAGAACAACTCATTTCTGGGTCGGAAATGATACCTGATCAAATGATTTCCAGTGATGCCCCAAGCATCTTGCGTGCGAGACGCCGCGCCAGCGGGCCGATCGGTGCTTGAACCTCGGCCGTCATCGCCGTCAATTTCTTTGAGAGCGGCTTTCATGTTTGCTTCATCAATAGCCTTCTTCTTCTGGCTCTTTGACATGTTGACCCATAAATGTGAGGGGATATCGTCAGGCTTGGTGGAACCTCGTGTCCCCCCATATCTCCTACCTAGAGTTCCCCCTGAGTCATAGTAGCGACCTCCCTCGGGCAAATCAACAGACTTGCCACTCACGGGATCAATGACTTTAGGTCGCTCAACCTTTCGGTCGGCGTCTTCAACATCCATCTTTTGTTCTTCCGACATCTCGGCATCCTGATTTTCAAGAGGAGTGTTGTCTGGACCTTCAAGTGCATCCGAGGCGTGCCCCAAGCGAACCTTTTCGTAACGTTCCTTCATGGGAAACGCGAAGTCTCCTTCGGGAACACTGAATTGGCTAGCAACGATGGGCTTCAAGTACTCGTGGAAATCATTCCTATTCAAATCCTTGATGGGAAGGACAACTATCTCCTTTTTCCATTTCATACCAGGCTGGAAATGATAGCCGAGAAACACGCCGGGTTCGGATGTTGGCTCGAACCTTGGACGATTCTTTCTTTGAGCTTTGGGTCCTACCCAATAATCGACGCGACATCCAAAAGGAAGTGCTTTGCCAGGAAAGGCTGTCCCGAATCTGCGATACCAGGGAGCATACTCAATCCCGTTAGGGTGAGAAATGTTGAATGCAGTGCATGCATGCTCGAGGGCTTGTGGCCAATATACATGTGACAATCCAGCCTGCAACAAATTGCACCTCGTGCCTTCTGTCGTGGAACGGACTGCCCTTTCGGCCATCGAGTTGGATTGGTGGATATACTTCTTGCTCTTTTCGTGTCTCCAACCAAGAGACTTGGCACTACGTTCGAGCTCTTTGGCATTGTCGCTGTAGAAGACACCAACCTTATCCTTACTCGAAACGAAATGTTGAAGTGCAGCCTTACACTCCATTTCATCTTTCAGTGCAGAAGGATACGCATACATGAATGAAGTCGCCACATCCTTGATCACGAGAGCCAATCTAGCTTCTTCAATGACCTCATGATTGTCCCTGTAGATCACCACATGATCGGCGGTAATGTGATCACCGAAGCTGGTGGCTTCGACGGAACGAAAGCCATCGGTCTTGTAACCCGGGGCCTTGTACATCTTAGCCTGATTGCATACCGAACAATAGGGATTCTTAGGGATGTGTGTCATGAGATGATGCAACGAAGTAGCTTCCTTCTTAAGCTTTTCAATTCCCTTAAGAACTTTGGGATCAGAACTGCCCTCCCCATCTGGGACCTTAGACTCTCCGCCAGGAGGTCGTCCAAGATCCGGCTTGGGCGGTTCATCAGGTTCGATGTCCGAGCCGAACTCATCGATCATGCGACTGAGATGCTCTTGCTCACTGAGCTCAGCAGTTTGCTTTGCTCCTGATTTTTCAAGATCTTCAAGGAGCTTGTCGAACTCTTCAGCGGCTTTGCTAGATGCATCTTCGGCAACATCGGACTTAGGAAGGTTCTTTTCTTTCTTTTTCTCCGATTCCCTAATCTTGACCTTAGGCTTGGTCCTAGGCTCGGAAGGCCTTACCGCAGAACCTCGTGTTACAAGGTCCTCAAGCGGCCGTTCATCCTCGGAATCGGGAGCGAGGGCAGGAATCGCAGTACGCTTAGAGAGATTGAACCCATAACTCCGAAGCTTGGCAATTTCATTGCTCTGAAGCTTGGGAACAGCTCGATTGACGTACGCGGTAATGCTCCATCTATCCCCTTTCCAAGGAAGAACACAGTGAAAACGTTTGGGATCGAACTTCACAAGTTTGTTGCGGGAGACGCGTTTCTTGCCATACAAAGTCTTCAACCCTACCTTCTGAGTGATGACATTGTGCTCTCCCTTTCGGGCAGCGGGGTCGTGAATCCAAAGTTCACCACCTTCGAAGCTGCCAAGACTGATAGTGAAATTGGTGGAATCCTTCATGTTGTGAGCATCCTTGTGAACCTTAACGGACGAACCGTGATTGATGCAAACCGATGAGCAATCTCCCGTCATTCCATGATTCTGGAGGAATGCATTGATGTATCGGGTAGAATGGGCATACTTCTGCGTACGGTTAGTAATGCCCTGGACGCCGCCATGAGCGAAAGCGCCAAGCACAAGGTACTCGACGTTTCCGTCGGTGCGACTCTGGTTGTTTGTAATTGACTTACGATTGCTCTTGGAGGGCTTGCAGTTCATAGATTGCAGTAGCTTCAGACAAGACTTACACTGGAAGTCAAGGTTCTCAAGTAACTCTTTTGCAATCCTCTCTGACTCCTCAACATACTTGCCAGGTTTCTCAACCGGCGATGCAGGAAGGCTGGGCTCCGGACGTGGTCGCGCGGGAAGCGCAACATTTTCCTTCCTAGACTTCAGGTATGGAACGTTGTCCTTCACATCGAGATAAACCTTGTTCCCGTTGTGGTCCCTGAAGTAGGGTCTACAATTAGCTCTCCAGATAAAGTCAAACCCTTCCTCCATGCACTTCTGTCCAACCGAGAGAACGGATGGTGAATCGGGTAGAACATATGGTTCGGCGGTCGTATTGATCGAAGGAATCCTAACCTTGCATTGTTTGTCAGCATAGTTAGGTCCGTTGGCGGTAATCATGTTGATAGGCCGATCCGACAAGAAATCCTTTACTTCACCGAGAACGTTTTTCGATATCAAATCCTGAGCACTGCCAGTGTCGGCAATCCATTCCATTTCAATCACAGGATCTGATCGGCTCCCCTTTGCTGGGCATCCGACAGATATGCCGGGCGCAATGCAATGAGCACAACCGAACTCAGTCTTACACATGAACTTACATGCTGGATTCGTACCTTGGTTCATACCTTCAACGGTTGACCTCAGCATTTTAGCTGTCGCCAAAGCATCCCGAACATCCTGCCCATCAGGTTTGGGCTTGTAGTTAACAGGAAATTCTTCACTGAAAACCCTCGGCTCGATTTCAACCTCACGCCACTTGGAAGATTCAGGGGGCGTGGGAATGTAGTGATACTCAGGAGCATTCGAGAATCGCACAGATGCCAGAGCAACGTGAGCGGTGCTTGCACACGAGTCAATGAAGTTCGGCATTTCCTTCCGGAAAGCGTGTGCATCGGCTTGGGATGCCGAACCTGCGACAAGTGCGCCTAAGAGGCAGACGGCGGCCGGAAGCGAAGCCTTAGGTTTCCGCCCCCCCGAGCCCTTGCTGTTCCCAGAGCCTTTGCTCCCCTTGGAGCCTCCACTACCCTTGGAACTTTTAGAGCTGGAGCGAGACTTCTTCCTATGCTTCTTTTCTTTCTTCTGTTTCTTACTCTTCTTTTCGCCGCTAGACTCTCTACCGCTACCAGTGGCAGGAGCAGAAGGCTGGCCTTTGTGTATGAAACGGCACTTGTCACCCTTGTTGCATTTACCATGCTTGAAGAATTTGCACTCAGCATTAATCTTCCCAGGAGAAGGGCTCCCCCTTGCGGAGGGCGACTTGCCTCGGCCTTTACCTTTGCTTGGTGTCCTACCACGTGGCTTCTCGGGTATCTGATGCTTATAGGAACATTTTTCTTTGTTGCACGAACCGTTCCGAACAAAGTCAATGCAGAAGCCTTTGGGCACACGCTTTAGCGGTGCGGGTGCCGATGGCATACCTGCTGCGGCCTGCCTTGCAATCCGTTCCCGGTTGCGCTCAAGCCGTTTGATCTTGATGACTCGGTTAACGGCATTGTACAGGTATTCATAGGATTTCTCCTGTGTGCCGTCTACTGCCCTTTCATAGATGGCTATGTCGTGCGCCAAAAGCTTACACTTCTTAACCTGTCTATGAAACAAGGGTTGCAAAACATCGTCAGCAGGTGCTTTCTTCATGCCTGAGAGGACAGTATCCCAATTACGCACGAATTGCACAAGATTTTCGTTAAGCATGACGACGTTGAGCAGATCCTCCATATCGTACACAGACCCGTGGAGTGCGTTGGTCGACAAATAAGCGTTGAGCTTATGTAGAATCTGTCGGCCACGAACTAAGCGTCCTTCGTGTCCTTCCCTCTGTTTAAAAGTGTCAATCTGGCGAGCAAAATCACCTTCCAGAATGTTTGTGATTGCCGAGAGGATCTTCGCATCAAGCGTTGTGAAACCGTTAGGATCACGAAGGGACTCTTCCGTGGTATCATCCTTCCACACTTCACCGAGCCACTCGAAAGCCTCATCGGGACGGTCAGAGGCGGCGACCACAGCCTCGCGTGCGCGAAGCCTCCAGTTGCGATAGTTCTCTGGCTGGGGAAACTTTGGAAACACAATCTTCTCAGCTTCCTTCACCTTGGGCCTTCCCCTTGTCGCCTCGGTTTCCTCGACATCATCCTTGTCTTTCTTCGACTTAACGACTTTCTTGAACATCTTCAGGAGGTCCTTTTTAGATAGGGAGATAGACGACGATGATGATGAATCAGATGAGTCTCTTTTCTTTTTCTTCTTTTTGTCCTTTTTCTTTTTCTTCTTCTTGTCACGGGAATCGTCATCGGGCTCATCCCCGTCGCCGTCGCTTTCGGGAGGCGAGTCATCTCCACCTCCCCCTGGCGGGCCACCATCTACTTTACCCAGACCCGGAGGGGTATGAATAGGGTGTTCAATGGGAGACTGATCTCCTACGGCAGTTGGTGAATATGCCGTGGCTTTCGCCAGGCGATCACGAAGCTCGGCATTGGTGCGCTCAAGCTTCGTCATCGACTCAGCCTGTTGGCGATGCACTTGCATGAATGCACCCATCTCAGACTTGAGTTGGCTTAGTTCGCCATTCATGACTGCAACGGTGTCTTGGCTAGCCCGACTTCGATTAGCCAGCTCTCTTTCAGCTTGGGCTACAACGTCGGAGACTGTAACCTCAGCCTGATGAAGCCTGAGCTTGTAGTCAACGGCTTCACGTCGCATCTGCGACAACTCGTCGCTGTGCTTATTAGCCATGCTTTCGCCGGCTGCTCGAAGCATTTCTTCTTTCTGTTGCAGACGACTCTCCGCTTGGGCAAACTCCAACCGAAGTTGGGCAGCACCGGATAGCGCCTGTGCATGAAGCTGGTTGAATTGCTCCCTATGCAAATTGTTTGCTTCGGCCATGATCAATCTGTGGCGTGCTTCAGCTTCAGCTGCAACGGCTGGTCCTGTGTCTACTTGATGCACATGGACTGCTTGTTGCACCGTTGGCGCAAGGACATTTTGTTGATAGTAGTTCGCGACGTTTCTGATCTCGCTGGGTGAATATTGGGCCACATTATATTGTTGAGGCGATCCCGCCAGGGATGCGAGTTGGTGCGCTGGGCTTGAGACATATGCCCATTCTGACACCGCTCCTGGTGCACCTCTTCGGGGATCTGGTTGGGCCATCACGGCCAAGGCCTCTGCCGTCAGAGGAACAACTTGGCCACCCTCTCGGGTACCGGGGACAGCCGGATCCGTGCCATCGTCTTGGACGGACATGGCAGGAAGAGAACTGAGATCCTCGGTATCGACGCGAGCCGCGGAAATGTCTATCGCGGGAATACCTGCAGGATTTACGGGAGCATCCATCGCGATCTACAAACGAAGTGAGACCTACGGCTGATAACCTATGTTTACAGGCAGAACAGCCTGAATGCAGACGCATATTTTCTTGAGCCAATGAACGACAGTAGGTGCAGGTGACTAGCTACATCTTCCACAAAATACAAAGTACTCCCCATAACAGTACATAGGACCCTTGGGGTTAGGGTTAAAGCGTTGAGGGTAAGGAGCCTATGACTTCTCGTTGAAGAACCTTAAGGACGAAGTGAACTCTAAAAGGGTTCCAGGTTCATATAGGGATTCATGGTATGTGGGTATAGGGCCCCTACTTTTAACGGTCATTTGGTCCTGCAGGAAGGTTTACGTAGTACAGTTGGGCTGTTGCTGTATTCTTTGTATGTGTTCTTCTTAGTGCTCGCTATGCTAAGCTCGGTAGCAGTGATGATCGCAACGCTGGTGGTGGGGGTAGAATCCACAATGTATCAAGTGCACATCAGCAGAACAAACCCCGCAGATCACAAACCCTGAGCGCTAAACCCAACACGCAACGGGGCAGTAGTCCGATCATGTTGTACCCCCGGGCGCGAGTCCCGAAAGGCATCCCAGGCTTGCTTGAACTCCCACATAGCTTCCTGGGCTCACAAGGGGTGGACACTGAGAGAGCAAACGCGAAGGGCTCCGAAAGTTTGACTTACCTGTCCATCATCATAGGGGAACCTAACGGTTAACGTTTGGGATCAGGTATGTAGGGACTGTATTTAAACTACCCTCAAAACGGTTAAAGGGTATCTACTCCGCTACTAAGTTGGGGTTCAAACTCAGAGTAAATTCAAGCATAGGACGTGATGCACTAACTGTTGGATTTCATCCCTTGCGATTACCACGCTTGTCATAACGTGTCCCTAAACCCTAAACCCTGAACCTAAACCTTAAACCCTGAGGGGTGTTCACTTCCTGCTGCCTTTGCTGGGCCCAATGCCAAGTATGACCCTCAAGTTGCCGCTCTCAGCTTTAATCATCGGGACCCTTAGGGGGTTAGTGGGGAGGGGAGTAGGGGACCATACTTCGTTGAATAAAGTTCTTACTATAGGGATTAAGGGCCCCCTACTCTCCTGAGAGTCCCCATGATTCAAAGCCGGTCTTCTCACCTTCCAAAGTTGAGCTTTTGCAATGCAGCACGTTCAGTCGCCCCCTAAGCCCCACAAACCGTAAACCCAATAAACCTAAATCCTAAACCCAAAACCCTTCGCACTCGAACCCCGCGAGTCCTCTTTCTGCTGGAGCAGAACACTACTTGGAGGCCCTTTTGACTTAGTAAGTCTACTTAGTATCCCCTAGAACCCCTATTATAATCCCCATAACTTACCTTACTAACCCTACCTACTAAGTCAAAAGGGCCTCCAAGTAGTATAGATCCCCCATATAGAACCCTTAGAGTAACGTAGCCGTAGCCCCCTGAAAGGAGGGCTTCTTCACCTGGTCCAAACCTAAGAGTAACCTGGGGACAAACAGGGTGCCCTTTTTTGGTTCACAGGGGGTTATAATGGAACCTGAACCCTAACAAAGGAAGGGCTTACTCTGGGTCCAAGAACAAGGGCTCTATTAAAGGGCCCTTCAAGGGTCCTAAACCGAAGTAGCTTAAACTCTCAAGTCCTACAGTATCTTAAACCCTAAACCCTAAAGTACCCTAAACCCTTTATAAACCCTAAAGTCCCTTACTCTGGGGTCCTACTTGGAGGGTCGGGGGACTTAGTAAGTAGGTAGTAAGTAGACTTCTAAGGACCCTAAAAGGGGCCAATTGGGCTTATGATACTTATAAGTCCGTAGAATAACCAGTTACTAAGTCCCCCGACCCTCCAAGTAGTCGTCCTAGACGACCCGTGACCTCTCGGCTTTCTGGCCCCTGAAGGATCATTGGACATACGGTTGATGATATACATCCTGCATTACCCATAAGAAGGAATCTACCGTAATCCCCATAGTTGAGGGTCCTTAAGGTAATGCAGGATTTATATCACCAACCGTAGTAAATAGGGTTATAAATAAGGTTACTACACTTATACTGGGCTTTTAAGTAACCAGGGAGAAAAAAGTATGGTTCCTTTCAGGAAAAAAGTATTGAAGCATGGTACTCCAAAGCCCACTATAATTGATTAATTGGTTATACCCCAATTCATGATCCTCCAAGCAATCCTCCTGCACCCATTGCTTCTGGAGCCTGCTGCAGGGGCCTTCATAATTCGGACAGGGTTTCGGGGTATGGCATACTATACTTATAATGATGACCCCCCCCCCCAAAAAAAACCAATCCTAGTTATTAAGGCCCCTATACTAAGCGATTGCTATGCAACGACGGTCAGGTTTGCGACGGAGAGGGCCAAGTTTTCGGATTGAGGGCTTGCGGTTTGGGCAAGCTTTCGGGCTTCAAAATCTACTCCCAAAGGGTCCATGTACAACTATAGTAGTTACTTAGTCGATGTCTGCCCCCCCCCCCCCCCCAAAAGTATATACTTGACTATTACTTGGACCCTTTGGGACTAGCGCTGCCGGATTTCGAGGCATCAGGAGATACAGCAGTCGAACACGGCCCTCCCAGCGCAGAACATGTACTAATTACACAACCCGAAAACTAGGGGGACCTTATTTGGAGGTCCTTATAGTAAGGATCCTACTATTTCGGGTACTGTACTAGATTAGGATCCCCTATTTTCGGAAACTCCCACATAGTATATACTTAGGCCTTCCTTGACCCTCCATCTACCCTCTATTAAAGACCCTAAATGCCCCCTTATTTTTGGACCATATACCCCTATTTGAGGGTACAAGGAGGCTCCTGGAAAGCCCAACACCAACAAACCTCAACTCGAAAAACCTGAGCTAGGATACCCAGTAACCTAAGAATAAAAAGGCCTCTCTTTTTGGTATTGGGTAACTTTATAAGGAACCTAGGACTACAAAAAAGGAATAAGGGTACTACTGGGCATCCTAGTGAGGCTAGAATCCGAAAATCCTAAACCGCCCTCATACAAGGGCCTTAGTAATTATTGGGCAGACTATAGAACTAGACCCAAGAGTAGCCCAGGAATAAAAAGGGTGCCCTTTTTGGTTTAAAGGTGCCTATCAGGGAACCTGACACCTACAAAAGGGAATAAGGGCCTACTCCAGATCCTAGAGAACATTGTTGTGCGGTAGAATTAAGTGAGGAACTCTCAGGAAGACTGTTGGTACTTATTTCCCCCTGGCGAACCCCCTAAACCCTAAACCCAAAGCCCAAAGCCCCCAGCATCAAACCCAAGACCCTAAACCCAAGCAGTCGAGATTCAACGAGCTCTGGCTTAGCAGCTTCCACGACGAGGTACTGCTTGTGCTCCTAAACAGGGCTTTCTGGTTTAGGGTTTAGATTTTTTTAGGGTTTAGGATTTCAGAGGTTCGTCGTGGACTCTTCAAAGGTTCGGGATAAGGACGGCGGCTTCTTATGGGCTTATTAGGGATCTATACTTAGCTGACTTCTGAACCCCTCCGAAAAGATAAACTTTTAGCTTCCTCCTTCCGGTTCATATAGAACCCCCACAAAATTAAAGTCCTTAATCCCCAAACCCTGGCCCCTATAGATCCCTTCAGTATCCCTTAAAGGATCCCCTTAAGGGTCCTGAGAGCCAACCAGAAGAACGCCAGTTCCATCAGATCAGAGCTATGGTGGATCCCTTTATAGGAACCCTTGTAGAACCCTTATAGACCCCTTTGAAGGACCCCCTATAGAACCCTTCTAGATTCCTTTAAAGGACGCCCCGAAACGTTTAGGCAGGGCCAGGCTTCTTGAGGACCGTGCATGGGAGTGTGGGGTATGAGCTCCTGAAAAGTGGCCTCTGGTTCGAGTGTCTAGTTTAGGGTTTAGGGTTTAGAGTTTAGGGTTTTAGGGGATTAGGGTTTAGGGGTCTAGGGTTTAGGGTGTCAGAGCTCCTGAAAAGCCTACTTGTCGGGAATCATGGGGAACTAAAGGTTAACCTTTTGGGTTATATAGGGTTTATATAGGGCCTATACTACCCAAAAAAGGTTAAAAGTTACCTACTCTACTACTAGGAAAGTAGCTTCTGTTTCGAGGGTCTAGTTTGCAGGTGAACCTGACCACACCGTGTGCTATGAAACGGTCACCCTAAATGCCATCAGCTCGAGCACCGTGAAGTAGAGCCCTTAAGTCAAAACTCCCTCTACCCTAAAACTGCAAACATTCGACATCAAATTCGACATATGCATGGAATCCTTCTAATTCTAGAACCCCCCACAACGGCCTGTTTAGAACCCTGTTCGCAGAACCCTTATGGAGCCCTTATCGAGCCCTAAGAGAACGCTCGTGGAACTCTTCTGGAACCCTTGTGAAACCCGCTGGAACCCTTATCAAACCCTTATGGAACCCGTGTAAAACCATAGGATGGTTCTCTAAACGCTAAACACCCTGAAAAGTACCCTAACTTAGAGGACGCCACACGACCCTAAGCTAAACCCCTAAACCCAGGGACACTACAATTGCCCTGCTTGTCGGGTATCATGGGGCACTAAAAGTCAACCTTTTGGGTAATCTAAGGATTATATAGGGACTATACTACCCCAAAAAGGTTAAAGGTTACCTACTCTATCTATACTGAACTTAGAAGCCTAGCAAAAAATGTAATTTTAGCTGCTTCTTAGAGGTTATAATAACCAAAGATTTAAAAATATTTCTAAGTACCCCTATGACTATACAAATCCTGTAGGACCGCGTGCCTCCAGCCCCGCTGCAGAGGCTGTCAGCCATTGAGCCTCATGACTTGGGGTTGTCGATTTCGTTTCAGGGGGCTCTTTAGGGTTTGGGGGTTTAGGGGTTTAGGGTTTAGGGGTTTAGGGGTTAGGGGTGTTTAGGTTCAGGGGGTTTCAGGCTTGGGATTTAGGGTCTTAGGTTTAAGCATTGGGATTAAGGTCTCAGGACTTGGGGTTTTCGGCTTCTTTTTGAGTGGTTTAGGGCTTGGGAGTTAAGACTTTTAGGGTATAGGGTATAGGGCCGTATGGGGCTTAGGGGGTGAGGGCTTAGGATGTAAGGTTTTAGGGCATAGGGCCGTATAGGGCTTAGTGGTCGAGTGCTTGGGATTTAGGGTCTTCGGATTTATAGGCATTCGGGAATAGGGTTTCTAAAGTTCTGGATCGGCTCGAGAGGATTTTTCCGGCTCTTCGAGGTTTCAAGGGTCTCAACAAGGGTTCCAGATTTGGGAGTTCTTTTGGAGTCCTTATAATAAGGATCCTATACTATTTAGATTATTATGACAGGGTCCCCATTTTCGGAAACTCCCATTTGGATTCTGTGATGACCCTGTGGGTTTAAGGGCGTTGTGCGTATGAGGGTCGTAGGGTTCAGGGTTCTCTTGCCTGATCCCAATATATGGGTGGTTGTCAAAATTAGGGCCCCTTTTTGGGTACCCGAAATATTAGGTGCCGTACTATAATAGGGACCCAAACAGGGACCCTAATTTTGACAACCACCCATATGCATGACATATCCTGCAGTTTAATTGACGAAGGTACCGAACTGAGCACATAGGCGCGAACTAGCCACATATACCTTCGAAGCATTTATGCCAGTCAAGGTGTATGGAATCATCGTCACCAAGGCCTAAAGTTATACATTAATGTTTCGAGCGTTGCACGGGAGAGGAGGAAGAGAAGTTCCCTATCATTGAACCAACTAGGAGATGCTTTTAAATCCTTTGAAAAACATTAGTAGGTAAGATCCTCTTAAGCCCAATAAGAGCAAATATAAAATGTCCGAAAGCCCTACTTGTACCTTCTTGAATCATGATGACCCGTCTGGAGGTTTGTGCATGTTTGTGCCTCCACCTACTAAACCATAAACCTCCCACGGTCGGGGCTGCCTCTGTGTGCCCAACACCCCCTAAACTAAACACGAAAACTACGTTGATGATCTAAATCCTGCATTACCTGGAGGACACTAAACTATGGGAATTATGGTATGGTCCTTATTATTATGGGTAATGCAGGATGTATATCATCAACCGCAGGACGCCTATCCCAAAGCCCCAAAACCCCAGAATTTCAGAGCTTAAGGTGTGCCGCCTTAAACGACCCCCTTTCGGTGGGAGCACGCATATACGATGCAGGGCTGCCACACCCCCCCTCCCTCCCCACCCCATGGTATCCTCCCCCCTTCCCCCCCGCCCCCCCTGTGGTGTGGGGCCTGTGGTGGTACTCTTTTTGCCGCGACGTTCTTGTGCGTTACTCTTTCTCTTCCCTCTTGCTGTGGCACCGGTGATACTGCTCATGATGTTGTGCTGCTCTAGACCGGGACATGAGTCGACAATCAGACCATGCTCAACATCATCCTTGTCGTCGTCATCTTCATCATTAATACCTTTAAAAGAATATCTGCCACCATCACCATCGCCATACAACCCTCATAATTCAGCATTGCAATTCATGTCGGATGCTGGAAACTACTGAGCCCATTGCCGCTTTCCGCACACGGCAGGGCAGAGTGCGGGCCGGGGGCGGGCGGGGCGCAGGGGCGGGTGGGCGTGCAGCAGCAGGGCAGCAGGGGGGGATACCATGGGGGGGGGGGGGGGGGGGGGGGGGGGGGTGGCGGCCCGGGACCCGAGAGCATATTGAGAAATTACTCCTAAGAGTACGGCTCTTTGAAGAGTTCCGATGAGGAATGGTGTATTCAAGCATGAAGGTCATAGGAATCCTCATGGTTGGCATTGATTGGTACCTATTCAAGCTTCTATCCTACACTCCTAAATGGTAAACCTTACACAGCCTTACACCCCGTACTAAACCCGTTACCCATGTTTCTGCCACCCCAAAATCCGACTAGTCCTTGCTATATCAACTGCAATCTCGAGTCGGCATGTTCCACGGTTCTAAACAACCCCGGAAAAACACTTTGCAGGGTTTAGGGCTTAGGCAACTTTAAAGCCCTGTGCCCTAAACCGTAACACCCCAGCACCACAACACCCCTTAACCCCTAAATCTCTTTTCCTGAACCCTAAACCCTAAATTAAACGCTAAACCCCAATAACCCCTAAAGCTCTTTATCCTGAACACGAAGACGCCACATCTGGCAAGACATCCTAGGATACCCAGTAACCTAAGAATAAAACGGCCTCTCTTTTTGGTATTGGGTAACTTTATAAGGAACCTAGGACTACAAAAAGGGAATAAGGGTACTACTGGGCATCCTAGACCACCTAATTTTCGGAAGCCCTAAACCCTTTATAGAACCCTTATAGATCCCTTTAAGGAACCCTTATAGATCCCTTTAAGGAACCCTCATAGATCCCTTTAAGGAACCCTTATAGATCCCTTTAAGGAACCCTTATAGATCCCTTTAAGGAACCCTTATAGATCCCTTATAGATCCCTTTAAGGAACCCTTATAGATCCCTTTAAAGAACCCTTATAGATCCCTTTAAAGAACCCTTATAGATCCCTTTAAAGAACCCAGGGTTTAGCGGATCAGGGGCTTTAGGGTAAATCCTAAAAACCGGAATACGAGGTTGGCCCTTTCACGCCTCTGAAATAGATTCGTAAATGAAGACTCTCTTAGGCCCAACAAGGAAAAATCAAAATTTTAAGGCCTACCGAAAAGTATCCATAGTCACCCTGATTGGGGTTCTTGGGTTTGAAGACCAGCGTTGAAAGGCTCAGGGGAATCAGGCTTCCCAGTTTTGGGTCCAAGTTTCGGGTCTGGGGCCTATATGGCTTTGGGGAACATGGTTCTCGGTTGAGGAGTTGGTTGTACGGCACGCGTTTCAGGCTTAGAGCTATTAAGGTTTAGGGTGTAGGGGTTTAGGGTTTAAGGTTTCATGTATGCACCCTGAAGGAACCCATGCACTCTCAACTCCATCATCTTGCTGGAGAGGTGGCCGTGAAGCCACTTGCCAACAGGGCGAACTCCGTCTCTGTTTTCTGAAACCTGGGTGTGCATTCACCGTCTACTGTACTGTAGTATGATGATGAGGCTGAAGTGCGCGTGCATCTAGGCATGCATGCTCCTTGATATGTGCACTGCCTGTCTCTGACTGTACATAACTTGAAGATGACATATACATATACATATATATATATACAGATATATATGTATACAGACAGTATACACGTATTCGGACATGCACGTATATACACACAAACCATAGATGGCTATATGCATACAAGCATATAAATATACACATGTAATATCTTTCTGTTTATGTATTATATATATATATATATATATATCCCCATCATCTACACGTGTGTATGTCCTAAGTCCCTACGCATATGCATGCATGCCGCTGCATACCCTTATGTTCTTCCTTACATACATACAGACCTACACACATACATGCACATAACAGAACGGATTGCGTGTACAAACCTTTCATGCGACCATGCCTGCATCCTTGCATGCATGCGGTGTTCGCATGGATGCGAACATCTCATGTACGTGCATGCACTTAGTTCTATGCTCTCACATTAACATGTGGGTGTTTGTCAAAATTAGGGTCCCGTTTTGGGTCCTTCATATAGTACGGCACCTAATATTTAGGGTACCCCAAAAGGGACCTTAATTTTGACAACTAGTATACATCCAACTGTTTGACTGCAGATGTCCCTATGCACTCACCCAGCCATACATCCGTGCTATCAGGGCCGTGATCACTTCCTGTACTATTTTGGGGGCTCCTTATTATAACTATAGTATGATGGGCCCCGAAGACCATTTTAACTATTAAGGCCCCTAAAACAAGAACCCATAAGTTTGAGCGGTTGAAGAAGGAAGATGCACTGCAGCTTCTGAAGTATGGGCTACCATAGGCGAATCAGTTTCGTGCGAGTTAAGTTTGATTGCGAGATGGATACTCGGAGATGTCTTGTCGCAGGAGATCGTACAAGCTAATCGCACGAAACCGGCAACCAAATCTTCCTTGTTAGCCTTTGTCCACGGCATGAGAAAAGGCTACGTTTCAGATGTCCGAGGTATTTGCAAGTCATGCTCACCTAAAGCTAGTTCCTGCCATGTAAACTACCCCTCAAGTAGGGGCCTTAATGACGAGAATAGGGTTTGCATAGTATGGAAGGTACAAAAGGGCCGCGGCATGCCACGAGCGCGCAAATACGAGCAGCTAAGCGAGCCCACGCCCCCAATCCTACACGACCAAAATGTGCAGCTAACAGCTGACTGTCTTGGCTGCGAGGGCTCGAAAATCCCAAAGAACCCTAAACCCCAAACCCAAAAGAACTACACTCTATAATGCATGTAGGAGCCGAGAAAGCGAACATACGGCTTCGGGTTTGTTGCAGTACAGCCATTTGAGGTCTAAAGCGACAAAGGGTTGAGGGTTTTAAGGGCCAAGATCAAGGGTTTTCGCAGGCTTAGCTGTCTGCCCTGACAGAACGTGAATCAGTCATTAACTAGGAGGTGCTTTTAAAGCCTTTGAAAAATGTTAGTAGGTAAGATCCTCTCAAGCCCAATAAGAGCAAATATAAAATGTCCCAAAGCCCTGCCTAGTTGATCAAGATACATGACCTGTCCATACGAGCCACAACAGTGGCTGGGCACTTGCGATAAATCCTAAGCTCCAAATCCCTAAAGATTGAACCCTGCACCCCTAACGCCTAGACCCTAAAGGCCGTAAACCTTTAATGCGCAGACTCCTCGGAAGCTGACTAGGATACCCAGTATCCTAAGAATAAAAAGGCCTCTCTTTTTGGTATTGGGTAACTTTATAAGGAACCTAGGACTACAAAAAGGAATAAGGGTACTACTGGGCATCCTAGCCTTTAATGCGCAAACTCCTAAGAACCTGATATCTGAAACGGCATGGCGCTTGTATTCCAGTCTGCTGATTTTCTCCAGCGCCAACTGAGACAGCAAAAGGTGTGAGCACTCATGTGCTGTAGGTTCTCTCACGGCTCAATTTGATGGGTTGTACATGAAGGTCGTGACAGGGTTTTGTAGAGTTTGCGGGATTTAGGAGTTTAGGGTTTATGACAGTTGCGGTGGTGGGTTCGGTCTCGACACTCCCCGGCAGTGTACCTCCATATTATCCATATATCATCGAAACAAAAATGCGACTGGGGATAAAGCGGTTGTGAACGTGAAACAAGCTAAACATAAACGGAACCATATTGGCAGTTGAGACACCTGAAACAGCCAAGGCGGCTGTAGCAGCTATGGCAAAGCCAACGACAACGACGGCAGCAAGGATCACAACAACTTCCACAACGACGACAACAACAGTGACAGTGACTGTTAATCCCACTCCTTCCTGCTACCACTACTTGCACTACTACCACTATGAACACTACTAAACTACTACCAGCACCACGACGACCACTACCGCTACCGCGACGACGACCACCACCACCACCACCACCACCACCACCACCACCACCACCACCACCACGACCACGACCACGACCACGACCACGACCACGACCACGACCACGACCACCACCGCCGCCGCCACCACCACTACTCTACTACTGCTACAACTACTACTACTACTACTACTACTACTACTACTACTACTACTACTACTACTACTACTCCTACGCTACTGCCACTGCCACTTCTACGCTACTAGGCTGACAACAACAGCAGCAGCAGCAGCAGCTGCGAGCAGCGGCAGCAACAGCAGCAGCAACAGCAACAGCAACAGCAACAGCAACAGCAACAGCAACAGCAACAGCAACAGCAACAGCAACAGCAGCAGCAACAGCAACAGCAACAGCAACAGCAACAGCAACAGCAGCAGCAACAGGCAGCAGATAACCTGTCAACCAAAAAAACAAATCAAACAAGCGAGAAAGCTGCCAAGCACACGTGCTAGCAAGGAATCAAGTATACAAGCGACAAAGCAATCATGCGACCAACCGCCACTCACCCACCCACCCTTCTACCCCACCACTCCCACCACCCAACCACCCAACTGCCCAACCGCCCAACCCCCAATCGTCCCACCGCCAGACCAACAACCCGACCGACCGACCGACCCGCCAATCAGCCGTAGAAATGGTGCGACCTAATGGGAGTGGTGATTGAAATGATGAAGATGATAATGACTGCTAATGATGATGTTGCTGTTGATGGTGGTGATGATGTTGACACAGTGATACCTGACGACGATGATGGGGACAGTGACGGCCGTAGCGATGGCTTCGAGCCTAAGCCCAAGACCGTTGGGATTGCACTTGAAGGGCTCGGGGACTCGGAGGTGAAGTGGGAGTCCAGAATATTATGGGGCCCGAATACAAACCTAGACAGACAAGTACTGAATCCTCATTACAAGCCTTGATCGGACGTTAATAGCAAGTTCGATATTCTAAGGACTCTGCACCCTGCTCTGCCAAACGACTGAGTCTCGGAGTAGAGTGAGTGGAGAAGTCCGCGGCTTTTTTCTCTATGGCTCAGGGTCTATGCTCAGGGTTTCTAGAAAGCATAGGCGACACAAGTCACCTTACAGGCCTGCAGAGTTGGAACAGGATGTCGGTAAGGGATTCCTTCAAGGGTTGTACAAGACTTCTTGTAAGGTTTAAAAAACGGCCTCAATGATTAGAATAGCGTTTGCGGATATGGTATACTGGAATTGCGATCGACCTTATGAGGGGGTACCACTACCCAGTAGGCCTCTGTGTTCGGCCCTGAATCCTAAGCCACGGGATCCCTATAGTAGAAATCAGAAAGTTGGAACATCGTTCTCCTCATGCCGTTATGGTCGAAGTATGAGGGATCCTAGCACGAACCCTCCTAAACGCATGTTCCAACTTTCTGGGATTCGCTGTAAACCCGTCAGGATGTCCCATAATCCCCTCTTTAAGCCAGCCAGTAAGGGCGGGATATCCCACCAAGAGAGCTTACGTTTGGGTGCTTTTGGGGTTCCTGAAAACCCCTAAACCGCAAAACCCTAAACCGCCTCGTACTGCTGAATGGTGAGTTCATACCCGCAAGCTCCTCCTCCTCGAAAGGGGGTTACTGTGAGGGCCTTAATAACTAGAATGGGGTTCCTTTAACGGGTTACTATACGGGTGCTATGATATGAGGGCCTGAATAATTGGAATATGGCTTGGGGTATATTGTACTACACTTATAATCAGGAACCCCTACAACCACATTCTAGATACTAAGGCCCCCACAGTATTGGACTTGTGTTCGGCTTTTCTCTTACAGCATTGGTTGTGTTGTTGTGACAAAACGCGATGCTCTTGAACCCTATGCTGCTGCTTGAAGTGGATCACTGACAGAACTTGGCCACAGTTGAGAGAGACAGCTTTTCAATGTCGTAGGAGAGTCGCCGTCGCAAATTCATGGAAGCCCAGGAATTTGGGGGCCTCAACAACTAGAACAGGGTATCGGGGTATAGTATACTATACATATGGTAATAAGGAGCCCCAAAACTAAGTAACTAGGGGGGCATCCTCCTCCGACTGGATCCGTCGTTCTTATGTTAACGTTAGTTTCGTTCTCTAATATGGGTGGTTGTCAAAATTATGGTCCCTTTTTGAATCCCTTAAATATTAGGTGCCGTATCATAATAAGGACCCAAAAGGGTACCCTAATTTTGACCCCCCCCCCCCATATAGTATCAATGCTGATTCAGGCTCTTACACTCTGAACACCACTAAACCGCCCCGAATCCTAAGGCCCAGTCCACAGTGGGCAGCCAAATACCTACTTGTCGGGTATCATGGCAAACATTGGCAAACTAAAGGTTAACCTTTTCGGTGAATAGGGAGTATGTAGGGACTATACTACCCCCAAAAAAGGTTAAAGCTTGCCTACTTTAATACTGGGAATATCAAACACGAATGCCTGCGAGCTGAGTGCACTCCTTGGAAGTCCAAGCGTGCAGGATCCTAAACCCTAAACCCCTAAACCTTGAACCTTTGGCTTTACTTGGAGGGTCGGGGGACTTAGTAAGTAGGTAGTAAGTAGACTTATAAGTACCCTAAGAGGGACCCTAATTGGGGTTATGGTACTGCTAACTCCGTAAAATAACCAGTTACTAAGTCCCCCGGAACAGAGAGGCCTAGTCTTGGCTGCAGCCTCATGGGCAGTAACGACTAGGGCCACGAGGAACAGCAGCTTATCCAGCTAGTTACCTGCCATGCCATTACTTCCTATCTATACCACCCTTGGAACTATTATATTGATAGTATTTTAATTATTCTCTTGGGTGTTATATGAACAAAACTGAAAGACTCCTAAGGAGGCTATACAGTTAAACCTAGAAAGTTGGAACATAAATTCAGTATGATTCGTGCTGGGATTCCCTATACTTTACCTTAAGGTCATGAGGATAATGATGTTCCAACTTTCTGGCTTCTACTGTATAGCCTAATGAACTCTACCTCTAGCCAAGGAGCCTCCTTGCTATCTAGGATACCCAGTAGCCTAGGAATAAAAAGGCCTCTCTTTTTGGTATTGGGTAACTTTATAAGGAACCTAGGACTACAAAAAGGGAATAAGGGTACTACTGGGCATCCTAGTTTCCTAGGCTTTAAGTGCCCAAGGCCACGGGATTTTGCTTAAACCTACAGTAGAAGCCCAATAGCCTCAATCCTTAAGAGTAGTACATAAGGAATCTCAGCAGGAATTGGGTTACGGTTGATGATATAAATCCTGCATTACCCATTATAAGGAACATGCCATAATTCCCATAGTTTAGGGTCCTTAAGGTAATGCAGGATTTATATCATCAACCGTATCATTCGCCACCAAAGAAACCTTAAGCAGAGCCCTTCTCGGAGAGCAGAGACTCCCCGACTCCTTGTTAAGTTCGCTTTCGGTTTGAGCATTTTGGATATAGCTTTTGGGTTTTAGGGTTTAGGATTTAGGGGTTTAGTATTTTGAGTTTAGCTTTTGGGTTTAGGGTTTAGGATTGAGGGGTTTAGTATTTTGAGTTTAGCTTTTGGGTTTAGGGTTTAGGGCTTAGGATTTAGGGTTTTAGCATTTCGGGTTCAGCTTTTGGCTTTGGGTTGGGGGCCCAGGACCCAGCAAAAGCCAGGCGCAGGCGAAAAGACGGGATGGGACTTTGACTTCGTGCTGAGCGCAACTGCCCACAAAGAAGCTTCAACCGAGATCCCTCACTAAACCCTGAATACCACGAACTGATAAGCCCTTCTAGACTTATAGAACACCATGTTATGGAGCCCTCGCAATACCTTTGAACCTTTTAGCTTTGAGGCCGTGTCCTTCGATGTAGGCATTGATGGCCAGGTGTTGCGCTGCTTCGGCCTCTCCGGCTTCCAGAGCTTCCATAGGGTTTAACGGTTTAGGGTTTAAGGGTTTCGGGTTTAGGGTTTAGGGTTCAGGTTTAGCCCCGAGATACAACAAATACCCACTATCAAGGACCATAAGGGCTCTAGAGGCTCTGCTAAAGGACAGTTGGGGGGGTCCCGGTACATTTTAGGGTTTATGCCCGATTCATTATCAACAGGATTCCTTAGGCTTGCTTCTTATGTTGATGCCACATCGTTCCCCCAAAGCCTTGTTCAACTTACTAGGGCCTCTATATTAGGGTATCTAGGCTTGCAGTTTTTATACTTGCATGAGAGATTCTCAAGTGACGAGCCATAGGTTGATATCAGGCGGATCCCTCCACCAGGCGCTGTCGTTTGGGGTTGAGGATTTCAGAGTTTAGAGGTTGATGCAAACACCCGATTGACCTGTCACCCTGACAGCTTGCGCGAGGCTGTCCTGTATCTCGTCGGTGGTGGCTCGGGCCCCCTAAACCCAAACCCTGAACCCTAAACCCTACTGGAAGATCCTTCCATTACGGCCTGTGGTATCACAATTAACTAGCATAACCCTTATTGAAGAATGTGGGTTCCACTGACCAAGGGTCTACATTAGGGCACTTTAAAGCCCTTGAACCCAAAACCCTAATTAGGCTGCAGGTCGAACCTACTAAAACAGCGGCACCTTACCCAAGGGGTACCTCATCCACCCGTTATTCTAACACGTGTGGATTACAGTAGGGATAGTAGGGATCAGTAGGGTCCCTCATATGCTGAAACTCCCATGGAGTGAGTGTTTAAACTTGATGGCATATAGGAAATCTCAAATCCTTCTGAGGTTTGTTGCGTTTAGAGCATCGACAAGCAAGACTCCCGGCGAAAGGCGAAAGGTATGATGCAGGGGTATAGACGGCATCTTGCTTCCGCAATTCTCTGCAACAGCCCTAAACCATGCGCAAGTGTCCGAAGAGCCACGAGTATTCTGCCGCCATCTTTCACTGAGCTCCAGTCAATAACTTATTTGCCCATACCCTAGGCATCTAAGGACTCATATATTAAGGCTATTGGGCCCAAAGACCATACTATATAAAGCTTTTGGGCTATTTTGATGCCCAGGGATAGCCTGGAGGGACTTCGGGTTAACCTTTGACCACTGTAACCTCTGGGGCTACATAGCATGATAGTACCCAAAAAAGGCTAAAGGTTAAGAAGACAACAAGCGAAACGCAAGAAACCCACGAAACCAAAAAAACAAATGAAAGCTTCATGCTACCAGAAAGAGGCTATGCAAAATCTCACAAACAAGACAGAATCGGTACACAACAACACTGGCATTGAGCTCATTCTCACAATTCAAGCAAGGCATTGGGAGTTTGACAGAACCCCGGGCCCGAGTTCACAAAGGAGTCTGGCGGGTGTGAGGGTGTGTAGAGGCTGTTCTGATGAACATGTGGGTGGTTGTCAAAATTATGTTCCCTTTTTAGGTCCCTATTGTAATACGGCACCTTTTATTTGGGGTACCCAAGGACCAGAATTTTGACAACCACCCATGTAATGCTTAGACTCAAGCATCTTGTGGTTCGCAACGCCTCGAAATTCTACTACCTGCAGAAATGCTTCGTATGTCTGCAGGCCATCCAGAGCGCCGTATAGTCCGTGCCCTTACCGAACTCGAAACCCCAACATCGGAACTCCGAATCCTGAACATTGGGGACCTGAAAGCCCTAATCTAGAGGCCTGAACAGTCAACGACAATTTCTCCTGATAGTCCCCAGGTTACTTGGAGGGTCGGGGGACTTAGTAACTGGTTATTTTAGGGACTTATAAGTACCATAACCCCAATTAGGGTTCCTTTTAGGGTACTTATAAGTCTACTTACTACCTACTTACTAAGTCCCCCGACCCTCCAAGTATCTGTCCAAAATTTGATACTGTCTGCCCCCGGACCACGGAACCCTGTTCAAATCATTCAGGGACCTATGTTATTGCAGTCCGGTTCACAGCGTTCAGTTTCGGCTCCATTTCCGCGACGGTGATTGGCTTGGACTCTGGCGGCATTTGTGTGCCTGAAGGCTTGGCATTAGTTTGCATCCACTAGGAGGTGCTTGTAAAGCCTTTGAAAAATGCTAGTAGGTAGGATCCTCGTATGCCCAACAAGAGCAAATACAAAATGTCCGAAAGTTCATGAATACAAGCAACTCTTAACCACGAGGCCCCTTCCTTCCGAATCCGAGACCCGAAATCGCGTCCAGGATTGAGGATCCAGGTTCAGGGATTTCGGGTGTTTGTTTGTTCTAAGGGTTGAGAGTGTTTGGGTCTTGGGAATTTGAAAGGAGTTGCAGGTCAAAGCTTCCAGGCAGACCCTAAAGTCTAAAGCCTCGAGACCCCCAGACAGCTAGAAGAAGACAAGCCGCAAAACACGCCAATCAGCGCACCGTTCTTCTTAATGCCCGTGGACAAAAAACTGGCAAGAGCGCCATAGCTCGGCCTGGAAGTGGCGATAAGGGATGAGTTAGGGTTAAACTCGGGTTCCTCAAAAAGTCTTATAGCAGAAGGGCCAGCATAGTTTCTTTTGGGGCTCTATAGGGAGTATTATGCGGAGGCCTTGATACTTCGAGTGGGGGTTTTGCGGCTTATCTACTACAAGTGCACCAACCCTAAACCCTAAACCCTAAACCATTCACTCAGCCACCTTGCTTAGGAGCTTTGAGTTCGGCACTGCTTGGAAGGTGTGCAATAGGTTGGGTACGGCCCCCACTCAGTAATATTTCATCATATTCATAATATAGATATCTTTCGGCCCTGATATAGACCCTTACTGTATGGGGGCAGTACCTGAGCAATAGGTTCTTCAAGTGACATAGGGTTTAGGATTCCATAGGGGCTTGTAAGACAGGGGTCGGAATACCGTCATAATCGCCCTCACCATTATGGGCACAGTGAAACGATATTTAAAAATTGCCACCCGAAACCTGTTTAGTAGGCTTCGAGTAAAAAACCTGCGACATGTCGACAAACCTAAGCAAATCCAAAACACGTCAAACACCAAAAGCATCAATAAAACAAAAGAGCCAGCAACAACCAACGCAATCACAACTGGTTCTACCATGGTCCTAAACCCTAAACCCTAAGCCCTAAACCCTACTACCATGGTTTATGTTCAAGGAAGCCAAAACCTGGCTCTGAAGTGACCAGTGAGAAAGTATAGATTTTTCTTAATGGTCCACTTTAAAGAAGTACCAGGACCAACAATAATGTTAAAGTATAGTACTCCAAAGCCCGGAACCAATCAAGACGATTTAACAACACATCAAGACTCAATAAGCAACCGAAAGCAAATTAACAATAAGTCAATACTCAACCAAACAGCAAGCAAATCAAAACACAAACCGACATCAAACCAAGCATGAATCAGTAATCGATCAAGGCTGGCTCAAACATGGGTCAAAGAACGAACCCAGCATGAAAACAATCAAAACCACTACAGACCTCCATCATGACGAAGCTGGTAGGAAGATGGGCATTCAGACCAATGCCGAAAACTCAAACCAGCAATCACAAACAGACATAGCTATAAACGGCCATATCAGGTGGCGTGCAAAAGGGGTTGAGATCAATTTGCTGAGTTCACTGCCCACAAGCAGGTTACACTAACATTATGATCGAGTCTTACGAAGCCAGGAAGGTTTGTAAACGATGCCGTTTAGGGTTTGGGGTTCAGGGAGTTACCAAGAACGGGTTCGTCGCTGGAGATAGATGCGTAAGCAGGCCACTGGGAAGAACCCGATTCATACCATGGCCTTCTCTACTTGTCGGGTATCATGGGGAACGAAAGGTTAACCTTTTGGTTATATAGAGATGAGGGACTATACAAATTACCGAAAAGGTTAAAGTTCGGTTAAAGGCTACCTACTCTACTACCAGGCTTTCCGAGGCGGACAGGTGGATCCGGGGGATTGAACCCTAAACCCTGTACCCGTGAAGGATTCAATCTGAGAGTCGTCTTTGAAGTCGAAAAGATCGATGGGGAAGTTAGGTTCCCGGGTCAAAGGCCATGAGAAAGCCCGGTTTAGGCTTTAGGGTGCAAGGTCTCAGGGTTTAGGGTGTAAGGTTTAAGTTAAGGGTTCAGGCCTATAGGTTTTAAGGTGCAGGGCTATAGTGGAAGCTTAGTGGCTGAGTTCATTTGCCCGTGCACAATTTCAGTTCTGTCTATAAGGGATAGTACTGTGCCAAGTTGGAAGAGTCTAAAACCCTAAACCCTAAACCCTATCTAGGCCAACCCTAATCCGCCAAGACGCTAAGCCATGACTCTCTGAACCCGACCCAAACCCCTGGGAGGATCAAAAAAACTAGATGCCTTAGAAGGGATTCCTATAACGTGCTCGTTCGTAGTTTTAGGGTCCCAAATTAAATTTCCGATCCTCCCGGGGGTCTGGGTACATCTAAACCCAGCAATGCCTAACAGAATCCCTGCATGAAAGAAACAAAGGCTCAGAGGGAAACCCTCAACCCTCCATGTTGAACCCTGAACCCTAAGGTAAAAGCCAGAAAGTTGGAATATGAATATCCTAACCCTTATATGGTAAATTATAGGGTATCCTACCATGACACCATATTCCAACTTTTTGGAGTTCCCTTTAAACCCCTAAACCCCTCAACCCTGAACCCTCAACCCTGAACCCTCAACCGTCGTGTGGGGATTGAGCTTCGAGACTCCAGGGTTTGGAGGTGTAAAACTGGCACAGGCCTAGGGTTTAGGGTTTAGGGTTTAGGGTTTAGGGTGTAAAACTGGCACAGGCCTACTGAAGCTAACCATATGCTTACCTTTGGTTAGTAGGGAATGGAAGAATGGTAGCAATAGTAAGTATAATTGCACCCCATTCCTCCATTCCCTACTACCCCAAGGTAAATAAGATCTCAGTATGAGCTAAAGTGACAAGTTGAAAGGGTTAAGGGTTTAGAGTTTAGGGTTTAGGGGTTTGGGGGTTTAGGTTTTAGGGGTTTAGGGGTTTAGGGTATAGTTTAGGGTGAGTTATAGGCTAGGGGTACCTTGTGTGTCCCTGAGAGAGCTAGGCAAGCAAGGGGCTCTGGCAATCCGTCATCCAAACTGATTAGCGGTTCGCTGTTCTCCAGCTCATAATGTAGTCACGGATCTCCCAAACCCCTGGGAGGATCCACACTAGATGCCTTAAAGGGGTATAAACCCTCCCCAAATTTCTGGGTTAGGGGTGTGGCGCAGGTTGAAGGAGGGCTCAGGGGTTATCAAAGGGTTTGTCAAGCCATTGAGTTTAGGGTATATTGGGCGCGGCCCCCATACAGTAAGAGTCTATAATAGGGCTACTATTAAGGTCCTAATATATCCATATTATGAATATTATTATTCAACTATCACTGAGTGGGGGCCGTACCTAAAGGGTATATGAAGTCGCTGAGGGTTTAGCACTCATCAAGCCGGGAATTTTCAGCTCGCTCAGCCCTAGCCCCCAACCCTACTGTAGGAACCTGGTTAATTAAGAAGCCCTGGCCCTATAACCCCAAAATAGTAGGATTTAAATAAGGAGCCCTGATAAAGGCTCCAGGTTTCTTAAACAGGTTCCTACATGAAACCCCCCAACCCTCAAGCCTAATACCTTAAACCCAAATACCCTAAACCCCGACCCTATGAACCCAGTGCTCTCAGGCCAGATCCCATAGGGTTTCCAGTCGATGACATTGATCTGGTTTGGGTTCCGCATCGCAGCCTCGAAGGCCTGTCAATGTGCAAAATGAGATTACTGGGGGTTTAGGTTTTTTTTTTTTAGGGTTTAGGGTTTAGGGTTTAGGGTTTAGGGCTTGGGGATTAGCTTCAGGACCCTCTGTTGAGCACGGGGCTGCAATGCACGAAGCCTCGGATCAAAACGACTAAAACCTAAAAAAACATGTGGGACGAGTGGTGCTCGAATCGCAAACCCATATAAGCCCTAAACCCTACCCACACCTTAATCAAAAACTAAAAGTGTAAGGCAAAGCGGAGAATTTCGGGTGTCCAGTATCCTAAGCGAACTAAAAGTGTTGTCGATTATCGTCGGGATTACATTCATGAGGATCATAATACCCCAAATAGGTTAAAGGTATCTACCCTACTACTGACCTGGTTCTATAGTGAAGCCCAGAAAGTTTGAAAATGGATTTAGATGGTTAGTGCTAGGATCAAGGGCATGCGAACAATAGTGTTCCAACTTTCTGGCTTCTACTGTAACCACCGGAATACCAGAGAGTCCACGTGAAGACCAGGAGCAGTAAGTTAAAACACTATCCTGGAGGGTCTTCATCAAAATACCGAGTAAGGAGGGCCTAGTAACAATGATCACAGAAACAACAATAACAAGACTCGATTTTTGCAAAATATCTTATGGTTTCATTGAGTATAAGAAAACTAAGGAGCCCTAAGCAACAGTATCTGTAATTTCGCAGGTTTTTGTATTGCTTGGGTGTAGGTGGGGTTTATGGTCATGGCTAGTCTAGCCGGGAATTAGTTCGGCGCCTCAGCTGCTGTTCTCTCTCAAGCCCAAAGCCCTCAAGCAATTGAAAAAGCACGCGCGAAGCAACTAGACAACCAGAACCCCTCTGCCCTCAAAACAACCCTAGGATACCCAGTAACCTAAGAATAAAAAGGCCTCTCTTTTTGGTATTGGGTAACTTTATAAGGAACCTAGGACTACAAAAAGGGAATTGGGTACTACTGGGCATCCTAGAACCTGTAAAGCCCGGAAAAATCAATAAAACACTATACGGGCAAGCTGAAGCGGACTTTGAATTTGCTGGGGAATTCACGTCAGGGGCTTGTGACTCCCAGCGCCTCCCAAAAGGTGACGAACAATTACACAAGTTCTCAGCAGTGTGTGTGTGTGTGTGTGCCTATATATATATAGTGTATATATATATATATATATACCATGAATTCATTCAGGAACCGCAGGACACGGAATAACATTGCCAAACGTTGAGGTACCTCTATTAGGCTGTTGGTGCGGCTTCGGCAACGCCGAATTCGCACACCTCCGGAATCCATAGCCGAAATGTCGGAAGCCGCACTGAACGCCGAAAGCCTATACCTCTTACATAACCTGGCCCAAAACCCAACCTATATAGCTAGAGATCCGGCGCTGAGATGGTTTCACCCTTCGTGGCAAGAGTAAGCCCTAAATGATCCTGTGCCGCAGATATCATAGCACAGCCAATGGCAGCATACCACCATCAATACGATCATCAGTGTCATCACCATCAAGATCATTAGCATCACGAGAGTCAGCGACATCGGCATCATCATCGAGCTGAGTGCCAAAGTCATCATCATCATCATCATCATCGTCATCACCGTCATCATTGTCGTCATCACCCTCACCACCGACATCATCATGATCATCACCATACTATCACCATCATCACCATTGTCGAGTCACCATCATCAGTAGCATCCTCATCCCCGCAGATGTAAAGAAACGGTAGGCTTCAACTTCGCCATGTGCTTGGTGATGACCGCTTTGCGCAGGCCCGATGTCTTTGTCGTCGTCGGAGGCCTCGTCGTCGTCCTTGTCCTAACTTGCCCTCATCAATGCTGATACCGTCAGCACTTGTCGCACCAGCTTCAGCAGTAGATTTCTCAATGGCACTACCACAGGGGCCTTAGCAAAGAGAATAAGGTTTGGAGTTATATTAGACTAAGACTACAGTAAGAAGCCCCCGAAATGGTTCAGGCTTCTACAGTACCAACAAACGGAGCGACAGCAAGATATGGGAATTTCAGAAAACAGGGGACCCTAATATAGTACCCCAAGTATATAGTAGGATCCTTATTATAAGGACCTCCAAATAAGGTCCCCCTAGTTTTCGGAAACTCCCATGTGGAACCACATTGAGAGTGCTAAACCCTCAACCCCGAACCCAACATGCGGCTTTTGCTCGGAAGAAATACCGATACTGAACTCAGACCCTAGCAAAAACTACAACTTTAGCTGTTTCTTATGGGATTATAATAACCAAAGTCTTAAGAATACTTCTCAATTCCCCAAAGATACGAGGCTGGCCGTACGATTGTCTTGCCGGACCGAAGACTGAAGACACACGGCTAATGGGTTGAGGGTTTAGGATTTGGGGTATTAGGGTATTAGGGTTTAGGGTTTGGGGCTTAGGGTATTAGGGTTTAGATGCAGGAACTTGATTAAGAGACTTTGGGCCTTTATTAGGGTTCCTTCTATGAATCCTGCTATTTTGGGCTTATAGGCCGCCAGGGTTTTCTTACTACCCCAATAAGCCACAATTCTAAACCCGAAACAGAAACTGTCCAAAGCCCCTCCAACTTAAGCAAAGAACACACACAAGTAGAATTGTATGCTACCCGGCTTGTATCGGTATTGTAGCGTAGCTCCAACTAACAATACCTCGACTATCCAGGTATTTACGCATTCCCCTCAAAATCCGTAGAGCCACAATAGCAAAGACAATGTTCAAAACTCTTAGAGCCACAATAACAATGACATTTATTCATATCATTATTGGCCTTGTTCCCATTACTGTTTATTATGGTTGGTATGATTATTAAACTAAACCTAAGCGTAACCTAGGGATAAAAAGGGTGCCCTTTTAGGTTCAAAGGGGGTTGTAAGGGAACCTGAACCATAAAAAAGGAATAAGGGCTTACTCTGGGTCCGAGCAAAAGCCGATAACTAGGATGCCCAGTAACCTAGGAATACAAGGGCTCCCTTTTTGGTGTTGGGTCATTTCATAGGGAACCTAGGACTACAAAAAGGGAAAAGGATACTACTGGGCATCCTAAAGGGCAATGGAGGGACCCTTAATGGGAACCCCTACCCTATAATGGGCTACATGTATATAATTTATTGGGTATATAACAGGTATATTAAGGGGAAAAGACCTAGGGGTCCTCATTGAGGGTCCACCCTTTTACCCTTGGATAGAAAAAAAGAGCACCAACGATGCTTCAACCCTAAAGTACCCTAAACCCTGAAGGCCTACAGTATCCTAAACCCTTAACCCTAAAGTACCCTAAACCCTTTATAAACCCTAAAGTCCTAAAGTCCTAAAGTTGGAGGCCTCAAAAGGTGGGACGAAGGTAGCTAGGATGAAGGATCCCTTATATAAGGACTCTTATTCGGGGATTACCCCACCTACCTTCATCCTACCTTTCGAGGCCCCTGATAAAGCCTAATCACCAGGAACATTTCGCCTCACCGAGGCCCGAGTCTTTCCACTCGCCAGTGCCATTGGCAGCAAAGTTTGTTGCGTAGTCGAGCTCTTTGTAGACCTCATGGTTCTTTTAAAGAGTTAGGGAAGTTTAGCTCTTTGTAGACCTCATTTTGTTAAGGGTTAGGGGAGTTTAGGGTTGAGGGTTCTAGGGGTCTGGGTTTAGAGGTTTAGGGCTTAGGGGGCTTCCTGTCTTCATGGTCTAAGTAGCATGGCTTAGTGCGTCAAGGCTACAAGGCTGCGGTGTTGCGGCGTGAAGATTTGGGGTTTAGATTTCGACACTTCGCGCTGAAGTCATGATGTTTGCATCTTTGTGGCTGTGGGCAAAGTTATCGGAGGTTATCGCATTGCGGTGGTGCATGTGTTGATGTGCTGGATCCACGAGCGCTGGGTGACCTTGCACACCGTCCGCCGCTCAGCGCAGCGCTGGCACGGCCCTGGTGTGCCATAGTGCCACGGCCACCTGTGGTTCACGAAGTGTTTTTCAGAGGCAAGCCGTGCTTTCTCGCGGTGGAACTTAGAGAGATGCCCGCAGGAGCAGTGAGTGAGTGAGGTTTTGCGTCGACGATATGGGAGTTTCCGAAATGAAGGGGTACCGTACCTAGGGGTCCTTATAACAAGGATCCGACTATTTGGGGTACTATATTATAGGGTCCCCTATTTTCGGAAACTCCGATATTTCCCTTGCGGATTCGAAGAGCCAAGGCTCGTTGTCAACCGCACCGTGTTTCTCGATCAAGCCGGCCATGGATTGCCGCCGAGGATACGGCTTAAGGTTCAGAGCCTGTGCTGTGGACGTCGAACCCATGACAATACCGAGGGGAGGCATTTGTTGTCCAACTGGCTCACGGTCGCAGTTAGTGCTCATCGGCTATGTTGCATCCAGGCTTGTTAGCCTCAAGGCTCGTGAAGCAATCTAGGTGGCTGATATCGACTAGTAGTACAGTAGTAGTCCCTACATAGCTACAGTGTAATGTTACTAAGGCCGCTTTATGATGTGGCGCACAACGGCCCATCAATACATAGGCAATTTCCCTCAGGGTCTAAGGGCCAAAAGGAGCTGATGATCAGGTATTTGGGCTTAGGGTAACTAGCAAATATGTGTTGCAAGGTATTAAGCCCCCTCTGGCTTGCGGCGTCTATAGTCCCTCTGGGACGGCGCTCATCGGTTCATGGGGCGCAGAGATTACAGCTTTCACACGAAAACCTCCAACGGACAATCTGGAGGCCTCTGACTGTGTCAAGCGCTAAGCTTCTATTGACTTACTTTCGGTTAGTAGGGAATGGTAGAACGGTAGTAATAGTAGTTACAATTGCACCCCATTCCTCCATTCCCTACTAACCCAAGGTAAGTCGAGCCATCCAGCGTTGTGGGGTATAAACCCTAAACCCCTAAACCCTAAACCCTAAACCCTAAACCCTAAGTTTCCTTGCCAAACCCCGTTTGGAAGAGTCAGCTCCTTAAGCGGATCAAGGCAGAGGAGTCAAACTCTCAGGACAAGACCTTACAACAAGGAACCAGACCATGGCCCATACAGTAACAGTCCATATAATAGGGCCACTATTAAGGTCCTAATATATCTATATTATGAATCTTACCCAACTGTTACTGAGTGGGGGCAGTACCCAAATTATGGCAGTTAGTGTAGGCCGCCAGAAGCAGAACCAAACCACCTCCTTCCGTTGCAAGCCCTGTCGGAATCAACGATAATCAACCTTTGTTCTGCCGGTTCACCACAACTTCTAGAGCATGGTTTACAAAACTACCCTGCAACGAAGACTTAACCTAAGGCTCTAGGGACTCATATTTTCAGGGTATGTTTTGAACTGAACCCTAAGCCTAAACCCTAAACCCTAAACCCTAAACCCTAAGCCCTAAATCCTAAACCCTAAGCCCTAAACCCTAAACCCTAAACCCTAAGCCCTAAACCCTAAGCCCCAAAGCCCCAAAAGCCCTAAAGGCCCTGAATCCGGTATGTTCTGAACATAGCCCGAACTTTAAGCTCCTCCGGCTGGAGGAATGTAGGAGCCTGGTTAAGAAACCTTGGGCCCTTATTAGGGTTCCTTTAAGGGGGTCTATAAGGGTTCCTATAAGGGATCTATAAGGGCACTATAATAGTGTAGGAACCTGATTAAGAGACCTTGCACCTTTATTAGGGTTCCTTATATGAACCCTTCTGTTTTGGAGTTATAGGCCCAGGGTTTCTTAATCAGGTTCCTACATTACGTAGGAACACATTTTCGAGTCGCTTGTTCTCGAAACCTCCTACACAGCGCAGCTTCCTGTGCTTCAGGGGCTTTGACTATTAGAAGAAGTTTGGGGTATGTTACACTAACATTGTAATAAGGAACCCCCCAAAACAATATTGGTAATTATGTAGGCGCCTATCGGTTAAAGGTTACCTACTCTACTACTAGGTCTAGTCCACCTACCGTTCAGACCGGTGCATGACCCGACCATGTGCTGGGTCGGGTTCATTCCCTAGGATGGCCAGTGTGCTAGGAATACAAAAGGCTCCCTTCTTTGGTTTTGGGTACTGTAACTGTATAAGGAACCTAGGACTACGAAAAGGGAATATGGGTACTACTGGGCATCTTAGGGAACTTGGCGACTGGGTTCAGGGTTTTGGGGTTCAGGCGAAACCAAAGCCTTCAAAGCCCCCAAGCCACCCGCGATACTTATCCCACACCCTATGCTTCAGCTGCGTTGCAGAATAAATCAGGTTGCCGCGGAGGTCGAAAAAGAAGATGTCGTAGTAATTTCCTGGTGTAGCAACATCCCGAGTCCTGCCCTAAACCCTAAACCGCAAACCCTGAACCCCAAACCCTAAACCCCAATGGAAAAGATGAACCAGAGGCTGGACTCCCAAACTAAGATCCTAAACTAGGCCTAAAACACATCATCAGGTACATATAACCCAGCTGAAATTTGAAAAATGGCCCGGACACGCCAATCCGTTTAAGGGCATGTTTGGGAAACGCAAAAGCAGATGGAGCCCTATGCAATATAAGGCCCTTAATAACAAGAACAAATGATATGATGAGGGTCTTGCGGGTCCACTCTAGTATAACTTTGTTGTCCAATATCCGAAGGGATCTAAAGGTTAACCTTCGGTGTGTGTGTGTGTGTGTGTGTGCGCTCATATCTGTATATATATATATATATATACACACACACGAAAGAAAGGGTCATACCACACCAAAGGTACAGGTTATCTACCCTACTACGAAGATAAGTACAATAAGGGCAGCAGTATTTGCGAATTGCTTTACGCAGGCACCTGCATTAGGGGTCTTAAAGGAACCCCAAAGTCCCCCTTATAGTAACCCTCGAAGGGACTCCCTTTAAAGGAACCCGTTTATACTCCTTACTTGAAGGAACCCGGGTTCGAGGGATGGCGCAGTCGGCTGTAGCAGTGTGCAGGGACACGACAACCCAAATGGTAGTTTCCGAAAATTAGGGTGCCTTTTTGGGGTCCTCATAATAAGGATCCTACAATTTAGGGTACTAGATTGGGGACCCTTAATTTTCGGAAACTCCCAAATCACGACCACGACGATGACGAGACCACGACTGCCACCGCCACCATGGTGATAACGCTCGTGAAGACTGAGTTGTTTAGAATCCTAGAGGAGCAAAAAGCATTGGGGTGATATAATGAAGGATGATGATACACCCCCCCCCCCACAGTGAAAGGGTATCTACTCTACAACTAAGAACAGGAAAATCATTGGCTGTAGGGTTTAGTGTTTAGGGATGACTGGCGATGACAATGATGCTTGCATCAGCAGCTGACTGCCCAGAGACTCCAATATCCCCTAGTTAAGGAATATACCTTCCATTATGGTAGGATCCCCAAAACTGATTTAAGGTACATTCCTCAATTAAGGGATATACTTTCAATTATGGTAGGCTCCCAAAACTGATTTAAGGTGCATTCCGTAATCAAGGGATATTGAAGTCTCTGACTAGAGGGCTTCTATGGGTGCACTCCCTGAAGCCGCGAAGCTCAAAACTGGCTAGGGTTTAGGGGTTTAGGGGTTTAGGGTTTAGGGGTTCAGCAGCTCCGGATCGAGCAGTTTTACAGTAAAGTAGAGTCTATGGTCTAGAAAGAACACCCAGACCCACCCACCCTTAGAATCCCATAACATTTGCAAATAAAGAGTTTTACTTTCATACACAGCTTACAACTACCATTACCGAACGTTAGCACAACATTAACATTGTTAACATAACCCTTAAATCTTATTTCGCGGGCAGATCTCGGGATTTCCGGCCACGAAATAGGATTTAAGGGTTTTCCGTGGGCGGATTCCGGGGCAGAAAACCCTTAAATCCTACTTCGTGGCCGGACCCCGGGATTTCCGGGCCACGAAGTAAGATTTAAGGGTTTTCCCGGCAGAAAACCCTTAAATCCACGAAGTCATTAAGGTTTAAATATATATGCTAAAGAGGTTTAGGGTTTAGGGGCTTAGGGTTTTAGGGGTTTAGGGGTTGGGTTTAGGGGCTTAGGGGTTTAGGGTCTTAGGGGTGTAGGGTTTAGGGGTTTAGGGGTTTAGGGTTTAGGGTTCAGGGTTCATGGCCTGGAGGACGTTAGAACATTGCATTGGCGTGGTGGCGTCAGGCACCAGAATACCAAAAGCCAAGGCCGCTGCATCCCGGAGCTCTGGTAGCGAAGCACACTTGTCTAGGCTGTACTTGGAGGGTCGGGGGGATTTACTAACTAGTGATTTTAGGGACTTATAAGTACCATAACCCCAATTACGATTTCTTTAAGGGTGCTTATAAGTCTCCTTACTACCTACTTACTAAGTCCCCCGACCCTCCAAGTAGTGTATCCCACCTACTGACCGAATATGTACAGCGGTCTCAGATTGCCACTTAAAGTCACGAGCAACTAACTAGACCCCAAACCTTGACTAGTAACACGCAACCCTGAACCCCACAACCTGCAAAACAAACCAAACTCGGACCGGGGTATTATTCCGACCCCAAACCCTCCAATCCCATTGATAAAACCCCAAACCCTAACTGTCACCATCGGATTTAATGGGGTTCTTTTGTTGAGGCAACTCACGCAAACTGCTTAACGGCCATACCTTTAGACAAGTTATAATTTCTCACCCCAAAACCTCCTAGATCTGAACCACAAACGCCTAACTCTAGACCCTAAACCCTAAACCCCCCAGATCGAAACCCTAAACGCCTAACTCTAAACCCTAAACCCCACCTCTAAACCCTAAATCCCAACTCTAAAAAACCCTCAGGGGCCGTTCATTTTCAAACCCAGGTGCGCGCGTAAAGAATGTCCCGGTAGACTGGGTGATACCTGAGCCGGGCCATCTCCCAGTGTTCCAAGGGTAAAAGGAGGGACCCTTAATATCATAACATAGGGTTCCTTTAAAGGGGTCCTATCACGGTTACTATAAGGGATCTATAGTTCTATTCTGGGCTTTTCTTGAGTCCGAGGGTAAAAGGAGGGACCCTTTATGAGGACCCCTAGGTATATACCCTTAATATAGCTATTATATACCCATTAAAAAGCCCGTTATAGGGTGGGGGTCCCCATTAAGGGTCCCGCCTTTTCCCCTTTGAAGTTCATGGTTTCGGGTTTAGGTTCCTTAAAGGGATCTATAGGGTTCCTTTGAAGGGATAAGGGATCTAGAGGGTTTAGGGGTTTAGGGCTGCGTGTTTAGGGATTTCAGGGTTTAGTGGTTAGGGTCGAGGGTTTTAGGGTGAGACAAAACCGGCTACATACCGTCTTTGATCTTTACAGGGCTCAAAGCTTAGGAAATTATCGCACATGGTTCTACATAGTTCTCATATAACCCCCAAAATCCTTGTTCCAGGACTTGTGCTTCAAACCCAACGCTTGGGGCTTTAGGCGGTGTCTCCCCAAAGAGACTGTCAAATACACCAAAACTGGTGGCCATGTAGTAAAGGCCACATTACTGAAAGCGCTGGGCACGTAATTTCCCCTGCACACCCAAAGTGAGGACTTCGCATGCTTAAAGATTGAAAAGAGAAGATGCGACTTTTCCTATATTTGCTGCAAACACTCGCTGTAGCTTTGACGCTTTTGTTGAGTGGAGGCCTCAAGATCGTCTGATAAAATAGGGGCTTTAGTCATTAGAAAGTCTTGGATTTTGAAGTAACCAGGGAGGGACAAGTAGAGCCTTTCATTTAACAGTGGTTCTTTGAGGAACAGGTCCAACAAAAACATATTCAAGTATGGTACTGAAGAACCCATAACTATAGGTATAGTTTTCACGACCAAGGGATACACTATAAGGGCCATTGTTACTAATTGGGATATGTAATTAAGGAACATTGGTGGAATATGCCTCAAAGCACGATGTCTTCTTATACTGACTTATGGTGTGTTCTGTTATCTAGCGATATGGGGCTGTCGCAACAACTGCTTCTAAGGGATCCGAGGGTCTGTTTGTGTGCTTGGTGGTAGTCTTCTGGTCCTTCGGCATAGTCGAAGTTATCCTGTAGGTCGAAGGCACGGCAGTCTGCTCACGAAAGGATGGGGGTCATTGGCTTAAGGGTTTTTAGTGACCTGGGCAGAAGACATCATGTGGGAATAGAGGGTGTAAGCCCATGTTCCAGCAAGAGATGCTGTGCGCGGTTGCCTGTGGCCTTGTCGCTACCGGGTCTCAGAATGCACTCGAAAAGTGGACGGACTCAAAATGTGCCGCCACCCACACACTTTGCTGTGATGTGGTGTCATCTTCTCGCATGTGGGAAGATGCACCAAACCCTAAACCCGAAATCCTACGCCCGAGCGGGAAGGCCTAAACCTTTTTACAGATCCTCAGAAACTACCGTTGCAGGGTTTCAGCCTGACTTGTCCTGGGCCATACGATTCTGGCACAGGCAAACCGCAGCAACAACGCCTCCGAACCGTACTCGGAGGTTGTCATATCTGCGCATGGCCTCTTTCTACAGTAGTTTGCCAACCCCCCATGCCGCCCCGCCCTAAACCCAAAGCGGATGATCGAAATCCTACACGGCTTCTGACCGCACTTAGTCCTGCTGCAAGCCCCTCTGCATCCTAGAAGGTGCTAAACCCTCAAGAAACAGAGTACCCGAACTAGGGTTTAGGGTTTTAGGGTTTTGGGGTTATTCCTAGTCTTCAGCTTCAAACATGGAGATCCCGATGCAAAATACCAAAGAGCATGGACTTTTCAAGCCAGGCAGATCCTATCAAGAAGGTCTAAGAAGTAGACCCGAAGCCCCCCCAAAAAGGCCCGAAACCCCCTTGTGCCGGTCTCCTTTGACCCCACGGCGTTCGGATTCGAGAAGATGTACGCGATGCGTAGATCTCGGCCCAAGTTTGGGTTGATTCAGATCCAGGGGGTCAGAGGGGAGTTTCCGAAAGTTAGGGGTATCTTCTTTGGGGGTCCTTGTAATTATAAGGATCCTGCTATCTAGGGTACTATCTTAGGGTCCCCGTTTTTCGGAAACTCCCCAATCCCCCAAAAAACCCAAACCCCCCAAAAATCTGCACCCCGAACGCAAACCCTAAACGCTAAAACCTGAAGCCCGGGCTTCTCTGATGGCTTGCACTTATAGTATCCTTAAGGGAGGGGGCTCCCAGGGGGGTATATAGCCTAGTGATCCCTAACTCTCCCTAGTACTCCCTAAGGTTCCCCTAAGGATTCCTTGTACCCTCCCCCCTTGAACCACCCCCTCTTAAGGATCCTATAATGCACGGGGGCCTTTTCAACTGCATCGCAACATACGGGATCTAGGTCGAGGCTTCAGCGCACCTAGACCCCCCAACTAATGTAGGAAGCCGATTAAGAAGCCTTGGGCCTTTATGAGGGATCCTTTAAAGGGGTCTCTCAGGGTTGCTAAAGCGGATCTATAAAGTTTACTGTAATAATGTAGGAACCTGATTAAGAAACCTTGGGCCTTTATGAGGGTTCCCTATATGAACCCTACTATTTGGGGGTTATAGGCCCAGGGTTTCTTAATCAGGTTCCTACATTACCCTCTATGAAACACCCAATTTTTAAGTGTACTTACGGGGGTGCTGGTAAGGTTTACTGTTGAGGCTCTCGTGGTCTCTCCGTAGCGGGCCTCAGCGCGAGATGATTAGAGTGAAGGTGGTAATGTCGTATGTTTGGCCACGCCATGAGGATCCTGTTCTTGTTGTACTTCCCTTGTGTCCAGTATCCCTCGGAAACTATGGTTAACATCTACTATAGACATCATACATTCTGTTCAGTGAACCGACACTCAAAGAAGATCAGCGGCAGCAAGAAAAAAGGGAAAGGCGTGCACAGCAGGGGAGGGTCCAGGGTTTAGGGTCTACAAGGTTTAATTGCCATGGTTTCTGTAGCATGGGTTACTTAACATGATACCCTCAACCCTAAACCCTAACTCCCTAAACCCCTCACACCTAGACCCCTAAACCCCTAAACCGGAGGGACCAGTGTGCATCAGTAGAAAAGGCTTGAAGCCCGGGAGTCCTGGTAAAAGCCCCATCCACTCGACATCAACAAACGGCTGCGGTGTAATCTAGCAACCTGATTCAGAAACCTTGGGCCTTTATTCGGGGTTCCTTGTATGAATCCTACTATTTTGGGGGTTATAGGCCAGGGGTTTCTTACTCAGGTTCCTACATTTATTATTATGGTACCCTTATAGATCCCTTATAGTAACCCTTATAGACCCCTTTTAAAGGAACCCTAATAAAGGCCAGGGTTTCTTAATCAGGTTCCTACATCAGGGTTCATAGGGGCCTTTAGAGTTCAGGGCTTTTGCTGCAGGATATAGGGCTTCAAGGATCCCCCGAAGCCACATTCCATGCAGCCAAAACCAAACCTGAACCCTAAATCCTACATGTGGGAGTTTCCGAAAATTTGGGGTATTTTGTTTTGGGGTCCTTTGGTTAAGGATCCTAATTCTGAGGGTACTATATTCGGGCCCCCTATTTTCGGAAACTCCCACATGTCGCATACACCTTACCCCAAGGTTCGAAGTACCTAGAAAGCATTTGGCCAGAGTACATACTATTTACCCGCCAGGGTCCAAAATCCCGAAGCTTTCCACCACCGTGGCCCTAAATCCTGAACCCTAAACCGTGGCCTTGCATTCTCGTGGCATCGTCAATGCGGTAGCTCTCCTCGGATGCGTTTTGGAGCTCTGGGCGGCTTTTAACAAACCGAAGCCCCCCAACTCCTAAACACTAGATGTGAGGACTATGGCTGTTTGTCCTGAAATCCTGCAAACCCTTGCTGGCTCGACCAGTCGGGCTTTTTGATTCCTACTAAACTATAAGAACCCCCAAAAAATTTAAAGGTTAGGCATTGGAGATCTAAGAGGGTAAGCCCTAAACCCTAAACCCTGAACCCTAAACCCCAAAAAAAGCCTAAACCCTAAATCCTAACCTCTCAATTCTAAACCCTAAACCGTGGGGTGTGCGGCGTGTTTCTCAGGCTTTCGGGCTGCTATCATCTTCTGGTGGCATGGCAGCTCCCTTTAGGGGCTTTAGAGCTTTGGGGGCTTTGGGGGTTTAAGGCTGATCTCCCTTAAAGGGGGCCAGAAAGGCTCTATAAGGGATCTATAGGGTTGAGGGTTTAGGGTTTAGGGTTTGGGGGTTTAGGGTTAGGGTTTAAGGGTTTGGGGGGTTTAGGAGTTTAGGGTTTAAGGGTTCGGGTTAACGGGTCAAGGTTTTTAGAAAACTCCACGTATGCCGAAGCAGGCACTACTGCACCCAAGCGGGTACAACATCGAAGCACTGGGAGTTTTGGGGCGGGGTTAAGGTCTGCGACTTCAGGCGTTGATCTAAACCCAAATGCACCAAACCTCAAAACCAAATCCCCAAACCCCCTAAAACCCGGCACCTGGGGTTCCATCCTTGCCCTTTGGAGCATCCTTGCCACCCTGAACCCTGAAACCCAAAAAAGCCGAAACCCAAAACCCCTAAAACAACATTAAACTCTAAACCCTGAACCTTGAACCCCGAAAACCAATACTAAGCCCCTGAAACCCAAAACCCAAAACCCTGAAGCCGTAAGCTCCAGCTCTAGACACTTAGTTAAAGGATACCCTCTGAGAGTCCCAGCTCGGGAGTGCAAGGTATGCTTGGAGGGTCGGGGGACTTAGTAAGTAGGTAGTAACTAGACTTATAAGTACCCTAAAAGGGACCCTAATTGGGGTTATGGTACTTATAAGTCCCTAAAATAACCAGTTACTAAGTCCCCCAAAACCCTAAACCCCTACAGAATCCCTATAGATCCCTTTAAGGGAACCCTTAAGGAACCCCTTATAGTTACTAAGTCCCCCGACCCTCCAAGTGGAGTACAGCTGGAGCTGTGGGTTTCGGGTCTTACGGCTTCAGGGTTTAGGGTTTGGGATTCAGGGGTTTAGGGTTTAGGGGTTTAGGGCTTAGGGGTTTAGTATTTAGGGTTTAGCTTTCTGTGGGTCTGGGGTCGTTGGCTGGTACTGCTATTGGCCTGTTTTAACCCTCGCTTCGTGTTTGCCTTTGTGGGGGGAAGGGGTCCAAGCTTCCGCGGAGACACACAAGTGGTCAGAGATGTACTCCAAGAAAGCTCGGGTTATGAGTAAGGCACTCATACCTGACCTACTCCTAGGCTACAGTAGAAGCCGGAAAGTTGGAATATCATTATCATAATCCCTTTAAGGTAAATTATAGGGGATCCTGCCATTATTCCATATTCCAACTTTCTGGAGTTCCCTTTAAGCCGAAGTCAGGTAAGTAGAAGTCTGGCGTTGCGTTCAGGGCTTCGCAACCAGCGCAGAAGCTCGCGATCTAAAGCTGAGGGTGCAGCTCTGGGTCCGCGGTCTGAGAAGTAGACCACTGGCCCTTAATCAAAACGCTGCCGATCTTAACCCTCAAAACCTTAAGTCCTCAACCTTAAGCCCTAAACCCTGAAGCGAAACCTTAAACCCAAAACCTTAAGCCCTAAACCTTAAACCCTGAACCCTCAACCTTAAAGCCTGAAGCCCTAAACCTTAAACCCTGAACCCTCAACCTTAAAGCCTGAAGCCCTAAACCTTAAACCCTGAACCCTCAACCTTAAACCTTAAGCCCTAAACCTTAAACCCTGCACCCTAAGCCCTCAACCTCGAACCCCAAGCCTGAATCCCTAGACCTTAAAGCCTAAACCCCAAAGCCTACATAGAAGCCTTATAGATCGCTTTTAGATCCCTGTAAAGCCACCAATTCCTAAACCCGAAACCCTATTCTAATTATCAAGGCCCCTACATTATAGATCCCTTTAAAGGATCCCCTCATCATCTTGCGAGTCTCCCAGCCAGCTTCGAAGGCTTCAAAGGCCTGCGGCAAACGCGAACCACCGGACGGGTTTAGGGTTTAGGGTTTAGGGTCTAGGGTTTAGGGCTTAGGGCTTAGGGTTTAGGGTCTAGGGTTTAGGGCTTAGGGTTTAGGGTCTAGGGTTTAGGGCTTAGTGTTTAGGGTTCTGGAGAAACGAAAGGATCTGCTCCGGGCTTTGAGTAAAACTCGTGTAGGAACCTGAGTAAGAAAGCCTTGCGCCCTTATTAGGGTTCCTTTAAGGGGGTCTATAAGGGTTACTATAAGGGATGCATAAGGGTACTATAACACTGTAGGAACCTGATTAAGAGACCTTGCACCTTTATGCGGGTTCCTTATATGAATACTACTATTTTGGGGATATGGAGAAGGGTTTCTTAATCGGGTTCCTGCATTACTCATGATCATAATAATGATCGTAATATTAACATGCACAATGAGAAGAGTAATAGTTATTATATTCGTAATAGTGGGCGCAGGCGCTGTAAGTATTCTGCTGGCAGTCAGTCGCTCGTGAAGTTTGGGAATCACGGTTCACACTTAACTTCTTAACGGAAGTATCGAGTTCCGACAGTAGGGGACCGTGATATGAAGTGCAAAATAGTAGGATCCGGAACGATAACTTTTCTGAACCCGGACTCGAAACTGCATGCTCAATTGTCCAGTAGTATCCTCGGGGAAGTAAAGGTTTATCTGTAGACATGAATGAGGATCTTAATACCCCCCAAAGCTTAAAGTGTATCTACTCTAGTACTGTGTATGCCAGATCTTGAGAAATCGATGCCTGCACCAGCACGGGGTTGGCGGCTTCAGCAGCCACGAAGCGTATGTGGCTCTGGAGGTAGTCCTGATGAGGGTGTCGGGTTTACCGGCTTATGGTGTTCACTGGATACCATCGTCTTGCTATCGGTTCAGGGTTTTTGGGTGTAGGGATGGTTCAGAGCGAGTCACAACCACCAGTAAACCCTAAACCCTAAACCTTCCATAATCAGACGAGAGATTGAAGGTATAAATCCTGCATTCATTACCCATAATAAGGAATATACCAAAATCCCCATAGTTTAGGGTCCTTAAGGCAATGCAGGATTTATATCATCAACCGTTAAGGGCAGAACTACGAACAGGGGCAGCTTCAACCCATCTGAAAAACGCAAGGGTCCACTTGGGCCCAGCGACGGAAGATCTGAAGTAATATAGGGACCTGAATAATTTGATGAAGGAAGATTTGAAGCAATACACGGGCCGTTCCGTATTAGTTTCAATTGGGGTATGGTATTACATAGTAATAGTTAAGCGGGACTATGAGGGCAGGAGATGATACCCTAAACCCACACTAAACCCTACAACCCCTACATCCCCTAAAGCCCCCAAACCCTAAACGACATAAGAGCAGGGGAGCATACTGCCAAATATTCCGACCCCCTATACATCCCCAGTGCCCTGCCTTTCGAAGCCCCCAGATCTGAATATTACTCCGGACTCCCAAATCGGGGATCCCTAAACCCCACCTACCTACAGTCTCCACTGCAGTTCCTTTGTGCTTTAAACAGCTTCACGGTTAGGATCCTATAAGGCAACCCCAAAAACGAACTACAATGGAGACTATAGGTACACCTGAAAGCCAAAGTAACGCACGTTGCAAACACCACTTGCGGGTGGTGGGCATTGACTCCCTGGACACGAGCGTTTGCGGGTTTAGGTTGCAGGGTTTAGGGCGCTTTTGGTGCTGTGCAGCTTTCTTTGTGGAGTCGTGCCTCTCTCTCTACCCTACATCCTAAACCCTTGCTCCCTTCCACGCCGGTCCTTGGCGCCGAACAACTGCCTCAAGGTGCTCATCAGCTCCTTCCAAGGACGTCACCAGGAGAGCCCAAACGGCAGGGGCTAGTGTACATATGGGTTCCCACATTACCACTTTGGGGTCGCTGCATGTACCGCATGGTTAGATCGACCCTGAGAAGAAGAACGGCAATTCTGCTGATACGAAGAAGTGATTAGAAACCTAAACCTTGGGTACTGCCCCCATACAGTAACCGTCTAGAATGGGGCTACTATTAAGGACCCAATATATCTATGACAAAAAAACACATATCTGCCACCAAGGCCCTGAAACCCCCAAGCCCGAAGGCTACATCTCACACACACACTAGGATTTAGGATTTGGGGTTTATAAGGTCATGTTTTGGAGTGAGCACTAGTAGTAGTGGTAGTAGTAGTAGTAGTTGTTGTTGTTGTAGTAGCAGTAGTAGTAGCAGTAGTAGTAGTAGTAGCAGTAGTAGTGGTAGTAGTAGTAGTAGTAGTAGCAGTAGTAGTGGTAGTAGTAGTAGTAGTAGTAGTCGTAGTAGTAGCAGTAGTAGTAGTAGTAGTACTAGCAGTACTAGTAGTAGTAGCAGTAGCGGCAGCAGCAGCAGTGGCAGGAGCAGTAGCAGTAGCAGTATTTTTAGCAGTAGCAGTAGTAGTAGTCGTCGTCGTAGTAGTAGTAGTATAGTCATAGTTGTAGTCGTCGTCGTAGCAGTAGTAGTAGTAGTAGCTAGCAGTAGTAGTGGTAGTAGAAGAAGAAGTAGTAGTAGTAGTAGTAGTAGTAGTAGAAGTGCTAGTAGGTGGTAGTAGTAATAGTAGTAGTAGTAGTAGCAGTAGTAGTAGTAGTAGCAGTAGGATTACGACTAGTTCTAGTAGTAGTAGTAGTAGTAGTAGTAGTAGTAGTCGCAGCAGAAGCAGCAGTGGCAGGAGCAGTAGCAGTAGTTTTAGCAGTAGCAGTAGTAGTCGTAGTCGTCGTCGTAGTAGTAGTAGGTAGTAGTAGTAGTAGTAGTAGTAGTAGTAGTAGTAGTAGTAGTAGTAGTAGTAGTAGTAGTAATAATAGTAGTAGTAGTAGCCGTAGTCGTAGTCGTAGTCGTAGTACTAGTCGTAGCAATAGTAGTAGCTAGTAGTAGTAGTAGTAGTAGTAGTAGTAGTAGTAGTAGTAGTAGTAGTAGTAGTAGTAGTAGTAGTAGTAGTAGTAGTAGTAGTAGTAGAGTAGTAGTAGTAGAGAGTCGTAGTAGTAGTAGTAGTAGTAGTAGTAGTAGTAGTAGTAGTAGTAGTGGTAGGCAGTAGGTAGTAGGTAGTAGGTAGTAGGTAGTAGGTAGTAGGTAGTAGGTAGTAGTTGTAGTTGTAGTAGTAGTAGTAGTAGTAGTAGTAGTAGTAGTAGTGGTAGTAGTAGTAGTAGTAGTAGTAGTAATAATAGTAGTAGTAGTAGCCGTAGTCGTAGTCGTAGTCGTAGCAATAGTCGTAGCAATAGTAGTAGCTAGTAGTAGTAGTAGTAGTGGTAGGCAGTAGGTCTTAGGTAGTAGGTATTAGGTAGTAGGTAGTAGTAGTAGTAGTAGTAGGTAGTAGTAGTAGTAGTGATAGTAGTAGTAGTAGTAGTAGTAGTAGTAGTAGTAGTAGTAGTAGTAGTAGTAGCAGTAGTAGTAGTAGTAGCAGTGGTAGTGGTAGTGGCAGTGGTAGTGGGTTTCGTCGTCGTAGTAGTAGTCGCAGTAGGAGTCGTCGTCGTAGTAGTGGTAGTCGTAGTGGTAGTGAGTGGTAGTGGCAGCTGCACAGGCAACAGCAGCAGCATGAGCAGCAGACAGCCGAGGGCACGGCTCTTGCGACGGCGGAGGTGGCATGGACGACAAGTAGTAGTTATGAAAACACGGATCGGACTCTGCACTCCATCAAGCTCCAAACTGAAATCTTCAACACCTGAACCTGAACGATGCGTGCCTTGAAGTCCGTCTCCACTTGAAACATAAAGTTGAGAAGGCAAACGCTCTCGGTTCTTGGAACGAAGACCTGGGATGTTGGAGTTTGCACAAAACGAGAAGACCCCAACGCCCTTACCGCAGCAACGTACCTCGAAGCATAAAGGATCATCGAGGAGGCTTTCATACGTTTTAAAGTACGTTCCTGAATTAAATGCTTGAAGGACGTTGCGGGTGCGGGCTTTCGGGGATGTGTGACGAGTTGCTGGGGTTTTCGGGTGCCAAAAATAGTGGGTGGAGGTTTGAAGTTGAAGTTTAGCTGTGAAGGCCTGTCTGTTGAAGGCTTTCCTTCTTTCTCCCCTACCCCCTAATATGGTTTATAAGTATAGTTACCCTACTTATAACCCCATGTATAACTACCCATGAACCCTAAACCCTATACCCTTATAGAATCCCTATAGATCCCTTTAACATCTGAAAAAACCGGCCCAACCACCAAATTCTACTGGTGAGGTCCAAGCCTGAACTCTACCCTCTACTTGGAGGTTCATGGGTAGTTATACGTAGGGTTCCTTTAAAGGGATCTATAGGGATATAGGGTTTAGGGTATAGGATTATGGGGGTCGAAACGCGCTTTCCTTCTTCTGTGCACTTTTTTTTTTGAGACCCTAAACCCTAAACCCTAAACCCACACCCCTTTTATAGGAGCCGCAGAGCCGCCACCTTCCACATGCAGGGACCCGGAGACCCCTACTTGGAGGCTCATGGGTAGTTATAGGTAGGGCTCCTTTAAAGGGATCTATAGGGATTCTATAAAGGTATAGGGTTTAGGGTTCATGGGTAGTTATACATGGGCTTATAAGTCCCCTAGTATGGTTTATGTGTATAGTTACCCTACTTATAACACCACTTATAACTACCCCTGAACCCTAAACCCCCATAATCCTATACCCTAAACCCTATATCCCTATAGATCCCTTTAAAGGGACCCTACGTATAACTACCCATGAAGCTCCAAGTAGAGGGTAGAGGACCCTCATGAGCCTCAAAAGGCGCCCGAGGCCAGCATAGGTATCACCCTTGTCCTTTTAGATTAGGGTTTAGGGTTTAGGGTTTAGGGTTTAGGGTTTAGGGTTTAGGGCTAAACCCTTAAAGGAGCCCTTATGGATCCCTTAAAGGACCCCTTATAGATCCCTATTATGGTAACTTAACTCCACCCTTGTCCTTTTAGAAGTAATAGACAGAGCCCTATACCTATATCCCTTAGTAGGAATTATTTAATAAGGTCTACTAGCCGGTCTGCTTATTCGTTTGGGGGAACCATGAAAAAGGACAAAGCCGAAATAGGTATTATTTGGGGGGGGGGGGGGGATGGGGGCCTTCATGCCCATAATGAGGACCCAGTAAGTGCTAAGGAAGTATAGTCCCCTACCCCCCCCCTACCCCCCTAAGGATCCCTATGATTGAAGGATTGAAGTAGGATTTACAACTTGATTTACGGCTGAAAGTTTAAGATCCACGGACTTAGAATGGCTTTCTGCTGAGAGGCTACGATTCCCTGGTTCAACCCAGGACCCATACTCGTGAACTAGGGAATATGATCTTGATCTCTGAACAACACAACCTAAACCCGGCAAACCCTGAGCCCTGAGCCCTAAACCCCTAAACCCCCAAACCGGCTTTGACCTCAGGTGCATTGCGTAGTTGCATGGCCTCCTGTGGTTGGGAAATTGATACAAGGAGATTCGAATCAAACCCCGATCCTACCCTAGCTAAAAACACCATGTACAGAAGATTATGAAACTCTGAGAGCAGCAGACATAACTGCAAGACCCAATCCGTCAATCTCAAATCCCCGTTTCCCTACAACCCTAAACCGAGGCTCAATCTGCAGTAGTACTGTTGATGATAAAAATCCTGCACCACCTTACGGACCCTAAACCATGGGAATTATGGTATAGTCCTTATTATCATAAACTCCATCGTAGTTCGTTTTTTGGGCCCAAATTTAGCATCCTATAAGGTAACCCCCAAAAGGAACTACTGGGGAGCCTATGAGTAAGCCCCGAATACCAAACATTTAACTCTGTTCTAAACCGCTAAACAACCCCCAAACCCAGAAGGCTGCACCAGTAAAAAATCGAATCCTAAACATTGGAACCCTGAACCCCTAAACCCCCTATACCCTAAACCAGCCCTTGAAGAAACCCTAAACCCTAAACTCTTAAACTCTCTTCTCCAATAGCCAGGCCCAAACAAAGTTCAAACTTTTTAAGCTAGACCAAATATATGAAGCCAAAAAGTTTAAAGTTCTCCAATAGGCTAAGTAAGTAAACGAACCCCTAAAGGAAGCCCAAACCTAAAGCCTCTCTTAACGACGGTGCGAGACTTCTGGGTGAGTCAGGGTTTCTGGCCTCAAGGCTTATGTAGGGGTTTGGGGTAATTTAAGCCTCAATAACCAGGATCTTGTGTTGGGAACACGGTGTATACCACAGGGGTCTTGACAATCAGAGAAACCCGTTTGTCGAACATGATGTACGTTCGGGCTTTGTGACTTGTTGTGAAAAGGCCTGTAGTGTTAGAATAGGATTCGTGGGACTGTAGAGAACATTGCAAGTATTAACCATTTATTCAGACTCGTATGTTTCTTTGTCCAGTATCCTAAAGGAAAGGTTAACCTTTGGGCTTATATAAGGATGATGATGCACCAAAAACGCTTAATGTTATCTACGATACTACTCATTATAAGATGTTCACCAGGTGGCCCCAGCAAGATAATGATATTACCAGCATTGCCATCTATTCAGGCTTCTATAGTATGCTAGCCACTCTGAACGGCCCTGAACCCTTCCTTAGTACCCCCAATAAGCCACAGAGATAAAAGGTCAAACTTTCGGATTCCCACAAAAACAATCAGAACCCAAAAAATCAAGCTTAGGTACTGGGGAGACAATCTAAGCTTCATCTCCAGATACCTTATCCCTAAACCCTAAAACCCCAACTCCTAAAGCCCTAATCCCTAAAACCTAGTGGGGAGCTAAGCTTCATCTCCGAGTGGCCCCCAGCAAGATCGTGGAGGGCGTCGATCCTAACAAAAGCTCCGAGTGGCCCTCCTCGCGAAGATCGCGCGGCAGGGGGGGATCTTCAGGATCCGGGTCGGTACTTAGGGCCAGGGCCCCAAAAGGGATACTACAGGCGTTACTGCGACGGCTGATACAGGGGATGCATATAACAACAGAGATGGGCTTTGATGTAGAATATACTGTATTTATGTTCCTAGTAGCTTTGGGCAAGGAAGACGCAACATGAGCAATGAACACCCCTCGCAGGCTTGCATTGAAGCGGAAGGAGAAAGAGCTCGTCCCATTTAGGGATAATAAGGGGGATATACTGGATGGACCTACCATCCGTTTAAGGCTCCGCTTAGGCTTTTATTAGGGTTTAGGGTTTAGGGTTTAGGGGTTTAGGGGTTTAGGGTTTAGGGAGAAGGGTTCGAGAACAGCACTATGTGTTCACCTAGTCTGCATTGTAGTTCCTTTTCGGGCTTACCTTATAGGATCCTAAATATATGAAACTGGTTAGCCAGAAAAAGGAACTACAATAGAGGCCTTGATAACTAGAATAGGGTTTGGGGGTACGCTGTACTATAACAATGATAAGGAACCCCCCCCCCAACATGGTATAGGTAATTATTTAAGCGGCTAGATTACAATCGAGACTGCAGGTAGGGCTGAAGACGTTGGGTCGGCCGCCGGGTGATCCTGCTTTCAAGCTCAGGATAGTTGAAAGTAGGGGTAATAAAGGCCTGAATGATTAGAATAGGGTTTTGGGGCCCATCATATTATAAGTATAGTAAGGAGGCCCCCAACATAGTATTGGTACTTATTGAGGCCCCTATATTATGCACAGTAGCATAGCCGGCATTGAGTACATCTATAGGATATACTACTTTGAACCCGAAAGAGCCCGAAACTGAAACTCACATCCCCAAACCCTATATGGACCCTAGTTCACGTATGTGAGGGTTTCCGAAAACAGGGGACCCTAAGATAGTACCCTGAGTAGTAGGATCCATATTATAAGGACTCCAAAACACGGAACCCCTAATTTTCGGAAACTCCCATTTAGTTACCTTGAAAAATCGGACGGTTTAGGGTTGGGGGTTAAGGGTTCCTGGGGTTCAGGGCTCCTAGGTCGTAGTTTTTAGGGTTTGGGGGTGTAGGGTTAAGGGTGAAGGGCTTTTAGGGTTTGGGGGTTACGGTTTAGGGTTGACTTACTACCCCAATAAGCCACAGAAACAAAAGGTTAGACTTTCCGATTCCTACTAAACTATAAGAACCCAAAAGTTTGAAGGTTAGGTGTTGGGAATCTAAGTTGAGGGGTAAGGTCAGAAAAACAAAACAAACATGGGCCGGCTCCTCGAACTGCGTTATAGTCTGCTCGAACCGGCCTGGGCATTAGGCTTCTGTAAGGCACTGTAAAGGTTCCTTAAATCGGTTCCGTGAAGATCCTTAACTTTAGTACTTAGGGGCCTAAATGATTACTAATACTATTCTTGGCGGCTCCTTATTATGATTATAGTATAATGGGCCCCAAAACCCTATTCTAATTATTAAGGCCCCTATATTAAGTTCTCCAGGCTTTGCGGTTTTAGGGTCGAGTGTTTTGTGCAGAGCTTAGAGAAGTTAGGGCGTGTTGTGAGTTTTCTAGGTCCTATATAAACTCTAAACCCTAAATCTTAAGCCTTAATTAAGCTCTAACCCCAGACCCCACACCCTAAGCCCTATATCCCAAACCCTAAGCCCCTAAAGCCATAACCCAAAGCCCCCTAAAGCCCTAAACCCCAAGCAACCCCAGACCCTATACCCTGAAAGAATCCCTATAGATCCCTTTAACTCTCTTCTCCAATAGCCAGGCCCAAACAAAGTTCAAACTTTTTAAGTTAGACCAAATATATGAAGCCAAAAAGTTTAAAGTTCTCCAATAGGCTAAGTAAGTTAAAGGGGCCCTTAAAGGAACCAAAACCCCGTAAGGCCCCTAAACCCCGCAGGGACGTCACAGAGCTCCTGGAGCTCTAAAAGCGCGGGCTCGGCAGTTCCCATAGCTTCGTCTTGAGGGTTTAGGGTTGAGGGTTTAGGGCTGAGTTTTTTTTTTTCGTTGAGCTCCTTTTTCCGTCCGCAACATCCTTGCTACAAACGAAAAATTTGCTTGGGGACTAGGGTTTAGGGCCTGTTGAGGGTTTAGGGCTAAAAGGCTTAGGGTTTAGCGTTTCCCCGGACCCTAAAACTTTACTATGCGTCCTGCATATAAGACCTTCAAGGTAGGAGTCCAGAGTTCAGGGGCTTGGTTGGGGTTTGGGGTTTGTAGGGTTTAGGGTTTAGGGTTTAGGGTTTAGGGTTGGGGTTTGGGGTTTGTAGGGTTTAGGGTTTAGGGTTTAGGGTTGTCTTGGGGTTGGGGATTAGGTGTATGGGGTTTCGGGATCTTGAGGGCGTCTCAAACCGCCTGGGGCCAGTACTGAACACAATGGCTGACTTAGCCTCACGTGGTTTCGGGTCTATACTACATTCGCATCGACAAATACTTGATGTTTTCGTTGTTTTAAGCGTTCGATGGCTGTTGCGAACTGTTGAATGTTTTTAGCAGATTTTAAGCAGTTTGACTGGCATCATGGGCCATAATATGCCTTGATGATTGTAACTGCACTTTGGGGGTACAACAAACGCGTAAAACAGTTGGAGAGTGACTTTTTCTGGATATTCTGACTAGCTGTTTAAACACCTACATTCCACTACCTGCTTCTGCTCCTCTTCATGCTAGCCATAGGGGCTCTCCGGTGGACTGTCTGACTGGTTGCTTGGACCCCTGCATCAGTTACAGTGACCCCAAGGGTCCAAGTACCTAATGAACATATACTCTCCAAGTCGAAACCTACATAACTACTATCCTAAACCCAAGTACCCGAATGTTGGGTCCTTTGGACCCTTGGGGTGACTGCCTCTGAACCATGGCAGCCACAATCGCTGGTGGCGCTGATGCTGCCACTATGGTGGTTGACACCGTCACGTCTTGTCAGTTGCAGGGATCTGAATCTAATATAGGGGCCTTAGTAATTAGAGTAGGTTTGTGGGCCCATTATACTATAACATTAATAAGGAACCCCAAAATAGTATTGGTCATAATTTCGGCCCCTATATTAGCCTTAGCCATTACCAGCAGCCTGCTCTTGGTCTTCTCCTCCTCCACTTGCACCTTTGTTCGTCTTGCTGCAACGGCTCCGTCTTCAGCTGCTACTAGCAGCAAGGATGGCAATGAGCATACCTGTCTCCATCTATAGCCGCTATAGCGGCTTACTATAGGGGCCCTAATAATTAGAGTAGGGTTTTGGGGCAACTATACTATAGTTAAAAAAAGGAGCCCCAAGATAGTATAGGTAATTATAAAGGCCCCTATATTAGGGTCTAGGGTATAGGGATGCGAATTGTGTTTTCCTGAGGTTCTAGTACGGACCACAAATGATTGTCATGTTGACACTTCGTCTACTTGGTCCTGAGACGTCAACGGTAATTGAAACTGTGGTGCCGTGCCTAAACCCTATAAACCCTAAACCCCTAACTCAAACGCAAACCCCCACAGCTAAAACCCGGCACCCTAAAAGACTGCAATGTAGGGGCCTGAATAACTAGAATAGGATTTGTTGGAAGATTATTCTGGTAAGATGTAGCAAGAAATCGAAAGGAATAAATAGCAGAATAGCATGTATTTAGTTGTAGCGATCTTGGCTTCTATATTTCCACTTTTTTCTCTCTGTTGCCCCGACGACAACGAGCCCTAAACCCTAAGCCCTAAACCGCGAGAGCTCCGACTTCCGGCCTGTATGGTTCACCGCCGATTCTCTGAGCGCGATCTTCAACGCCCTTGGCTGGCAGAGCGGCTCAGGGTTTGGGGGGGATTAGGGGCCGTCAGAAGAGGGTTTAGGGTTTAGGGTTTAGGGGATCTTACTTACTCGTAATTCTGCTTAATAATACTGTAAGTCTTTGCTTTCCTTTTACCCTGGTCCTGCCGCGTGTTGACGTAACTTTCTGCATGCGAGCGCTGTGATTCAACATTTGGTTATGGCTGACACATAAGTTAAACCCTAAATCCCGCTTGTTTTGGATCACCGTGCCCCGATGCTCTAAGACTCTAAGGCTTCATTCCGCAGATCGCTCCCGTGGCGTGGTGCTTCCATTCTTACTCTGAATTTCACTGATGAGCTCCTCCAATTTCTTCCGAAAGACGGGAAGAGTTGCAAGTTCAATTCTGTAGATCGGATGGCGGGGGGTAGTTTCCTAGATCCGGCGTCTTTGCAGCTCGATGACATCGTGATGACATGCTCTGAGTCTAGACGCGTGCCCTCACAAAGGCAATGAATAATCATTAGTTGGCTTGTTGCCCCAGCAAAATCGAAAAGCGATGCTTAGTGCACTTCGGCAGAGCGTGGTCGCAAGTGAGTATGCTGAAGTGGAAGTGATTCTTGCTGTTGGTGCGGGCGATTTCCTGCTATGGCTGGTGCCGCTACTGTCGCTGCTTAGTTTTGCTGCTGGTTGTGAGTGGGTGTTGCTGCTCATGTTCTGGTGATGGTTCGTGGCAGTTATGTCCGTGTTGCTGCTCTCGTTGCCACTACTGCTGCTGGTGCTGGCGTCGATGTTCTGCTTAGCTTCTGCAGCTGCTGCTAGCGCGGTCGTTGGTGTGGAGTTTCTGCTGTGGTTGTTGTGGGTCGTCGTGGTGGTGGCGGTGGTGGTGGTTGTTTTTGCTGCTTGTGCAGATTGATAGAACAAGCACCAAGATCGAAACCATCACAAGCCAATGTCGTCATCACAGGCACCAGGACAAGCGTCATGAAAACCCGAGATTCAAACCCCAGCTATATACTCTGCAGAAACTTATCCAACACCCAGACCAAAATCAAACACAAATGGGTGGTTGTGAACATTATGGCCCCTTTTGAGGTACCGTAAATATTAAAATATTAGGTGCCGTAGTATAATAAGGACCCAAAAAGGGACCCTAATATTGACAACCACCAAAATGACAACACCCTAAACCCTAAACCCAGACCAAAATCAAACACAAATGACAACGACCAGGCGCTGCTTCGTTAGCTTCTCAATCAGGGCGAGCTGTCTGTAGGACAGATCGCCGACGACGATCCTGCACGGACATCGGGCTTCTTGCCGATCCCTAACTTACCTTTGGTCAGCAGGGAATGAAAGAATGGTAGTAATAGTAGTTATAGTTGTACCCCATTCCTCCATTCCCTACTAACCTAACCAAAGGTAAGCTAAGCCCTGATATAGGGGCCTTAATAATTAGACTAAGGTTCTGGGGCCCATTATACAATAAGGCGCGCCCGAAATAGCGTGGTAATTATTAAGGCCCCTATAGTAGACCCTAAGCCAGTCTTCATGAAACAGAGCTAGATAAGAGCTCCGCAACCTGCTTTTATTGCTTCGTCCGTAAACTGGGGGGTGGGGGGTGGGGGGGGGGGGGGGGGGGGGGGGGGGGGTGTGGGTGTTTCGAAAGGAGGGGGAGGGGTGAGGGTTTATACGATTTAGGTTTGGGGTGCAAGGCTTGCAGATTTGTGTGTAGAGTTGAAGCGCCAGCCTCAGAGTTTGGGGACTGGAGTTGCCGCTCCAAGTCAGCTTCGCACGTTGAGACATGTGCATCTATGTATATATACACGTCTACATATACATATACATGTACTTATATACATATACATATACCAGTACATGAACATAAACATAAATGTGCGCTTAGATATACACATGTATCTTTGTACATACAGGAAAACAAGATACAGACAAACAGACAGACAGAACATGAACACGCACACATACAAACAGGATATGTACAGCCATGAAGCATCCCTACATCCGTTCAAGCAGCATGCATGCGTGTATGCAATCGTACGTGCATCGATACATGCGCATACACACACGCAACTACATACCTAGCTATCTACCTACATACATACATAACATGCGCTTATGGCAACGTACATACACAAACGTACATATACATATACATCTACATATACATATACATACATGCATGCACGAAGACATACATACATACATACATACGTACGGACATACATATGGACATACGGACATGCATAAATACAAACATACATACACACTTACATACATACATACATACATACATACATACATACATACATACACACATGCATACACTATAACATAATACGGAACCTCCAAAATATAGTAGGTAATTCTTATTAAGGCCCTATATTACATGTTACGGCTCATTGGACGAACGACCTGAGCCAGTTATACAGAACTACAACCAGCTCGACCCCGCGCATCGGCAAGGAAATGACAAAATTGATGGTGCAAACCTACGACTGGCTTTCCCAGCGTTCGTTGCGGAAGAACTTAAAAGGATGACTACTTCAAGCTTCCTAGTCTTCCCCCAATCCCTGAACCCAAATGCCTGACTATACTCTAATTCCTACACATCTGGAGCCCTGAAAAAACACTCCCAATTCAACCTTATGGGAATTTCCGAAAACAGGAGACCCTAATAAAATAGTACCCTAAATAGTAGGATCCTTTTTTGGACCCCAAAATAAGGTACCCCTGATTTTCGTAAGCTCCCATATCATTATAGGACCGGAGGACAGCTTTTGCATGTAAGGAGGCATAATCCCTAACCTGAGGACGGAATAGTCGGGTACTTGCGTTTAGGACAGTAGTTATGTAGGTTACTATTTGGGAGAGTATAAGGACCCTTAGGGTAAAGGACCCCTTTCACTCCTCAATCCCTTGAGCTGCAAACCCTCAACCGGCACCGAACAATCGGTCTTCAACCCAGAGCCCTCAAGACAAAACCAAACTCCCTAAGCCCGAAACCACCCAAACCCACCCTAAGCCCTATAACCCCTAATCCCTAAACCCTTCGCCTTAATCTTAACGCTTTCATTCAGAGGTCCTGTTCGAAGCGTGGACAGCCAAGGCTGCCTTCACCTAGGAGAGCGACAAAGGGAGTTTCCGAAAACTAGGGGGTACTTTATAGGGCTCCCTTAAAGGGTTAGGGTTTAGGGTTTAGGGCTTAGGGTTTAGGGTTTAGGGTTTCTGTAAGGGTACTATAAGGATCCCTTTAAAGGGGTCTATCCGGCGTGCAAAAAGTTCCTGAAAATCCGGGGTACCTGTATTTGGGGTCCTCATAACAAGGATCCTACTACTTCGGGTACTCTATTAGGGTCCCCTATTTTCGGAAACTCCCAAGACTCTTAAGGGGCTGAGGGGTTAAGGCACAGGATTTAGAGTTGGGCTTTAGGCCTCCTTTAAGGGCACTAGGGCTTCGGGTTTAAGGCTTAGGACATAGGGTTTGGGTTTGAGCTTCCTTTAACGGCTCTAGGGTTTAGGAAGTATAGGGCTTGGGATTCAGGGTTTTAGTAAGGGCTCCTTTATGGTCTTTAGGATCAAGATTTGGGGCTTAGGGTCGAGGGTTGAGGGTTTAGGGCTTTAGAGATCGGATTTTTGGCTTAGGGTCGCAAGGACGGGGTGAATGCTTCGGCCTTATGGTTTTACAGTTTTGTGTTGGCAGAGAGTTTACAGCTGGAGGGCTCAGGGTGTCGGGTGTCAGGTTCAGGGCTGGAGAGCTTGGTTTAGGATTGACATTAAGTTAAGGCTTGGAAGCTTAAGGTTCAATGTGAATTATTGGGTTCAGGGTTTTGGGTTTAGATTATTCAGGTCTACAACAAGTGCCTGGGAGCTGGAACATCGTCATCCTTTTGCCGCAAATTCAGGCAGATTACGCTTGTGCCGTGCTCAACCACTCTTAACCCCAAATACGACCTGAATATAGCTATTATATACCCATTATATAGCCCATTGTAGGGTAGGGGTCCCCATTAAGGGTCCTTACTTTTCGGACTCCCTGCGAGTTCCAACATGCACAAACCCAGGCCCACGGCTCCTAGACGAAAAGATGCCAACACTCCTCTTCAAGGGTAAAAGGAGGGACCCTGAATAAGGACCCCTAGGTATATACCCTTAATATAGCTATTATATACCCATCATATAGCCTTTGATCCTCTTAAACCCTAAAGCCTAAAGCCTAAACCCTCACTTAACCAAAACGCGCGTTTACATTAAGCCATGCAGATCTGAGGCTTTCCTCACTTAATCGACCCCGAAAGGTTTGTCTAAAACCCCCCACCCCCTTAGAACCATATGAAAAATAAAAGGTCTACTCTTCTCCTGGGTCTCATATGAACCCCTAAACCCTAAACCCTACCCTAAACCCTAAACCCTAGACCCTAAACCCCTAAACCACAAATACAAAAAAGTATTTCCTGAGGAGACAACAGTTCCAAGGAGCATTGGGTCATCAAGAAACAGATGGTGTGGTTGCCGGAAGAAAATCCATGACCCCCGATCGCCGCTGCTAAGCCCCGAAGGGCTTCAAATATCAGGGTTCAGGGTTTAGGGTTTCGGGAGTCAGTTGACTCTGACATAAACCCTGGATCTTGAAAATCAAAACCTTTCGGAGACTGGAACGGGGTTGGGGAATCGACTCGAACCTGAGCATTACAGCATAGGTCCCAGATTTCCAGCCAAGGTTTTGGGCTTGCAGACCGATGAAAAGCGAACCCTAAACCCAACCCCGAAATCGAAACACTCAACGTTGAACCCCAAGCCTTACAAACCCTTAAAGACAGGTTTCGTAGTGGAGGCTGAAGTTCCCCAAGATGTCCTCCAGCTCGTCACTTTTGGCGTAGATGTCATTCGCGAGGTCCTCAGGCTCACGCAGTGACGGCAGCTTTTGGGTACTATAGGGCCTAATATCCTAAACCCCAGACCCAAAACTTAATATTTAGAACAGGGTTTGGGGGCCCACAATACAATAGTTTTAATGAGGAACGCCCCCAAAATAGTACAGTTAGTTATTAAAGCCCCTCTGTGACAGAAGCTTAGGGGTTTTTGGGTGTAGGTCTTCTGGAGTCGAAGGTAAAGGGGCCTAGGGTTTAGGGTTCAAGGAACAGGAAAAGCTTAGGGTTTTAGGGTTTAGGATTTAGGGTTTAGGGTTAGGCCTTGAAGCCAAAAACACAGGGCTAAAAAGCTCAGACTTTCAGAGTAAGGATACCTCATAAGAGCCCAAAAGTTGAAAGGTTTGGTTTTGGACCAACAAGCAGGGTTACGGGTTTCCGGCGCTGAGAAGGGTTTAGGAAGTTTAGGACATTCAGGTATAAGGAACCCTGAACCCTAGGCCCCGTTTGCCCCAAATCCGAAACTTGAACCATAGTCCGTTCAGGGAGCCCTGAACCTTTGATGGGAACCTAAACCCGTAAAGGAGCCGCAATCCCTCACCTAACCCCTAAACCCTAATACCTTAAACCCTAAACCCTACTCCTCAAACCCTAAACCTTAAACCCTAAACCCTAATCCCTAAACCCTAAACCTGAAACCCCAAACCTTAACGCCTAAACCCCTAAACCCTCAGATCCGGCAAGAGAAAAAATCAGAAAAAGGTGCCTCGTTGGCCAGCTCCTGATCGGAGTTGAGGGCCTCAAACAAAAGGAGGCTTCCTTATAGGGCTTTAAGGTTTTTTTTTGTTTTGACGCCTCTTTTCCTTAGCTTTAAGGTTTTAGGGTTTCAGGGTTTAGGGTTTAGGGTTGAGGGTTTAGGGCCCCTGGAGCCCCATTTAAAGCCTTATAAACCCTTCCAACCCCAGTAGTAGAGTAGGGAACCTTTAACCTTTTGTGGGTAGTATAGTCCCTATAGAATCCCTATATAACCAAAAAGGTTAACCTTTAGTTCCGATTCCCCATGATACCCGACAAGTATCAAAGGGGAAAAGGAGGGACCCTTAATGGGGACCCCTACCCTATAAAGGGGCTATATAATGGGTATAGAATAGCTATATTAAGGGTATATACCTAGGGGTCCTTATTAAGGGTCCCTCCTTTTACCCTTGGATTCAAAGGAGCCATAAACCCCGTAGACCCCATAAGCCCTAGAGCCCTAAACCATCTAGCCCTAGAGCCCTAAACCCAAAAGCCCGCGTTAAAAGGGAGCCCTAGATCCTAAACCCCGAAGACCCCCTAAGCCCTATAGAGACCCTAAAGTTGGCTTGAAAAGGAACCCTGAAAGTAATCCTAAACCCTTTATCCTCCAAGGAGCCCTAAACCCTAAACCGTCAAAGACTCAGAGCAACCCTAATTAAACCTTAAACTCCTAAAAGACCCTACCCTAACTGGGCTTCTAAGTAACCAGGGAGACAAAATGTAGACGTTTATTTCATAATGGTTCCTTTGAGGAAAAACAGTAACGTATGGTACGCCAAAGCCCAGTTACAGGAACCCTTACCCATAGGCCCCATAGCAGTTCCTTGTTGGGGTTCATATTTGGGAATCTTTTGGTAGTCCCAAAATGGAACTACATGGGTAAAGGAACCTGTCAAGGAAGCCTTAAAAGAACCCGGAAAAGAACCCTAAACCTTAAACCCCTAAAGGACCTAATGTAAAGCCCTTAAGGGTTGGGTTTAGGGTTCAGGGCTCCTTGAAGGATAAAGGGCTTAGGGTTACTTTCAGGGTTCCTTTTCAAGCCGAATTTAGGGGCTCTATGGAGGGCTTTAGGGTTTAGAGTTTAGGGTGGATGCTCCGCGCACACCACCACGCGAGACGTGTGTTGTGGTGTGCGCCTAGGTTCAACGCTCTCGCCCTACCTGCCCACCCAGTCTATGACCTTTGTCGGGTTTAGGGTTTTTTTCAAGGTTTGTGGCTTGGTCTGGCGGTGGCCCAAAATCAGCAAGCATGGCAGAGGCAGGGCAGGACAGGACAGGGCAGGGCAGGGCAGTGCAGGGCAGCGCAGGGCAGGGCAGAGCAGGGCAGGGCAGGGCAGGGCAGGCAGGGGGCACAGGCAGGCGCAGGCAGCAGGACAGCAGAGAGGGAGCAAGACAGCTTGCCCTGGCGCCGGCCAGGGCAAGGGCCGGCCAAGACCAGCAGGCCAGGAGGCCAGGCCCAGGCAGGCCCAGATCCAGGTAGAGAAATGCGAATTCTGAGGTTGGAGGTTTAGGGTCTTTTTGTTCTGATTGGCTAGCATGCCTGTCGCATGCGCCAGCACCTGAGCCGGTGCTGAGGCTCCTCCGCTGCGCCTGTCGCGCCACCGGAGCCAGCCTCACTGACGCTTCGGCACGCTCGCTGCTGCTATTCGCAGCGCCCGCAGCTCGCTTCAGTTTAGGGTTTAGGGTTTAGGGTTTAGGGCTTATGGGGTCTGTGTGGGGTTTGGAGGGTTTACAGGGTTTTAGGATTTAGGGCTCTGCTTTAATGGGGGCTTTCGGGTTTAGGGCTTTAGGGTTAGATGGTTTAGGGCTCTCGTAAGCGTTCCTCACATAAGGATTTAGGGTTCAGGGTCCGGGATGCTATTTCAGGGCTTGCGGGTCTCTCTGAAGGGTTCCTTTGAAAGAACTTTAGGGTTTAGGGTTGCGGCTCTGGTATTTTCGGCTTTAGGGTTTAGGTCTGGGCTTGCAAGTTTGCAGTTTGTGTGCTGGATTTGGAGGGTGCCATAATGCAGGGCTACAGCGCTCTGGGGTCGTAGGGCCTGTGGGATGTAAGATTTAGGTTGGGTACGGCCGCCATACAGTAACAGTCTATACTAGGGCTATTATTAAGGGCCTTATATATCTATATTATGAATATTATCCAACTGTTACTGAGTGGGGGCCGTACCCAAGATTTAGGGGTCTTACAACGCTTAGGGATCTTCGAAATTCGAGAATACAGGAGTCTTAATTTTAGCTAAGGAGTCCTATTATAGCTGCTCAGGCCCCTCTAGTAACCTGAGCCCTTAAATCCCCAACAGAACCCTTATAGATCCCTTCTACTTGGAGGGTCGGGGGACTTAGTAACTGGTTGTTTTACGGAGTTGTATAAACTTGTACCACAGCCCCAATTAGGGTCCCGTTCAGGGTACTTTTAAGTGTATACTTACTACCTACTTACTAAGTCACCCGACCCTCCAAGTAAGGAACGCTTTACGTCGGATTTGCAATGCGCTCACTCTCTGACGGGAAAACCTTAAACCTTAAACCCTAAACCTTAAACCCTAAGCCTGAAATTCTCAACCCTAAACCTTAATTTCGAAACCCTAAACCTTAAACCCTAAACCTTAAACCCTAAACCCTGAGACGTGGAGACTAAGCAACAAACGAAAACACCAACCACGTCCTTAACGAGGCGAAGGGTGATTCCCAGCGACTCCGACATCCCTTGATTAAGGAATATTCCGTAAATCATATTAGGGATCCTACTATAATTTGGGGGATATTCCTTAATTAGGGGAAATTGGAGTTTCTGGGTTGTTGGGGCATCATGGATCATGGGGACCCAGCAAACGGTTTGGCCTTAGGGCTTCTTCTTCCAAAGTGCGATGTTCCTCGCATGCGCACCCCTGTGCAAAAAAAATGAGCGACTAAGACAGCGGCCAACACAATTTCTTCCTCGATGGCGTGCCACTTGTCCCAAATCAAAGCAGCATCATCGAGTAGCCTCATTGCGGCAGGAAGCTGTCAGAATACTGGGCCTTGAATCCTAACTCCTGAATCTTATACACCACCAAAAAGCGCGAGGGTTTTGTGAGCCGTGTATATGTTGGCTTTTGAGAACGGCCATGTTCGAGGTGAGAGTTGAAGCCATAATCCTAAGGGTCCAAGTACCCGTCAAGCTTTTGTCCTCGATCTGAACAGTACCTTATTAATTGCTGAGGTCATGAGCCCCACAACGTGTACGCTTTTAGTTGTGTAGTAGTATTATCCAAGAAAGTGTAACGTGCATCCACTCAGCTACTAAGGCATCTATAATGCCGGGACGTTGAAAGGCCTGAATAAGCATGATATAATGTAGAAACCTGATTAAGGAACCCTGGCCCTATAGCCCCAATACATTAGGATTCATATAAGGGACCCCAATAAAGACCCAAGATGTCTTAATCAGGTTCCTACATTAGTATACCCTTATAGATCCCTTATATTAGCCCTTATAGACCCATTTACAGGAACCCCTGGGCCCAAGGTTTCTTAATCAGGTTCCTATATAAACCCTGCCTCTTGTCAACCCCGACGGGACCGCTCTAGCTTCCCCATACCCGGACTCGTCTGTTGGGAGAAGTCGTAGTTGTGATCTTCGTCGTCGTCAGCCGCTTAGCAGGAGCAGGAGCGCGAGGAGGAGGAGGAGCAGTAGCAGCAGTAGTAGTAGTAGTAGTAGTAGTAGTAGTAGTAGTGGTAGCAGCAGTGCTAGTGGTAGTGTTTGGGGTACTGGTAGTGGTACTGGTGTGGTACTGGTAGTGGTGGTAGTAGTAGTAATAAGTAGTAGGAGTAGTAGTAGTAGTAGTAGAAGTAGTAGTAGTAGTAGTAGTAGTAGTAGTAGTAGTAGTAGTAGTAGTAGTAGTAGTAGTAGTGCTAGTGCTAGTGCTAGAGTTAGGGGTACTGATAGTGGTGCTTGTAGAGGCACTGGTAGTAGTAGTAGTAGTAGTAGTAGTAGTCGTAGTGGTAGTGATAGTGGGAGTCGTAGTAGTAGTAGTAGTAGTAGTAGTAGTAGTAGAGGTAGTAGTAGTAGTAGTAGTAGTAGTAGTAGTAGTAGTAGTAGTAGTAGTAGTAGTAGTAGAGGTAGTAGTAGTAGTAGTAGTAGTAGTAGTAGTAGTAGTAGAGGTAGTAGTAGTAGTAGTAGTAGTAGTAGTAGTAGTAGTAGTAGTAGTAGTAGTAGTAGTAGAGGTAGTAGTAGTAGTAGTAGTAGTAGTAGTAATAATAGTAGCAGTAGCAGTAGCAGTAGCAGTAGCAGTAAGAGTAGTAGTAGTAGTAGTAGTAGTAGTAGTAGTAGTAGTAGTGCTAGTGCTAGAGTTAGGGGTACTGATAGTGGTGCTTGTAGAGGCACTGGTAGTAGTAGTAGTAGTAGTAGTAGTAGTAGTAGTAGTCGTAGTGTTAGTGATAGTGGGAGTCGTAGTAGTAGTAGTAGTAGTAGTAGTAGTAGTAGAGGTAGTAGTAGTAGTAGAGGTAGTAGTAGTAGTAGTAGTAGTAGTAGTAGTAGTAGTAGTAGCAGTAGCAGTAGCAGTAGCAGTAGGAGTAGCAGTAGTAGTAGCAGCAGTCGCAGTAGTAGGCATAGGAGTAGTAGTCGCAGTAGCAGTAGCAGTAGCAGTAGCAGTAGCAGCAGCAGCAGCAGCAGCAGGAGCAGTAGCAGTAGCAGTAGCAGTAGGAGTAGGAGTAGGAGTAGGAGTAGGAGTAGGAGTAGGAGTAGTAGTAGTAGTAGAGTAGTAGTAGTAGTAGTAGTAGTAGTAGTAGTAGTAGTAGTAGTAGTAGTAGTAGTACTATTAGTAGTAGTAGTAGTAGTAGTAGTAGTAGTAGTAGTAGTCGTGGTGGTGGTAGTAGTAGTAGTGGTGGTAGTGGTAGTAGGAGTCGTCGTAGTAGTAGTCGCAGTAGTCGTCGTCGTCGTCGTCGTAGTAGTGGTAGTGGTCGTGGTAGTGGTAGTGGCAGCTGCACAGGCAACAGCAGCACTATGAGCAGCAGCCAGCCGAGGGCGCCGCTCTTGCGTCGGCGGAGGTGGCATGAACGACAAGTAGTTGCCTTCAAACACGTTTTTGGCCTCGGTGTGAACGGGAGGGAATGAGCAGTTGGCTTTGTTGGTGCTGCTCCTCGTCATTCCGCATTCGTTCGGCTTCGGTCTCGAATTGACAATATGTATGGCGCAGCAGGTTTGGAGCTTGTACAGGGAAGGCCCTCACCTCACTATCGCACTTCATGGTCAACCGACGCCCGTCTGTATACCGAGAGCCTCCACATGTGAGTTCTAACATTGCCCTGAGATGCCGCAACCCACGAAGACAATTCTCGAGAACAGGGAATGGAGGAGCAGTTGCAGGAGCAGCACCAGCAGCAATAGCAGCAGTAGCAGTAGCAGTAGCAGTACTGTAACAATAGCAGCAGTGTTGTTGGTATTCGCATTATGTGGAACAGCATTTCAATATGACACCAACAAACAATGTATTCTGAATACGCTTGTTGCTGTCCAGGCCGTCCGCCTTCTTCCTCTTGCTATTATAAAACACCCGAAAGCCGTGTACGGGCCACAGAAAACCCAATAAAACACTCGGTGCACACCCTCATAAGACACCCTAAACCCTACCCCAAACCCTAAACCCTAAACCCCGTGTCTAACTTGCAGATGCGCTGCCGCCTTCGATGCCTCAGTCATGTCCTGCACTACTTCCTCAGATCGACAGGGTCTCCTGTCACCCTCACCAGGGTACTACTTGGAGGGTCGGGGGACTTAGTAACTGGTTATTTTGGGGAACTATAAGCACCAGAACCCCAACTAGGGTCCCTCTTAGGGTACTTATAAGTCTACTTACTACCTACTTACTAAGCCCTGAACCCTAAACCCTAAACCCTATACTACCCTTATAGAGCCCTTTAAAGGAACCCTTAGAATCCCCTTACTAAGTCCCCCAACCCTCCAAGTAGCGGGGCCTTTAAGGGTACTGTTGGGGCTCCTTTAGCGGGAACGGTCAGGTTTCTTTTAGGGGTTGCTGTAATCCTAGAGTCTACCTAGAGGGTCATACCCTACCCCTTTTTTAAGGTACCTACTTTTCTATATAAGAGAACCTAACCATAAAACTAGGTACCCTGAAAAAGGGGTAGGGTATGACCCTCTAGGTAAGAGTTTGGGGCTTAATTGCTTTCAAGGGTTCTGTCACGGATTAGAGGTTTTAGGGTTTAAGTTCAGGTCTTAGGCTTCAGTTTACGGTCAGATAGTTTAAGCAAGTGAAGCGGCTAGGATTTCACTGCAGCAGATCGACGTCTCAACGGATAAGGATTCCAGCTCAGGGTTCAGGGGCTTTGGATTCATAAATCCGAACCCCTAAATCCAGGTTACCCTAATATAGTAACCTAAACAGTAAATAAGGTACCCCTACTATTCGGAAACTCCCAGATCATGGTGGCCGTGGGTGCTTTGGGTTCAGCGGCTTACGGTTTCGGGTGGGGGAGATCCGGGTTTACTTGGAGGGTCGGGGGACTTAGTAACTGGTTATTTTAGGGACTTATAAGTATCATAACCCCAATTAGGGTCCCTTTTCGGGTACTTGTAAGTCTACTTACTACCTACCTACTAAGTCCCCCGACGCTCCAAGCAAGAGAGACGAAAACGCCACCATCCGAAAGCGCGTTTAGGGTTACCTTAATCTACCAAACCCTACCTTTCTTGTAGGTTCTGATTATAAACTCGAGTATAGAAAATATAGGGACCCTACAAAAAGTAGGCTTTGGCAGGTTAAGGTAGGGTTTAGACACAGATGCCTGAAACAAGCTAAATCCCAAGCGCCGATTTGTAAAGGCTGCGGGCGCCTCTGTGAAGGGACTTCGCGCTAAACCTCAAATGCCTAAATAGTTAGAGTCTACTGGGGGGATCATGCGACTTAGTAGCCAGGCTTATAAACAAGGCAACTAGAGTCTATAATGACTGATAACTCCAATTAAAGTACTTATACACTATACTTGGAGGCCCTTTTGACTTAGTAAGTCTACTTAGTATCCCCTAGAAACCCTATTATAATCCCCATGTAACTTACCTTACTAACCCTACTTACTAAGTCAAAAGGGCCTCCAAGTACCTTACCAAGTCCCGTGAGCCTCCATGTATCACCCAAGAGAGGGGTTGAACGGCAAGCCCCAAACCGCTAAACCCTAGAGTCCTCATCCCCACGCTCCTCGAGCCACTCTGTTTAGATATGAGGGCTTTAGGGTTTATTAGGGGAGAGAGAGGGAGAGGGAGAGGGACAGAGATCGGGGCCAACATGGTTCACACACCATACGAAGCTAATGACACCAAAAAAAGTTGCATACTTTCGCAACTCATCTTGTGGGTACAGCCTCAGTTTGTCGTGCCCCACCCTCGATTCAGTCACCTGAAACTATACACCGCATGCAGCACAGCAGATGCCTCCAGTGCTGGCCACCAGCGACATGCACACAAAACCCCAAATCTATGCACAAAGCCTGATTCCATACGCCGTAGAAATAAATCCTAAGCGCCCCTTAACCTGCATGTCTAATTACATTACATCGCAGCACCAATACCGCAGCCAGAAAGCACGAGCATAAAGAACACCACACTCCCAAAGCCACGGCCCTCGCCACAAACCCAGTTTGAACCCCATGAATCCACAGGGGCTCAGGTAGCCATGTTGCATTTATAGGGATTGAGAAATGAGGCGATCGATTGACTGCTGATGTCATATCGTCGACTTGGGGGCGACCATCGGTTCCTTATGTTATGTAGGTATGCGTGTATGAAAGAATAAATGAATGAGTGAATGAACAAGTGCATGCATTCCGTGATAATATAACGGAATATGGCCCATATCAATGTACATATATACAGACATACACAGTCTTGTCGACGAAGCTGCGCCTACGATGACTTAAAAAGGACAAGCCTGCCCAAACCGTTTCAGGTTGAAAGGTTTACGATTAGGGCTTAGGGGCCAGGATTGCGGGATTTTGGGTTGCGAGTTGAGGCTTTAGGGGTCAGGGTTGGGAGGTTTAGCATTGGAGGTTCAAAAGTGTTGGAAAGCCTCCTTGTGGCATAAACGGAGAACAGAATTCTCTGCTACCACGCCAGAGCGTTTTAGGGTTTAGGGTGTATGGTTTAGGGTTGATCTAGGTTTTAAAAGGTTTAGGGTTTAGGGTTAACGCGGGCATCGGAGGCCCACTGTATCTCCTCGCCTCTTTTGAGCTTGTTGCTGTCAAGTGCTCCAGCTCCGGCTTGATCTGGGTCTGTACCCAGAGGCTCCATAGTAGTTCCTTTTTGGGATTACTTTATAGGATTCTATATATGAACCCCAAAAAGGAACTACTTTGGAGCCTTAGGGTAAGTCCAGAGAGCTTGTGCTGGCGAGGCCGCAGATGCTGTAAGAACGACACAATGGTTTCAGTGTACCTACAGTCTCCATTGTAGTTCCTTTTTTGGGTTAACCAAATCTCTATTGTAGGCTCCAAACAATAAAACTGCGTAACCCAAAAAAGGAACTACAATGGAGACTATAGGTGGCACCCAGAAGCGGCTGCAGAAGTTCATCTAACCCCAAGGGTCACAGTACCCAATAATCATATACTCTCCGAAATCCTAACCTATATAACTACTGTCCTGAAACCCAGTACCTGATTATTGGGTCCTTTGGACCCTTGGGGTGAGCAGGGAACAGAAGCCTTAGGCTGATGACATCCCGACAGCCCCAAGTCCGCAAGACACCCAAGCCCGTAGAGGATACTATACTGAACTTAGAACCCTAGCAAAAATTACAATTTTAGCTGTTTCTTAGGGATTATAACAACCAAAAAATAAAAACTATTTCTAAGTACCCCTAAGGATTAATGTAGGGAACTTCATAATTCGAAAAGGGTTTGGAAAGGTACAGTGCGTTATGCTGTTTGGAACCGTAACCCCAAGGCCAAAGGACGAGGATGTGATTAGGATGTTGAGGGTTGCACCATGCCCTTAAAATCAGTTCAGGCTCCTTGGCAGACAACGCTAAACCCAAAACCCGATGGTGCTTGACGAGTAACCAAGCGCTGAACCGAATCACCGCCCTCCATCTTCAACTGGCAAAGAGTGGCCGGGTTTTTAGGGTTTTTAGGGGTTTAGGGTTTAGGATCCGGGGTAGGGTTAACAGAGTGGCCGGGTTTTTAGGGTTTAGGGGTTTAGGGGCCGGGGTAGAGTTAAGGGTTTAGGTGTCGGAAGTGTTGATGCAGGCCAAGGGTTAGTTTTGATTTCGGGTTACACTGCTAAACTTGATCAGCTTGCACATCGTGTTCGAAGACATAATGCATAGAATCACCATGGGTGTGCGTTGGGGCTTTACGGCTTTGGGGATGACATGGGGCAGCCGCTGTCGTCTTGTCCTGCCGGTTCTTCACAACATCCTAACTACAGCCTTAAGTAGTCCATCTGCTGAACACGCCGATCAAAATATGCTACATCAAGAGACCCGAAACAGAACCCTGAACCATAAACCACAAGCTCGAAACCCAAGCCCCCAAACAAGACTTAAACCCTTAGATTCCAAACATTGCGCACTCGAAGCACTGTTGGGGTTGAACGCTACAGGCATGTTAAGACTTGAGGCTCGACTTGGACCTTAATTGACTCTAGGATTCGAGGACTCCTTAAGCACACCAGGTACGTAAAGCGCTCCGAAACTCACTGCAACCGAAAGCAATGCTCTTCATGTAATGCCTCATTAAACCCGACGAGGATTAACAACAAGTACACACGGGAGCCTGCAAACCTTGAACCCTAAACCCGAAACACTCCCCTAAACTCTGAGCGCTGAACCCTAATTCATGCCCCTACTTCATCGAAGAAAGCCTCACGGGGAAGAAGGTCTAGTACCCAAATCTGTGCCTTCTGGTCGGCGGCGCTCGGATCTCGTAGAGCATTTTACGCCCCAAACAGGTTTATTTCTTGGGGTTTAGGGTTTAAGGGCTCAGCCTTCAATTTGTGGCATGGTCACATATACCCAAAACGGTTTTCGGTCACAGACTCAGTGCCTAGGAAATGAGGAATGCTCCTGAAAATAGAAAACGCTGTAGTTGAGTGATGGAAAATGGCACGTTCCTTACCTTAATGGCTCCTGCCTCTGTGAGCACTCGGACATCTTCTTGGGTCTGGGTTTCGGTTTCCTGGACAAGCGGACCTGTGTCTTTTGGGCTGTTGTGGCGGGGCCAAGCTTTCGAGACATTCCCCTGGCAACAAGAACTCTGCATCGGTTTAGCTTAGGGTCGAAGGAGAACTTCATTCTAATCCCAAGTATCTGGATGAAGTTATATCCACAAGAGACCTATAGGGTGTGAGGTCGCAGACCTTAAACCTGAACTCTGACCCCATTTAGGACCCATAATTACGCCCGCTAAACCCCTAGACCTAGACTCCACACCCTAATCCTCAAACCCTAAACCCCCAATCCTAAGCCCCAAACCCTAATCCCAAAGCCCCGACCCCTAAACCCTAAAGCCCAAATTCTCTACACAGGCCCTGCCTGTAGAAAGCGCCGAATGGCCGCTTGCACCAGTACCCGGAGCCGGTTCTTCTCCTGGAGCTGTCCCATAGTAAGGACCTAATAAGGCCTAAAACACGATTTCTAGTCCCCTACCCCCCTCCCGCTACCCCCCCTAAGGGCCCCTATGAGCTGTCTGGGAATGTCTCAATGGGTTTAGGTGTTCGGGGTTTAGGGTTAGATTTGAACACCTGTTTAGGTTTTGGGGTTTAGGGTCTATAGGGGAGTTTCCGAAAATTAGGGTACCTTATTTCCTACTATTTAGGGTACTAGAAAAGGTCCCCTATTTTCGGAAACTCCCATAATAAAATTGGGTTTCCGCACAACCTCATGTATTTGGGGCTTAAGGTTCAATGGAGGGGCCTGACAATTCGAAAGGGGTTATGGCGCCTCCTAGTCTACAGCTTCGTTAAGAAACCGGCTAAGGACTAGTATTGCTAATGGAGGGGCCTATACCCAAAGCCTATTCTAATTATTAAGGCCCCTATATCATAGAATCCTACTATAGATCCCCTATAGAACCCCTTTAGAGGACCCCTTAAAGGAAACAATATTCTTATTATGAAGGGCCCTGCACTAACCGTCAATAACCATTCAGCCGCAACCATGTTCGGCCTCTTGGCTTTGTGGGGCGGTTCGGGAAGCTTTGGACTGTAGCTAGGCCTACTTGTCGGGTACCATGGGGAAGTAAAGGTTAACCTTCTTGGTTATAAAAGGATTATATGGGAGTTTCCGAAAATAGGGGACCCTAATATAGTACCCTAAGTAGTAGGATCCTTATTATAAGGAACCCCAAATAAGGTACCCCTATTTTCGGAAACCCCCATATAGGGAATATACTACCCATAAAAGGTTAAAGGTTACCTACTTTACTACTAGCTGGGGGGGCCTAGTCTCGCTAAACAGGGCTTGGAGATATGATCGCACAGCTTGAGCCAATCAATCAGACCTCTATACTCCATATGATACGTGTTCAGGGTTCAGGGGCTTGTTATAGGAGGAACGATACATGAAAACAGGATTAAGTGTATGTGGTAGCTATGATGAGGAACCCTGAGGCACAGCAGCTTCTTGTTTAGAGCCCCAAAAAAGCACATAAGCAAAAATTAGGATAGGGATATCCCATATAAACCCCCTTAGAAGGAAGCCCATCATGGTAGGGATGTCCCTATAAAATGCTTGTGCTTATGTGCTTTTTTGTCCCCTAATTGTTTAGGGTTTAGGGTTTAGGGTTTAGCAAGGAGTCAACAAACAGGTACTACCTCTACTTAAGGGATCATGGGACTTAGTAAGTAGGTTACAACTGAGGATATAAGTCCCCTATCCCATTTATAACCTACTTATAACATATAACCTTACCTACTAAGTCTCATGAGCCTGTAAGTAGGAGTTAGGATGACGAGACTTTTGGGGATATAGACCCTCTCAATGAGGATCCTGTTTAAAGGAGAGCCAGAAGTAGGGTTCAGTTTCTTCAGGCTGCAGTAGCGAGTTTCTGTCGCTTGGGGCTTCAATCATATTTTTAACTGAACCTCCTAAAACCACAAGACCCTCAACCCTTATTCTTAAGCGCCCTTAGAACCATACTTAAGCAGATTTAATATGCTCAATAAGCTCAATAATCCTTCGGAGCTTGAATATATATATATATATATATACATATATATAACACGACACAATTCCTAAGAACACTGACACAGTGAAGAAGGCTGCGCCGCCTTTGGCACGCAGGCGAACCCAGGTGACCCGTTCTCGGGTGGTCTCTGTAGGATTGTCTAGCAGTTTGTAGAGTGTTATGACTTTTAGATAAGTTTGCCAGGGTTTGTGTAGGAATTTGTAGGAGTGTTTCTAGCCGAATAACAGTACAATTAATGAGTATCGAAGCAGCTGTAGTACCCGCACCCCTTGTGCTGTTACTACTGCTACTACTGTACATTTTCGGTGTGAGTTTTTTTGTTGTTGTGGGTGCTTTCTTGCTGCGGGTGCCCGGCGCCTTTTTTTTGCTGCAGGTTTCCGTGCTTGTTTTTTGCGCCGGTGCGCGGCGCGATTTGCTTGCTGCGGGCGCACGAGGAGTTCTCGCACTCACTTGCAGCACACCGCCCCGGCGCACCCGGCGCACCCACAACAGACAACAACATGGGTTCCGTAAATTATCGACTTGTACGAGTGCTACCATGGGAATATGCACCAGTGCTATACACTACAGTAGGACAAGTCATTTCTATAGTGTTTAAGTTCATGCGAGAAACCGCACTACTGACTACTAGCAACTACAAGCAAGCAGCATGCGTGACACTATCTGTCTGGCCCAATCACCGGCATGATAATGAAGGTGATAGTGATGGTGGCACTCAGACTGAACTGCAGACCCTTTTAACCACATAGTCGGAAACCAGATGACGCGGTCAGTTTGCAGCCCTCTACATTGAAGTGTGGCTTTACTCCCAAATCCCAGACTCTTCCAGCCGAACCTCGAAAATTAAGTACTGGACTTAGAACCCTAGCAAAAATTGTAATTTAGCTGTTTCTTAGGGATTATAATAACAAAAGATTAAAAGTTATTTCTAAGTACCCCTGAGTAAAACGACCTCAATCCTGCACTAAACTCGGCGTGTCCTCTGCCCCATGTAGCCACTTGGATTCTGTGAAGGAGAAGGAGCACGAACTACTGTCACCTGAAGAGGTATGGGCCTAAACCACGCAGGAATAAACTGCTAAACCCTAGACCCTACGTTGTGCATGGAGTTGCAACGGGGCTGTGACTTTCTGAGGCGCTGTACTATGTTGTGGCTCTCATTGCTTGAGGTTTATAAAAAGGGGTTTCCGAAAATTATGGCACCTTATTCTGGGGTCCTTACAATAAGGACCCTACGATTTAAAGATACTGTATTAGGATCCTCTATTTTCGGAACCTCTCATATGGCTTAGGGAATGTATTGTGGGTGCCCGTATGTGCGGGCTTCAAAGCTTCACAAAGCGAGGACACATGACAAATTCCATGAAGCCCGAGGGCTGTAGATGTCCGCAGCTCACGCTTATTGGATGCTCCCTTCTTGCATCGTCATAACCCTGAGAGTCCATGTGCCCAACTGGCCTAAAAGTACTACCTATATACGGTACATTAGAAGTAGACACAAATTCTCCACAAGGAAGGTACTGCGAAGCCAGATTCAATGGCTTCCCAATATGGCTGAGGATTGTGGGAACATGGGTACATACCCTGACCAATATAGGTCTTGCCATCACCGTGCAGTGTATCTTCCCGAAACTATACCGACCAGCAGGGCTTTTGCTCTTCTGTAGGAGGTATAACAAGTTAGTGCATGCATCGTTTCCATTCTCGTTCCTGTTGTGCCTTAACTTTTCTAGGGGGATTTTGCCCCCCTGTAACACTGAAACGCTAGCAGCTAGAATACGTGTAAGCTCTCAATCCAACCAACCCTCAACCCTGAACCCCAACCCTGAAATCCCGAAACCTGCAGCCTTAAACCTAATACCCCGAACAATTCTCCAAGCCACCGTAAAACCCTGAAATAACTATGAAGGAAATCTTAAACACCGAAATGGCTCTTCTAGAACCCCCCCCGCTGTCATTTACAAGCCAAGGGGCCGTGAAGCACGTCGCTAGCTTTGCCGAGGCTGCTATGAATTCCTGCCTGGCAGCAAAGGCTTCAGTGTGCCTTTCAGAGTTCCCAGAAGGGTTCCTTTGCAGATTCGTTTAAAGTATACGGCAACGGATCCATCGATCTATCTATCTGTATATATGTACATATATATATATATATATATATATAAATGTATGTGAATGGTGGCGCTTAGGGCTTCAGAGTGCAGGTTCGGGTTCAATCTTCTTTTGGGGAAGGGAGGTGTGGATTTAGGGCAAATGGGGTCAAGGGCCCAAAGGCGACGTGAGCGAGTTACTGTAGGGGCCTTAATAACTAGAATAGGGTTTTGGGGCCCATTAAACTACAAATATAGTAAGGAGCCCCCAAAATAGTATTTTTCAGCAAAAAACGCCCCTATATTAGCGACGGCGACGAGAATGAGGTAGGATCGCCGTCAATCGTCAACCCAGAGTTGAGAACTCAACGGCTCTGTCCAGCGATGCAGCTTACCCGTACCAGGGTTTAGGGTTTAGGGTTTTAGGGTTTATCTAGAGGCTCCATAGTAGTTCCTGTATGGGTTTCACATTTAGAATCCTCTAGCATAATCCCAAAACGGAACTACTATGCAGCCTATGGGTACTAGTAACGCAAGAAACCCAGATTGGAAATTAAGGGCCTCAGTAATTAGACTGGGGTGAACAATTTGTCAATATATTATACTTACAACAAGGACTATAGGAACACTACTATCAGGGCCCAGGACAACCACCCTCGCCCGACAGGACCCTGAGAACTGAGAAACCGTATGGGTTAGTTCAAAAACCAGCCGATGTTAGTACTTTGGGCCAAGCGCTATTTTGCGCAGACTGCGGTCGAAGACAAGCACATTGATAATCTGCCAAGGTTTTGTGGTGTTTAAATTTGATATCCATTCCACACTCTCAACGATCTTCCCTCCGGACAAAGCTGATGGTGGCGAAATTGGAGGCAAGCGATCCTTGTCCTTTTTCCCTACCAATTCTAGAAAGCTGGGCCCCCGAAATGACAGAAGTGTCCCAGCAACCCGCTTTAGTGCCTTCGCGGCTCGGAAATCGGCGATTAGACTAGAGTGAAAGGGAGTCTCGCTGATCTGCCTTGGCTTCCGGTGGCAGGATTTAGGGCAGTGTGAAACTGCCAGTGCCGGCACCTCCTGTCCCTTAAGGTCCCCATCATGTGTGTCTGTGTGTTTGTGTGTACACACATATAAATAAAGGCATATGTATATGCATAAATTTATATGCATATAGACATATATATAGATATATATATATATGTATAAAACTAGACTTTAATATGTTGGACTATTATTCTACTACAGTATACTATATTATGATATATCATATATGTATGCATATACATATATACATATCTATATATATATATATGCTTATACATACATACACAGACACGCATACATACACGTACACATATAACTACATACACATATGTAGACAGATAAATATACATGCAAAACAATAGCACATGTGTATATACATATATAACGACCTTTGAGGAGGTGAAGCATGTGTATATATATATATATATATATATATATGTCTCTCTCTCCCTCTCTCTCTATATGTGTATATATATATATACACCTATATATACAAACACATACATAGTTAAATGCATACATACATACATACACACTTAATTACATACGGCATAATCACATACATACACCAAGGTAGGCTGGCTGCTAGGGTTTCCAAGGCAATGTTGAGCGGGCTGCAGTAGAGAATTACGATACTGGGGGAGGATCTGGACGTAGGCTCTTCTGCTGATACAAGCGCCGCAATGATCGGATCAGCGTTCTGGACTATGTTATTAATGTAGTACAACTGCAAAGGGAATACGATTGACTGTTAGAAATCACTCCGACCCTGTATATGCGTACTAGATGTTTCGAGGATTTAGGCGTTGGGCTTCGGTACTCTTAACCCCAATTCTGAACCCATGACCCTATTTTGAAAACCCCCTAAACCCTAAACCGTTAGCTGTTTCAGGCGTCGGAATTCCGAGCGAAAGGGTTTCGAGTTACTCGGATCGATAGGGTTTTGGGACAAGGGTTTAGGGTTTAGGGTTTAGGTTTAGGGTTGTGCCAGAAAACACAAAACGTCGAGCATGGGCATTGGCTGCACGAGGCACATCCGGGCGGTAACAGCGCGGAAAGCGAGCCATGTACCGGAGATCTCATACCTCAGATTTGGGTTTATCACAGGGACCCTTAGACAGGGACCTTCGGGGGGTAGTGGAGGGGGGGGTACGGGGCCTTCATGCCCGAAAAAAGGACCCAATAAGGCCTATGTATAATTAGTCCCCTACCCCCGTCCCCCTTACCCCCGAGGGGTCCCTATAAGTTTAGAGTTCAAGCGTGGCCTGTGCATCCAATAATTACAAACCGTATTAAATTATCTGGGTTCTGCTGAAGGGCAGGGTTACCGCACGATGAGGGAATCACTAAATTTCACTAGATGTCCCAGAACTAAAACGCCCCCACTCGGAACTGAAAAGAATCTGAATCCGTCGACTCTCGCATTGTGTTGCTTGGGCTCAAACATTGACGGCCCAAGTACTCCATAAGTATAGGTCCTTTAGGGTCTCCAAGGGAGTTTGTCGGATTTTGCACAGGATTTAGCTTGCAGCACTTGATTGGATATATGTAGTAACATTCGGGCACTATTACTGAATTGCGGCAATGCAGCGCTCCAGTTACCCAAGTAGTAGGTTACTAACATTTACTAACCATATATTATATACCCCAGTAACCTACTATTTAGGTAGCTGGCGTCCTAGGAATGGAAAGTAGTTCGGGGATTGTGGCTCACAAGGCTGTGCTTTCACCTCTGCAGTTTTGGGGCAAGGGGTTGGAAACACTCAGACGCTCTTGAGCAAGCCTAGAGTGCCTCGCACCCATAGTCCCACAAAGCTCCTTCTTGGGAACTACTATGGAGCCTCTAGGTAAACCCTACAACTCTAAACCCTAACCCTGGAGCGTAAACCCGATCAACCCTCTATCGAAAACTCTGTGGTGAAACTTTTCCACTCCAACATAGAAGCCTGAATAATTAGACATATAATCTCTTGGGGTTCCCTGACATAGACTAAACTGGACTAGACCAGTCTCGAAAGGACCAGACTAGACTGGACTATACCTGAAAACTCTAGTGCATTTTTCTCCAGACTACAGTATACTATAACCTACTGATAGTAAGTATATACCATGTTCAAGTATTGGGATGGGCAGCACAGCTTAACTATTGAATTCCAAAAAAAGTACTCAGGTCGCTGTATCAAATGCACGACACCCGAAAGGCCTGCCCGCCCGAAACGCTCGAAACCGACCATCCCGGAACCTGCGGCTTAGGGTTTAGAGCCTCAAGTTGCGTTAACTCCAAATAGTCTACCTTGTTAAAGACGTACAGAAGGAAACCATAGTAAGGAGGACTGAAGATCCTGGTCAGAAACAACGACCATGAAACAGAAGATCTAAACCCTAAACATGAGCAACCTCGATGCCATCCTTGCATTGCTTAAAGATTCCGTGGGACTTAACGTATATTCCATACCCTAAAGCTACAACGCCTCCACCCGAAATCCACTGCGCAGATAATTGAACCTTAAACGCGACGAACTGAACCTTAAACACCTACAGCCGTTCATATACAATCCTGTAGAAATCCTGCTTGGAGGGTCGGGGACAAAGGGCTAAAGTAACCAGTTACTAAGTCCCCCGACCCTCCAAGTGCCTGTAACCCTAAACTCTCTTCTCCAATAGCCAGGCCCAAACAAAGTTCAAACTTTTTAAGCTAGACCAAATATATGAAGCCAAAAAGTTTAAAGTTCTCCAATAGGCTAAGTAAGTAAACCCCAAACCCCGCAGAGATCCTGCTGTCGGGATGCATTCGTTGCACGACACAGAGGTCGCTCGCGCGCTCGAGGCCGAGGACGTGACTGCCCCAAATGAGGCCTGTGTTTAGGGTTTGGGCCTAGGGGTTTAGGGTCGGGGTTCAGAGTTTAGGGTTGAGGGTTCAAGGGTTTAGGGTTCGCAACCAGGGTTTCCACAAGGGTTCTGGAGGGATTGAACGGCTTAGGATCTCTGAGAACTACCTGGACGTTCATACCCTAGTGCGTTTTGAGAGTACCTAGTTTCTTAACTTGACGGTAGCATCTATTTTATAGAAATGTAAGTACCTAAAAGAGGGGTAGGGCATGAACCTCTAGGTGAGCCCCAGACAAGGCTAGGCTGCAGGTACCACCGGGAATGCCGGGGTTTGTTTCTCTATGCTGTTTGTTGCAACCCATAGAGACAGTACCGAGGCACGTGTCGTGGGCTTTACTTACGTTCAATTCTGAGTTTATGAGGTAGGGGTTTGGGGAAGGTCTGAAGACGAAGGCCCCTTTGACAAATCCACCCACTTTGGAGACCTCCGGGAACCGAGCGCTCTGGCCCGACGAGGCCAGAAACAATTGAATCATTTCCCATGAGGGATGGAGTTAGGGTTTTTAATGGTTCATGGGTCGGGTCAGACGCAAAACGGTTTTGAGCGCAAACCCCCACTATCACTATGCAAGGCCAGAGAAACACACCCTCATCCTCGAACCTTTGCATGACTGCAATGGGATCAACCAACCCAAGGAATCGGAATTCTATGGTTCTGTTCAGGGTCGACGAAACCAAGAGGTTTGTTTTTTGGGGGTTCGTGGACGTAAGTCACTTCTTTAGCTGTCCTGCAACGGTTTACACTTGACCGATATTAGTTTGCGGCACGAGTGCAAGGCCAATCAAAAGCATGTCTGAACAACAACTAGATTCCCAAGTAACCTCATAACAGTTAGGGCGCCCTTTTCCGGAGTGGCGTGTTCGGTTTTACCCTAAACCCTACACCCAATAGAATCCCAATTCGGTGATACTGGTTCCGAACAGCCAATAAGTCGCCTTGCTCTCAACAATACCCTAAGGGCCCATGTACCCAAACAATATACAATTTGTCCCCAAAGTACTGACATAGGCACTACGCTACGGCCAAAGTAAATACATAATTATTATTCATATGCGCACATGGACCCTTACAGGGATAGGTAGCCCTAAACCCTTTAACCCCGAAACGCCAAACCTTAAGCTGCCAGGTTGCTTTGGTGGAGTCCCGCGAACTCTGCGAGGAACTCTTCCATCTCCTTGCAGTTCTCCTCTTTATGCACCTGCGGTTTAGGGCTTGGAGCGTTTAAGGGATTGCCCCTGAGCCCTAAACCTGAAGCTTGCTTCGCGCTGCGAAGGATCAGGTCCTGAGGCCTGCATTCGTTCCTGATGAATTTCCGGCTTGAACTTGATGCTTTTGTTGATGGGGAGGGCGGTCTTTGAGTATGGGTCCTGGACAGGTTTTTGCGCGTGCTTTTCGAGTATCTTATTGAATCTTGTATGCAAAAGCTGTATGCCCGTGGGCCGGGGATCTGATGTGCGGGGGGGGGGTTGCCCGTGGGCCGGGGATCTCAGATGACACGGGGTCGAAAGTGAAGCACGCAGACCCCACGACCCATCACACGCCTCCTCAGTCTGTACGTGTGATGTCCACCCAGACTCAGACTTCACTGGAGGCCGAAGCTCAGAGAATGAAAGGACGATGAGTTTTTCGAGGAGTCTGTCCCTGAGGCGCCAACCCGATGCATTGAACTCGCGCGTTAGAAACCTTAGCCTTTCTAGACCTCCGCAACTGAGCTCAAGCTAAACGGTCTCATCGATTTCATACGTCAGCAGCATGTTGTCATGTCTGGGTCAAACCTTGGAAGGGAAGCAGTGGGAAATCGAACAGAGACAGAACCGTGAAAGAAAACAAGCAAGAAAAGCGGAGGGAGGGGGGGGGAAAGGGCACAGGGGCATGGAAGACAAACCTTGAAGCATGAAAGGAGGACACTTTCATCTGCCATTGGTGAACAGTGTTGACTGACAAGCACCTGTGGCAAAGAACCGCATGACCAAGCCTTGGACAAGTGTTCTGGTGTGCTTTACGTGGGCAATAGAACCACTCCACGGCAGAGTCAACACGGCACGATGCAGCGGCAGCTGCAGCCCGACTTGTTTGACACGTTACATTTGCGATTATACTTGACAGCACGGGGTCGTTGATGAGACGATGCCCATCTGTGCACCTGGTGAAAGATGTGGCACAATGATTCATGTCCGATTCTTCAAGACGAATAGAAGCTTCAAGCCATGTTTCGCAACCTTGTCACGGCGAACAAATCACAGTGCAGTGAGGATGCGACCAACTGTGTCCACAGGCTTTGGCCTAGAAGGAAGCTTCAACGTGCTTTGCGATGCAACGCTGGGGCCTCGTATGTCTGGCAACCTTGCGCTTGGGGCACAAGGTCGCAACATGCGTACCAGGAAGGGAGCAAGGGGAAAGCAAAGGCAAAGATGTGTGCTCACGGACAACAAGAGCCATAACAGGGCCCAAAGTGTTGCGCTTCAGCGCAGTTTTCGGGCTGACACGTTCCAAGGCTTGGTGGCTCAAATGCTTGTTGTACACATGAGGCGTGTTCAGCTTGAGGCAGAAGTTGCCCAAGAACACTCACTCGGCTGCCACGGTCTCTGGCACACCTCCGGGAACTTCAACGACAGGGAGCATGAAGAAGGATGCAGCAGCGGGCAACTCAGGAGTTGCCTTCTCACGCACGAAAAAATACGCTGGCATTTGGCCGCTGGCCGAAGGGCTTTGGATACGGAATGGTCAGTGTGACGTCTCAACAAGTTCACGGTACGCCCTCCGTACAGGAAGGAGTGGAGTGGGCACCAAAGCTCATAAAGAGTGTTGGCAGGGATGGGCGACATGTGCAGCCATCTGCTGCCAGGGAACCGAGTCAGATAGTTGACCAAAGACATGTCGTGATCAAGCGATCAGGTACTCAACCACCACCGGTATGCATGCCAACCTGATCTCCAAAACTGTGCTCAAAGCATGGTTTCCAGGAGCCCCCATGGCTCCCGCAACATGACCCATGCACGCCAAGATGAGTAGCATCATGCGATTCAACACACTCCGCCATCGAGCTTTCCTTTGAGAGGGAAGCTTCTGTGCCGCAGCAATGTGTGCTGCGATATCATCACACGATGGTCACTCGGTGTCACGGTGCTCCAAGGTCAGTGCACGGGCGACCCACCCGCGAAGTTGATGTGCTTGACGCTTGTCACACTTGAGGCCGATGTTTTGGGTAGCCATCCTGAAAGCGCCATACACTGATTCACGCACTTGACCCTCCACTCCAAGCTTTTCAAGCGCAGTGTCAAGCTTAAGGGCGGCAGCATGAGCGGGCGAGCTGGTATCGAAGGATTGCTCTTTGCTCGCCTTTTTCACCGAAACAAGGGTGGTTCCTGTCAAGCTGCGCGTGAGCTTAACCGCATCATCTTCGAAGACACGCACGGAATATGAGCCAAAATCGAAGCTTGCTTTCTTGGGGAGCTTGGGAACAGGCTCACCCTCAGCGGCTTCGTTTCTTGTTGGGGGCTTTGCGCTTTTCATGAAACTCAGATGCGCCTTTCCGGAACCGTGCTGGCACATTGGCAGCAATCCAAGATGCGCACTCTTGCACTAATGGTTTGGATACTTGGAGGTTTAACTTGGGCACGACACCGAAGAAAAAGTCACGCTCATTGCTGCTGGTCGCGATAGGTTTGGCTCCTTCTCGGATCCAAAATTTTCGCGACTCAGACGGTTGGAGTTCAATGACTCTTTGGATCATAAGCTTGTTTATGGCCACACACGTCGCAATCTTGTCAGGGCTGCCCCGCTCCATGTGCTGAATGTCATCAGGGTTGAGGTGGTTGGGCGGTTTCCACAGCAATGAGTTGACCTTTTCATAGGACAACACTGCCCCTGCAGCTTTGGCTGATCAATGCAGTCTTCGTCGAGTCGTGGATCACAACTTGTGTTGCGAATGCATGCAGGTCAATGTGCTTGCGTAAGCGCGCCAGCGAGTCAACAAGCGAATCAGCAACAACTCGGAGATCCATCTTCGTCAAGATGGTCCAAGCTCACGACTGAATCGATGACCGAACTGACAAGACTATCAACATCCCCACTCTTTGTCAGCATTTCAGGCGCTTTCTTGCATACCTCAGCTTTTGCTTCCTCAGACAATGAGGTCATGAGTTCAAAAACTTGCTGGACACGTGTTTGCACAGGCAACTTCGACTGATCCACAGGCTGGGTTGCCTCACGCTGATGTGAAGGTGCACCAACTTGATGCTCAACGCTTGGGGGGAGGGGGGGGCTGCTGATCAGGCTGGTTTATGCCTTGCATTGCAAACTGGCTACCAGGATAACCTGAGTAGATGCACGTGTTGGAAAGCGCCAGCTCTCGGGCTGGCTCCAGTTGAAGCCTGGAAAAGACTGGCCCCGGTAGAACTAGTTATGCCCAACACCAAACATTGCAGTAGATGCGATGAGAAACGGGGATCTGGATGCTCGCTACCGCTACAACCCCTACAAAACGTCTGAGCACAGAAAGCGCGCACGCCGAGAAGCTGTTGGAGCTATCTTCTGTGCATGCTGTGTTGTAGTCAAAGATATGTTGTCAAACAGAGCATGGAGCGAAACGAATGCATGCGGTTACACATGGATTCCTAAGCGCTGCATCCTGGGCTGGTGTTCTCTCGAAACTCTCGAGGCTTGGTGCCTCATTTCTCTGTGTACGCTGAATTTCTCTGAATCTGTGTCCTGTGGACGCGCGCCACTCCTGCAATGCAGGCGGTTAAAGACACGGCAACAGCCGAAGCCTGATGAGTGCTTCGAGGAGTCTGTCCATGAGGACCCAACCCGATGACTTGAACTCGTGCATTAGAAACCTTAGCCTTTCTGGACCTCCGCAAACTGAGCTCAATCTAGACGGTCTCACCGATTTCATACGTCAGCAGCATGTTGTCATGCCAGGGTCAAACCTAACCCTATAAGTTCTGTGTTGCCCGGCCGAATAACAGTGACCACAAACAGACCCACAACAAAACACACAAGCAAAACTCAATCTTCGCATGGAGTGTGATCATCCAGCACCCATGTATGTCGTCTCTGCATCAGAAGGTATGATCTTAACTTTGAACTTCTGAGGCTAAGTCAACCGTCTGCCTTTTTGGAGTCACGCGTGATGGTGTGCGCTCCTGTGTGCGCGCGAGTGCTTTTCTTCTTAACAGAAAGCAAATTGCGAATGTCGGGTGGGCCGTCAAATTTTAAAGGCCAGACACAGCTGCCCCAGAAAGATGGAGATGAGGGGACCTGTGAGGTGGCCTGGGGGAGTTGTGGGGCTGGCTCCAGCCCTGGGAAAATTTTGCCTCAGGCAGGGAGAGGCCAGGAGGCCGGTTCTGGAAAACTAGTTTGGCCAGAATTTGCTGGTGCTATTTTTGTTGTGCCTGTGCTTTATAGTTTGTGTGTGTGTGTTTTGTTTTTTTGTTGCTTTTCCGTGTGCTTGTTTTGTGCGTAGGCTTGGCAGTTTGTGTTGTTTTTTGTTTTGTGGTTTTTGCGGTTCTATGTTTTGTGAATGTGTTCCCTAGTTTGTGTTGTTTTCTGTGCTGTTTTTTGTGCCTTCTTTTGTGGGTATGTTTGTGCTTTGCTGTTTGTGCTTTGTTCAATATGTTTTTTGCTTTTTGGTAGAAATCATGTTTGGCAGTTTGTGTTTTTGGTGCTTTTTGCAATGCTATCTTTTGTGAATGTGGTTCCTAGTTTGTGGTTGTTTGTTGTGATTTTTGCGGTGTCTTTTGCTTGCATGCTTGCTAGTTTGTGCCTTTTTTGTGCTTTCATGTTTTCTAGTCGCCTTGGAAAATCAAGCTTAATCTCAGACTTACTCTGTCTCTGTCCAACCCACTGTAGGCCTGCCGACAGGCTGTCTGTACTCTCCGTCCACCCTTGACTCTTGGTGTGGCGTAAACTGCAATGCCATTACCACCCATGTCTTAAAGCCCATCTATGTAATATCATATCTTTATTACATAGGTATCATAGCAGGTACGGTCTAGAATATGGATAGTAATACAAAATATTCTAATCCTGTAGTCTTATGGTCATATACTCATGGGCACAGAGCGGCATAGTGTTACAGTCATCATCGTCAGGTTTTCGTGTTATGCACGGTAGTTATACAATCTACATTTATTCTACAAGAGAAGCAATATATTTATTCTTCTGAAAGTTGCAAGTTGGAAATAGTAATAGAAATATAGTCATAATAATAGTAACAGTGTAAACCTGGTTGCTGTGGACTGAGGGTTGGGGGCCGGGGTGGCAGAGGGTGTTTGGCTGGGCTTAAGGCTGCAGAAGGATGTGCCGGATATGCGTTTCTCTGGTCTTTGTGCGAAGCATACTTGAATCACGTTTCCTTGTGCTCTCTTCGGCCTGTGTGTTTAGGCTAAAGCCTATTTTTGAACTGTTACTGGGCCGGGGCAACACCGAACCTATAAGCCCTAAACCCTAAACATCGTTGAACCCTGTAAACCCTAAAACCACATCCCTAAACAACCAAAAAAGCCCCAAAAACCTAAACCCGCCTGCAGCATGGCCATCAGCGAAGTCCGTGCCACGTTTTCTAAGGCGAAGCCCAAGCCTGGGTTTAGGGCTTAGGTTTAGGGTTTAGGGTATTATAGGGTATAGAGTATAGGGTTTAAGGTATAGGGTATAGGGCTTACAGGGTTTAGGTCTCATAGGGTTTAGGGCTTAGGGTATAGCGTTTAGGGTATCATAGGGTATAGGGTTTAGGTTTTAGGGCTTATAGGGTTTAGGGTATAAGGTTTAAGGTATAGGGTATAGGGCTGAGGGGTTTCTAGGGTCTAGGGTATAGGGTTTAGGGCTCATAGGGTTTAGGGTTTAGGTTTTAGGGCTTACAGGGCTTAGGGTATAGGGTCTAGGGTTTATAGGGTTTAGGGCTTAGGGTAGCTCGTGTTGGGGCTTGTCGGATCCTAAATACGAACATGGTTAAGCCAACAGAAGAACTGCAACAAGAGACTATAGCTAGGGTTAATCCTGGACCCTCAACTCTGAAGTAATGGCCATCCCAAAGTAGAATAGCGGGTTACGGGGTCGAAGTCGACCGCTGCGTTTTGCATATTTTAGGAATATGCTGAGAATTGTGTGTGTGTGTGTGTGTATGTGCGCGGTATCAATCTTATTATCTATAGTTTAACTGTATCAGCTCTGTCATCAACATTAACATCTATATAATTTCTGTAATACTTGTCACATTGTGCAATCATTAGGTTGATGTTAAGCTACATAACCAACATATAACTAGATCAGTTACGACTACATCATCTATCTTATTAATAGTTCTACCAACCTTAACAGGTGCGATGTTTCACTAATTAAGGTTATTAACAGATATGCATTTAATACAATAGCATTTGGTTCATATTTGGAGGTGATGCTATGTTCTATCAATGTTTGGTTTAGTTCCTTGGGAATCCAGAAGTCTACCCTTCCAGCATTCGATAATCAATAGTTTAACAATAACTGGCTTATTGCATGTTTAGTGTCTTTGGTTAACTTGTCTATAATCGGATAACCTGAGCTATGCGGCTATGAGTTGTCTTTGTTTATTAGGATAAATTAGTTTGGACACATCATATGTTTACGACTAGTATGCAACAGTGATACAAGAGCTAACTTTAATTACAGGTTAATACATTGGTTATATGATCATTACCAACTTGTTCGTTACGATCATGTAGTTGGTATTCTACATCCCTGGACAAGTAATGCATGTCTACTGATACTATTTCACAACTAATGTTAACTGTTATAGTATATCTCTCATATAGTCTGTTTACAATAGGTGGTTCAACCGGTATTATACTTGGTAATTAGTGCTGCTATTGACATAGATTTTCATGACTCTTATTATGTTGTTGCACTTTTTCATTATGTCTTACCATTAAGTACAATCAATGCTACCCCATTAGGACTATTATATGTGTTGTCTTGTGCTGTATTAAAATGACTTACTAACACTAGATGAACAGCTATAGGTAGTGGCATTGGCATGAATGGTCTAGGTTAGCTGTGTGTAGAGGTTAATACAAATCAAGTTGTCTAAGTTTTTCATGTGTGTTCTAGTGATGTTATGTGAAGGCTTACATCATTACATCTCAGTGGTTCTAATGTTTAAGCCTAGTAGAGTACAAGACTAAAGAGATTACTTAATATAGTGGTTGGAATGATACTAGTTCAGTTGGTGGGAGGTTGCACGCTAGTTTCATTTTGTATCGTCACTACAGTCCTTTCCAACCAAGATAGTTTAATAAGTGTTGTCAGGCCACCGGAAGCTTGTCATGAATCGCGACTGCTGTGCAGATATGAGTCACCGGAAAATAGAACTAGGTTATACTAGGCTTGAGTACGGAACACCGCGAATCACAAACTGTATACGGCATGAGTGAGACCAGTGATGCATGACCAGTAAGTTCGAACGGATACTTTTTTCTATTCCTGCGTTCAGGGATAGATTTTCTGGGGGTTGGAAAAAAAGTAGTCCGCGAAGCAACCTGGGAAAACCCGAACGCCCGGAAAAGTATTCCGCGACTGACCCCGTAAATCCGAATTGATAAACCGAAGGGTCCCAAAAAGTATTCCGCGACTCACCCCAGAAATCCGGATTGTCAAACCGAAGGGTCCGAAAAAGTATGCTTGGAATCAACCCAGAAATCCCGATGGGTTCTGCAATTAATGGATGTACCTGGTTATTGGGGTTCGAAAGTGTAGAATCTCCGTCGACCCATCTTTTTGCAAGTCATGCATTTCGGAGGCTTCGATCGGGCTTCCACCGCACATGTTCTGGAGTTATCCTTTCGGCGGCCTGCAGCAAATACCTTTGTAGGCATCGTAAAGACATGTGTTGAGCGCCAACCCGTCGCGATGCCCTGGCGTTCCATCCAACAAAGTCCTCGTCCATTTGAACTGTGCTGCCCACACAATTCAAACTCCACGCTGCCGATGCAGATTGCTTTTGCATGTCCAACATCAAATGATGTATATAGTGCATTTTTGGTATCAAGGGAAATCTGTCTCGATTTGCAAGCCCGGTCAAGTGCACTAAATACCCATAAGATTTCAGGAAGTTGAGGCCGCAGCAGGCTGCCTCAGCAGCCTGCTGTTGCGTCAACCATAAACCGCATCTGTAAAGTAGCCGAAGGCAAGCGTTCAAGTGAGCAACAGCCGTGTGGGTCCAGGACAAAATCGGGTCCCCAGCAGCCTTCCCCGTGTGAGCATCGCAAAAAGCTTCAAATATTTCCAGTATTATGGTCGTGTCAGATGCTTTCTGCCAGGCCCCCTGGGGGCATTTCTGAAAAGAATCGAATCCAAGAGTTACGTCATTGAGTCGCTTGCAATAGAGCGTCTTGCCAGTCTGCTGCAGGTACGTTTGGGCAAACTCATCGAAATATGTGAAGCGGTCCTGGACATTGTTGCCTTGCGGGCTAATTATATGAACCATGATCGAATCCAATCATTTAAACCGTTATAAAATTTGGAAAACCGAAAGAAAACCAACCATAGAAAACGATGCTATCGAGAACACCACTATTTGAATCCCACAAAGAAAACCCCCAACTAGATGGCCGACCACGTCGCCCGGCAAATGCGGCAGCCACTCTACCACCGCCGAGGCCACAAATACTTTGCCTGCACCGAGGTGGAGGCAATGCCAGAGATCCGGTTTGAAGAAACTCGCCAAATTGTCTGGATTTGCAAAAAGCCTCGAAACCATGCTCGGTGGGGTCTCCCATGGGTCCACTGCACCTACCGACTGAAGCCAAGCGGGTGAATCTCCAAAGTGCTCGAAGGGCCAGCCTGGCAGACCTGCCTGGCAAAGGTGACAGATCCCTGCTTTCATCTGCTGGCCACTTCTTTTGCTCACATGATTGTATGACCTGGTAAGTCCTCCTATCTTCGTGAAAAATTGAAGGTCGCCCACGGTGCCAATGAAAGCAAATTTCCAGGTCTCCCCATGGATCTGTACTCCTTGTCGCTGCAGCAGCTCCAGGTCTTCAACAAAAGCGTCAAACAGTTTCAGCAGGTATTGTGAATCTTCGCCGTAGGCCTTTTTCGAAAGCACTAAAGACAAGAATCGGGTCTCTGCTGAGTGGCCTTTGATGTTAACCGGCATCGCATTTTTCCGCATGGTCGGAGCATCCTTGTGGTAGTCCTCGAAGGCACGGCAGCCGGCCCCAATCACTCCATGTGTATTGACAATCATCACCGGCAATCGTTTCTTGCCACGGCCTTCATCCCCATGTATATACATGGGGATAGTCTTGCTAGCGTCCATGCTACCAGCGGCAAATGCAGCATGAACAGGGTTGTTTGGTTCCACTTCTTTAAAGCGATTCCAAAACTCCAGAAGAACACTCGGTGGTTGTTGGCCATACAAAAGGTTCAGCTTTCCAAGGTCTGCAAGGTGCTGATAAAGATCACTGGGCTTAATCATTGGCAGGTCCCATTTGTCACAGCCCACATTCACATAGGAAATCGGAACATCCAATGCCAGGCCGAACTGTTTAAACCTGAGATGCAAATTCGGGGATCGGGATTTGACCACTATATACCTGCTACACTCTATGACTCTATGACCCTTTTTAACCCGGACTTTAACTTCCGTATACTCACATGAGCCACATATAATAATCCGTAAACTCCACATTATATAATGTATGTATATGTAGCTCGAATTAAGACCCCGTGTACCGACCACGAAACCCCACGTAGCGTCACATAAATCGGGCTTTTGATTGGATATTTCAAATGTTATGCACGACTACATATGTATATAATTATATGGGGTTTCTTCGGATTAGCAGGGTTCTAGGAGCTTTGACGTATCGATCCGGGGCGTACACAGGCATAATGGGGCTTTGATCAGCTAGGTTCATAGGATTCGATCAAATTAAGGAGAGTACGTGACCTTAGACCGGGCTTTCTTATTGGATCTTAATTTGGCTTATTCTGGTTCACAGGACTTTCATAGGAGGTTTGACGTATCAGTCGAGGGCTTACAGAGGCCTATATAATGTGGTTCATAGGATTCAAAGGAGGGTATGTGACCCTAGACCTGGTTTTGTTCTTGGGTCTTAGTTTGGGTTTCTTCGGGTTCACAGGGTTTTCATCGGAGGTTTGATGTATCAGTCGAGGGCTTACTGGCTTAATCGGGCTTGGATCAGGTTTATATAGGATTCAAGGGAGGATCACCTTAGTTGGGGTTGAGCTGCGAGCTCCTGGAATCTCCACCACGACGGGGGATGCAAATTGCAGCTCAGTCGCAGCTCATGCCCCTTGTCTTCCACCCTGTTTTCGGAAGTCTTAGCTAGCTGATCGAGAATGTAGTCGCCAGAGCGGCGGGGGTCGGTAGCTGCAGCTTTCGCGAAGCCAGATAGTGTAGTCCCGGTGGCCTCGGCACCACAATTCACATTGAGGGTTTGTTCAGAAAGCTAGTTGATGAAAGAATTGTGCTGTGCAAGCATGCAGTACGGACACATGGATTGGCGAAAAGGCTTTTCGCACCATTAGAGCACATGCTTGATTGCAAGATACACGAAGTAGGGAGAGCCAAAATGGCTAGGCCCTTCCCCACCTGGATTCTCATTATGGCAACCCTGTTGCCCTCTGTACAACCGAATTAAATGGGCTTCCAAGCACTTGCACATCATGCTATCTGCTGCCATGCACAGCAAATGCATACGATGATAACCTTCCAGACAGTAGCCCTCCAGCATTCGTCGAACGGGATCATGGGTGAAGCCGATTTTGAAAACCACGGGCCCTGCAGACTTCAGAACCTTAGCAGAATTCAAGAGAGCCTACATAGGGCAGGTACGACAGGCCCAGAGACACAGAACGATCACAATACAACGGCAAGGCACTGTCTCGACCATCGCTTCAGCGTAGGTAAAGATCTTCCCCGGTGTCATGCCGACAGCTTTCAGTTCTGGCAAGCAAATCTTTATGACATCCCGATTGCCCAAAATTCTGGACCAAGTCTCTCCAGTTTCAGGTAGACCAAGAAGCTCATTGCACATGTACTTGTGGTATCTCCAATGAATCGAGGATCTAGCCCCACCAGATTCGGTACCTCGCAATGATCCCGAGTGCACTTCGACAGCTATATAGCCATAATAGGGATCGAGGCATGCGGCTTCGAGTCTATCAAACCCAAAACCCGAAACAACCCTTAAACCCTAAACCCCTAAACCCCTGAACCCCTATAAACCCTAATTAATTCGAAAAACCCTACCGGCAATTGAGCCGAAATTGAGCCAAGTTACTATTGGGCATCGCGCTCTTGGCATCGGCAACATGGGTGATTTTCCTGGAGGCAGGGCAGCGTCTATTCAGGGCTTGCATGATTGGAACTCGTGTTTCAATGTATCAAATTGAGCCAGGTGTCTGTCGTTTGGGAAACACTAGGAGCTCCTCCAGCCACTCATCCATGGCTGCGTAGGCTTATATAATTTAATTAGGGGGTACATCACAGCTAGGGGCTTCTTTAGTTTGGTAGGTGATCGAGCCTGGGTTGTGCTTTTATAAGGCTTATATAGATCTCGATCGAGGGCTTAGAGAGCTTAAAACCTGGGGTAGCAGGGCATTAATTTGGGTTTTATAGGCATCTATTCTTCCTGAGTTGTATTGCAGGGCTCTGGGTTGAGGCTGCATTTCGCACAGGATGGCTTGCAGGACACGATCATCCACATAAGCTAGCAGCTGTTACAGCATTAGTTGGGGCAGGATAGCACCGAGGCGATGACACCCCGCACCAATTGTCTGGCTGCTTCTTTGCCAAGACTGCCAGCTTCACCTGGCATGACCAAATACCCTAATTCTGGCCCTGTAACCATCGATCACACTCAGCCACTGGTTTGACAGAAGCTGCACTGGGTGCTCCTTTTGCAGCGGCACATCGACTGCTTTGCTTGAGATTGCCGGTGCTACACCGAAACAGAGGGATGGTCACAAAATCCAGCTTGGTGCAGCAGTGCAAAAGATGCTAGCACCCGGCATACGGAAGCAGGCCAGTGGAGCAACATAGCACGTTCAACAGCTTTTGAGGTACACTTGGGTGATCACATGCAATGTACTATATAGTTACTAGTAACTGCTCCGGGCCCGCAAGACCTTAAATTTGCTTCTACTCCCTACTTCTTGCTGTTCTTAGCCGTCTTAGCCTTTGCCTTAGCCGCCTTGCTTTTGGGCTTCTGCTTCGCTTGGTTTTCGTACTCCTGGGCTTTCAGCTCCTTCTGCAGGTCTGTCACCGTGGGCACGACTTTGTTCTCCAGCGACACGGCTTGCACTGCCCTGGGCGGTTTAGGAAATTTAGGATCGAAGCTAGTTTGCTATATATGATTTTAATCACTAGGAAGTCTACATGCAACCCAGTCACAAAACAGAGGATGTCTCGACAGCCATATCAATCTCACTCTTCAGCCTCATGGTGTGAGCGGTTCCACGTTCGGTTTGAATTGTTAGATAGAGCTAGCGAGAGATGCCAGGAAGCTTCGGGGTCATGCGTAGGCTGGCAGTCGCTTTGATCAAGCTCATAGCATCATATTGGCGCTCCATCGCTGAAGCATGTGATTGCAAATCGCCAGCCCACCTCAGGGCAAATCGTACCAGGCACTATGACCCCGAACCACCATCTTATGTAAGCACCCACCTACATAGCTAGATTTGATATTATATAACCCCATACATATATATATATATATATATATATCTTGTATATGAGTACAATCGGATTGTACTCATATACAAGATATATATATATATATATATATATATATATATATCGAATTCAAACCTCATGCAAGTCCGAAATCCAAAATTTCATATGAGTCCCATGCACGACCTAGCCTCTCATGGAGAATGTTGGGATTGGGATTGCGGGGCTTCAGCATGGCGTCAGCCAGATCCCGAAGCCGCAACACTTTGGCCAAAACCTCGGCCAAGCACCGATCGAGCGTCGCACGGGGATCCTGGGCAATCGGATAGGCTGTTGTCAGCGGGATCGGGCTCATAATTGCATTGTGGGTCCGATCGCTCTTAGTATGATGCAGTGGTAGCTAGTCAATTATATAGGGTTTCAGGGAGGCTTGGAATCCTGGTAGCACCTATTGATGCGATTGCATTAGAAGCCATGCTGGCTTTGTCCGGTTTAAATTAGGCCGGATACATAAGATAGCTTTCGGGAGTGTGTTTTGTTCATGTGCAGCAGACCCGGATTGAAGCTTCTGAAAAGCTCACAGCACCCCTAAACTCCAATAACGCCATAAATTCCTGAACTCTGCTAGAACCCTCATACAACCCACTTGAACCCGTAATCTCCTTGCTAGATCGACTGCTTACACAAAGAAGCTTCTGCATTCTATGCGTAGGAACCCGAAAACCCTCGATCTAGAACCCCGTTCAGCTTAGAAAGATCCCGATGGGAAACCCCGGACTCTCTACCGGAATCGATCCTTGTAGTGGATATACACTGCAAACCACACAAAGACTGTGTGCATCCCAGGTGGCCTCGTTGCCAGCACCGGCTTCGACCAGCCCAGCTGTGCCGGGCGCCTCATCATCGAACTGGGTCTGCACCGCTTGCATTCCTCCGGAAGCCTGCACACGACGGACTAACTTTGAGGGTTCTGGAGGTTGCAGTGTATATAAACCTTTTATGGGATCCAGGCTTGAGTTAGTTGCTCGTGATCGAACACACACAGAGAGAGAGAGAGAGAGAGAGAAAGAGAGAGATAGGGAGAGAGAGAGAAAGAGAAAGAGAGAGAGAAAGAGAGATAGAGAGAGAGAGAGAGAGAGAGCGAGATAGAAATGATAGGGAGAGGGAGATGGAGAGGGGGATCACGGGACCATAAATTTTATGAAGGGTTCTACCATGCAGTGCTACATTATTCACAATATTGGGTTTGGTGGCTTACAGGGCAATTAATAGGTTCATTTAGTATCTATGTTTGGGTGGAGGGGCACAATCGATTTCTATATTGTCATGTTCAGATATAAAGGCTCTCGATTAGTGGGCTGCAGAAGCCTAGCCTCCTCACATGACACCGTGCTGGTGCGGTCGGTGTGGACATTCTTGACTTCCCCAGACCAAGAAATCTCCACCCAGTACTGCAGGACATCTGCGTCATACTTCCATGGCCTGAGATACAATGATCATGGGGGCCTGGGATTCTACACCTTTAATTGTGATTCAGTGTCGAGTACATCTTATCAACCCGAGTGACCTGGTCAGCTTCTTGGGGTTCTGCATGCAGTAGGCGATGATCTTCTTGATTGTTTTCCTGAGGCCACAGGAGTATGTTCCATCGAAACTAGCAGGTCTGTCGAAAAAGCATTGGGTACCACATGTGGTTAGGCTTCATGGGGTTTAAACGAATTATATCAAGTCTCGCATCATAGCCTAGCTCATCCTTCATGGCCAATTCGGTATACCATCCTGCGTTAACCTTGAGGCTCCTCTCCTTCTCGATGATCGTCTGGCGGGTGACGATGGCGGCGAACTTGTTCTGGCGGGGAGAGCAGCAGCTTTGGAAGCTTTGGGTGTCCAGGGCACTTAGGGGTTTATAGGGTTTATAGGGTTGCTTGTGGTGTTACAGGCTTTTGGAGGGGGCTTCTAGGGATTCTATGTATACTGGGTTTACGGGGGGGCTCAGGGTTCACGGGTTTTCTGGTCTGAGGGCTTTGAGGCTGAAATTTGGGTTGTATTAAGCTATGAAAACTCTGCTTTGTGTTGTTGGCACTGTATAGGATTATGCCATTCAGCTGGCGCTTGATAGGATTTGTTAAATGGGTTTAGATATAGTATCAAAGGGGAAAAGGAGGGACCCTTAATACGGACCCCTATATAGGTATATACCCTTAATATAGCTATGATATACCCATTATATAAGCATTATATAGCCCATTCTAGGGTAAGGGTCCCCCTTAAGGGTCCCTCCTGTTCCCCTTTGATAGTAGGTTTCGGGTTTAGGGTTGCATAGGTCGATCCTGGTTGAAGCCGGCAGACACCAAAGCAAGGGCGAGGTCCTTCCTCTTGTCCAAATCTTGGAACTGATTGTAGGCGTCCTCACCCCCTGGGACCTTGCCACTCTTCCTCCTCTTACAAGCCCGGCGAAGCCTCTGCATAACAGCAGCCTCTGTCATAGCCTGCGATCGAAGTACAGAAGCCAGCTAAGCTAAGACACTGGGTCCACGACATTCACACTAAAAGAGAACAGAAGCCTTTCCAGTCTTCGGGTCCCTCACAACACCAAGGCCCAGTACGTTTTCAGTACCAGCTTCAGCACCACCAGCAGCATCATCACCCGAGCTCGAGTCACTATCCCCTTCATCGGCTGTGCGAGCATGGGCTAGCTGGCCCACCGGTTCATGACTGCTGCTTGCACCATTGGATGGCGGGGGACTGGCAGCACGGGACGGGGCCACACTGGAAGCACGGGATGGCGGGGCTGGCGGGCCTTTCTTGCCCGATGCTGGCTTTGGGGTTGTCGGGGCAGAACTGAGATTCAGTGTTGCCAGCTTGCGTCGAATCTCAGCCTGCTTGCTTGCCAGAACCTCTGCTTCTTTTTGCAGCAATGCCGCTTCAGACTCTGCAGCATCCTCGCGATCGAGCTGCTCGAGCAAGCGTAGCGTGGAGTCCTGATCACTTTTAAAGACAATCCAGCTACATCTAGCCAAATTAAGATTTCGATCGAACATGCATACATGCAGTGCTTTATTCCATGCATGACACTGCAACCTGGTCACAGGCTCATCGCCCGAATCTGCTGCATGGCTTGGAGGCTTGTTATTGTCACGGCGCTTTTCCTTCTTGATCGGCTTCTGGGGGCCCCGGGAGACTGTACTAGCAGGGCTGCTTGGGCGGCTTCGGTGTGTTCCAGGGATCGTAGAAGGCGTCGGGGTTGCAGGAACTGCAGAGGTTGGCGTTGGCGGCACAGGGGATGCCGTCACCAGCGTCGGTTGCGTCATATCGAAAACCTTCGATAGGTCCTTGCTGACAGGATCCATTGACCCATCCTCAGATTGTGGATCGATATACTATATATGTGGTTTAGAAACCCAATAAAGTCATCTATGCACATGCTAGCAAGATGCGGGTTCCCCTTTGACTCTCTTCGTGGGCGGGGAGACAGCTGGGGAAGCATTCACAGCCGCCTGTTCATCAGCGGCAGAAATTTGAGCTCGCAGCTCCTGGCAGCATCATCGAACTATATAATGTTCAAGTGCAGCTAGGGGGAAACATGTTCTGAAACAACTGAAGCATTACATAATCTAAATTGCACGAATCTCGCCTGCACACGCTTTCGAATCATCGCCTCTGGCATGTTATCATCCTGGGTCATGACCTCCTGATATCCCTGCTCCAGGTCGGAGCACGACCAAAGCTTTGAGCCCAGCATCTTCACATCAACCAGGATAAGGTAGGCTTCAGCATTTGAGGGTGTTATAGGGATTCTTATATAGGGTTTATTGTGGCAAAGGCTATGTAGGGTTTATGGGTTTTCGGGGATAGTGTTGTTTGGGGCACGAACGGCATGTGCAGATTGCAGTGCAAGCTGATGAGGCATGCCACCTTTTAGCATACGGCACCCAGCTAAGGTTCAGTTTGCCAGGTCACAGATCAGCCAGTGCAGTCCTGACACAAGGTGGGTTGAGCATTGATAGGATCGACATATCAAAGTTTGGATTTCCAGGGCTTCCCGAGTCTGTTTTGTATTAAATGAGGACACAGGCAATGCCCAACCTGAACCCAGCTACTCACCTAGGTGGAGCTTGCTTCAGGCAGGCCTTTCTAGGGGATCTACTTTAGATGCATATATAGTTTAAGTTAAAGATTGAGATTCAAACCAGGGGTTTAAAGCACTATGGAAGGTGATTCCTAGATGCAGTGTCACCTCGGTTTAGATAATTTGGAATATATAAATATATATATATATATATATATATATATGTATATATATATATGTATATATATATATGTATATATGTATATACACAATATAATCATAAATCGATCCTGAAATCCTTTTAAAGCATCGTGCTCCTAATTCTCCTCTGCATGGGGCCTTGTTTCAAAGCTCTCTGGGCCATTAGAATAAACCCTCAAAGCCCCAAAGGCATGTCGGTTCTCCTTCCAGAAAGTATAGCCACCCAGGCAGCGACCAAGCCAAAACCTGCAGCCACTCGATCGAAGGCTGGGGTTTACAGGGTACATGGGCTCCATGCAGGCCTGGCTTCTGCAATCGGTATAGCAGAGCTTTTGTTTCCTGGGCCACACATGTAGGTTCACAGGAGTGAATCTAGGTGTGACAATGGAGGATCATACAGACCGGCACAGTCCTCCAGCCAAGCCAGGAACAGCCTCCAAGGCCACTTCCGCAGGGCCTGCCAAAAAAGTATCCCCGCCCAAAAAAGTATACCTGTACGGGCTAGTACGGGTTGAGTTCGGGTAAAAGGTGAAATCTGAGTACGGCTTTTTTTCAACATGATGTCGACATCTTACGCTTTCCGTACGCGTACGCTTTCCGTACGGGTACGGGTACGGCTTTTTTTTCAACATCAATGTCGACATTTACGGCTTCAGTACGGGTACGACCCTGAAAAAAAGTATCCCCGGCCACAATCCTCAATTGAGCTCTGACACAGCTAGGAACCGCGCCCAACAAGCCCAAACAACCTCCCAAACAGCCTAAACAAGCCTGCCAAGGCAGCCAGAAACAGCAACTGCGAAGCCCCCACAACCCTATCGAACCCTCCCAAAGGACCCACACAAGCCTGCTAAGGTCATTTCTGAATGGTTTTGGGTTACCTCTCTTCCCTCATAGGGATCCTTAGGGGTGTAGGCGGAGGGGGGGTAGGGGGCCTTAAGGCCCATAATAAGGACTAATAAGGCCGAAATTCAAGGAAATATAGTCCCCTACACCACTCCCCCCTACACCCCTAAGGATCCCTATGATTCCCTGCTCCCTCCCTTCTGTTTGTCTCTCTCTGTGTCTCTCTCTCTCTCTCTCTGCCCCTCCACTCCCTCTCTCTCTGGCACTGTTGACACTTGCAGCTACAGTGAGCCTGGTAATCATCCGATGCAGATCCAGCATCACTCCGGTAATGACGTCGGAAGTAGTGGTCGCCAGCCCTCTGGAATCCTTAAATGCTTGTTCCCTCGCAAGTATCTAACCACCTCTGTCATGCGGCTTTCTTCCCACAGGTCTGCAAACGTCATCTGCTGGTACATGCTGGCGATATCGGGAACCTGCCAGCAGTGTGTGCGTGTGTGTATGTATGTGTATATATGTGTGACTATGTATGCGTATGTATACATGCATGTAGATACACACACATATATATGTATATGTAGATATGTGTAGTATATAGGTGTGTATATATATACATGCATACATATGTGGATATAGATTCATATATATATATATATGTGTGTGCATGTAGGTATGTAGGTATGTAAGTATGTGTATGCTGGAGAAGCCTCAAACCTGCGATCCTTGTCCAAAAACACCAACCCCAGAAACCAGCTAGGTAATTAAGCAGCCTAAACCCAATGTTGGTCTGAAGCAACTTACCTCATGTGTATAGGCCCTAAATAGCCAGTGTGAGCCCAGCGGTGCTGAAGGCCCCGATCCTAGTGTGAACAAACCCCAAAGTTCAGAAATTATGATCCAAAGACCAGAATCAACCTCGTACATTATAATTCATGCATGGATCAGAAACACACAATAAAAGCAATCCTATGTAAGACTATTTTCCAGCCCCATCAATCCCGAAGAAGCACTATACCAGTGTGTCTCTGGGTTTCCTGGGCTTGTTACTTTGATGCAGTGCTTTGTTTTGGGGGAAGGATAGGTCTCGGAAGAGGCTTTTGCCTATAAACCAGTTGAACCCCTCATCAGCCCTATCCCCCTATCCATTAATTGCACTATAGAAAGTAGAGTTCGGGCAACACAGGGTTCTTTGTTACAATCCTCCGAAGCATACGGGTGAGCGTCATCAAACCCTCTGAGCCCGATAATGGTTTTTTAGGGTTGAGGGTTTTGGGGTTCTAGGGCTGTATGGGGTTTAAGTTCAGGTTTGGTTTATAAAGCAGTCTTCTTTCGACCCTTTGGTCCAGGCATCAGATAATATGTAGCAACATGACTAAGAAACCTTGGGCCTTTATTGGGATTCCCTATATGAATCCTATATACTAGTTTGGTGTTACAAGCCAATGCAGGGTTTCTTAATCAGGTTTCGTGCATTGTGTGTGTGGGCTGCGATTGGCAAAGAGTACCGATAGTGCTGTTCGATGCAGAGTTTATCGGGCAGGTCTAGGTTTATATAGGGTTAGGAGCCTCAGAACCCCATAAGGGTGACCTTAATTCTAATATCCACAAGAGCCTGGGCTGGAATCTCCGCATCGAAGGATACCTTGGCTTCGCTCATCTCCTCGATGAGCGAAGCCACTCGAGCACCAAATTGTGCCGGATAGCTCCTTAGGTTGCTAGCTGTAGAATCATGTACACCACTTCAACAGTTCTGACTGAAAGCCATATACATCATAATATCTGTAATACCAACCTATGCAATACTCAGCCCCTGACCCTGTCCCCTTGAGGTGCTTGGTCCCGACCCATCGTTTCTTTCCTTTGGCATCCCTGTAGTATCGGGCATTTTTGGGGCGTCCTGGCACAGCCCTTTTCTTCCAGCCTCGTAGTTTGCCGCGGTTGAAATGGCGAATGCAAGCTGAGTTAGAGTAAGCATAGTGCCTCTTCGGTGTTGGGGACCCATAGTGTAGCATGTACCAAGCAACTCGCCAAACTTTGGTGATCTTGCAGAGCTCTTTGAAGCGAGGATATTGTTCGAACCAGGAGAGTGCTGGTTGTTCGATTATGAACACTCCATTCAAAGCCAAGACCATCATGGCGAGCAGGACAGTCCTAACGGCTGGGGCCCCACAGCACAACTCAACTGCATGAGAGTCGAGGCACAGCAATGCAAACAATGGTTGAGGACAGTTAAGATCGGTCCTGGATGCCAAAGTGTTTGACTCAACAACACTTCGCTGAGCCGTATTACCCAGAGGCACAAGGTAAGATCTTTTGGAGAAGCCCATGTTCATTAACGTGAAACTCGAGCACAGAAGCCCAAACCACACCACACATTTGCCCTGCACAGCCGAGAGCACCCCAGCCATTGCAAGCCTCAGCTAAAGCAGCTAGCTAGCGATCTGACATTATGGTTTCTGGCATTTGAGGCTCTGATCCTGCTGGAGCTGAGTGGCGCCATGCCGGAAGGCGTGAGCAGATCCATGTAGTTCTGGTGCTTGTAGGATTTGCAATATGCAATATCGAACTTGCAGCCTCTGAAGCCACATGCTTTGACATGACGAGTCACTTCTGCAGCCCCTGCAAAGTATTCCAGCCATTCGAGTACCTTAGCGACGAAATTGGCATCCCACAAGTGCCTAGCTGGCCTTATACCGAGCAGCCATACAATTCCTTGCTACCAAAGTGTCATCTGTCTGGATTGCAACATTCTCTGACCATAGCAGAAGTAAAATCGCCAAGATCAGAACCTGCGTATGATAGGTGAGTGTTTGAATGGTGTAAAATGCATGCATGCAATTGAATGACAACCTAGCTCTATTGCAGGCTTCATCCACCTACCTTCGGGGCGTGGAGCTGCTGGAGTCTATGGAAGAGCACACGGACTTTGTCATCGCTCCACATGGATGTGGCCACCCCTGTAGGCCCTACAAGCCCCCGATGAGTGGAACCCGCAAATACACACAACTACCCAAAACCCCATCTACAAATATATATATATATATATATATCGAGAATATTCGAGCTAAATTCTTGTAAGGCTGCGATCACTAGAATCCCCAAATACCCATCATAACTTAAAACCCCATCCACAAATAGAACAGTCTAGGTCTTCTAAGGCCTCGATCGATCTATCAGTAGAACCCCCAAATACACGTAACAACCTAAAACCCCATCTACTTATATAACCCCCATGCAGGATCCGATATATTCAATATATGAACATGCAGAATTAAAGACTGCAAAGCATCAATAGAGCCGCCTAACCCTGTAGAGATGCTACCCTCACCGCACAGCTAGGATCTGAAGGGATCGCAAGCTGCCCGGCGTTCGAGCACAGCAAATCGATCTGCATTAAATACAAGTTGAGTCCTCGACAGCTCTACAAAACCCAACTAAACCCTAACAATCCTGCAGCCCTATATAAACAATATGAGCCCGGCCTAATTAGACCCCTAAACACACTAAAACCCTGAAACCCACTAAAACCCTAAAGCAACTAAACCCTACAAAGCATGCAGGCATTGGCGACCTGCAGAGAGCGTGAGAGAGAGAGAGAGAGAGAGAGAGAGAGAGAGAGAGAGAGAGAGACAGATCGAGGCTTTATAGGGTTTATAAAGTTTTCGCAATTAAGGGTTTAAAGGGTTTGTAAAGGGTTTATAAATACACTTTTTTATAGGGGTTTCTACAGGGATTAATTTGGGTGTCTGTAGATCGATATATAGATATATAGTGCAGATTCATTAATTAATTATAGTGTAAAGTATCCCGAAACAGGTAACAGACTGCTAAACTGTTATTAGCGGTATTTCAACCATATTATAAATAGCCTTAACTCGCCTACCTGACACATATCGAAACAAACACCGAGAAACCCTTTAAATTGGGCTTGACAAGCCTTACATCGCACCCCAATAACACCGATCTAGCTAGACTTGCCAGCCCCATACACCCACCCGGGAGACCCTTGAAAAACCATAGCAATCATGCCGGCCGGTCGAATGCTGGGATTTGCCTGGCCAACTGAAGACTTGCCTGGCCAACTGAAGACTCCAGCACTCGGCCCCTGAGGGACTTTGGCACGGGCATAGATCCGCAGAAGACCTGCCACTTGACTCAGACAGCACTGACAAAGCATTATCATCAGGGAAGCCCAATACCACTGACCCAAATCGGAGCATCACAAGCAATTAACTGCAGTGTTCTGTCTTGCACAAACCCAGCCTCTGCACCGGAAAGCTCCAGCACAGCTCAGCACCACCACCACCAAAGAAGACCTGCGAATCGACACAAGGCAGCAGGACTGAGGTTAGCTTCTAGAGAGGCATTGCAACAGAACCGAAAGCATTAATTGTTTTTTCACAGCAATTAACTGCAGTGTTCTGTATTGCACAAACCCAGCCTCTGCACCGGAAAGCTCCAGCACAGCTCAGCACCACCACCAAAGAAGACCTGCGAATCGACACAAGGCAGCAGGACTGAGGTGTGCTTCTAGAGAGCGAGGCATCGCAATACAACCGAAAGCATTGTTTTTTTTTCACGGCTGCTCGAAATCACATTGTTTGAATCTCACAAGTCACTCTGCTTGCGATGGAACGAAAAGGCACCAGCTGCATCGGCAACAGACGTGTTGCAGCCTGTTTCCCAGTCATGTGCAGTGCAGTGGGAGATTGCAGTGCTTAGTAGCATTGTGGCTCGCTGCCTCTAGAACAACATTCTTTCACCTTGCTGCCCATATGGGACCATGCAATCTTCCCACTCCAGTCTATGCCCATGAAACCCACACAAGCAATCTAAGCACATCTATCTTGATTCAGCCAGTTCGTTGGCCCCCAAAAGCGCTCGAGCATCCTATAATCATGACGTGGCTTTGCCACGTTTGGACAGCTTCGGAAGCTCCCACTTCGTAGCCAAGTCCTTGATCTCCTGCTTCTTCGCATAAAGGAACTGGGCCGTATGCTGGTTGTCATCCTCATAACCATTCTCGTCCAAGTACTTTGCCTAGCACCGTGTGGATAAGGAGAAAGCAGCCATGCATGTCGCTCTACCTCTAGAATGAACCACAGAGCAGCTGAAGCACACATGCCACAGCAGCATCCACCAAGTGGGTGATGGAGACACCTTTCGTTCCAAGGTAGAAAACCTGCATCAGGAACAACAGCATACAAACAGTCACAATCCCAACACAAAGCCAATCTTGAACTAGCATGCATGCATGCAGTGCTGCATGCTACAGGATAGCCTGCTTGCTTCCATCATTTTGTTTGATGCCAATCCCAGGCCGCGACCAATAAACCATCAACGTGTAGTTCTGGAGGGTGCCATTGGTCTTCAAGACCAGAGCTTTGCACCGGTTTTTTTCCTCCATAAAAGATAGAGCAGCAGATTTGCGTAGACACACATGCATATATAAATCGATGGACCCATTCATGACGGTGTGTACAAATTAATTACCGAAAACCACACGGTTTCTGTGACATCGGAGCACCTCCTCTTCAGCTGAGATGCCTGCCTCCCTTGCTGCTTGCTTGCTCGCCGCTCTGGCCTTGCCTTCCTCCAAAATCAAGGCGAGGTCACTTTTCTTCCTCCTTTTACGGGGCTCTTCGGCTGGTGCCTCGCTGGCACGGCTTGCTTGCTTTCCCCGGAGCCTCTTGACAGGGGCCTTGTCTTTCGACTGGGATGCCTTACTCCTGCCACGCTTGCCTGGGCCACCCCGGCCACGTCCATTGCCCCGTCCATTGCCCCGGCCACGTGTTCCCCGTTCACCTGATTCCTGCTGGCCCTCATCCTCAGCCTCAGCAGCCTTCGCATGAAGCCCCTCATCATTGTCAGCTGCAAGCTTTTTCATAGCTCGCCCCTTCCCACCTCGGCCACCCCGGCCGCGCCCACGGCCACGTGATCCTTGCCCCACCTCGGTCTCAGCAGCCTTCTCATCGTTCTCATGTGCATCGGCTTGCTCAGGCTCCAAGTCTGCTGGGGCTGCAGCTGCTTTGCTGGGCTTGCTCTTAGCAGCTGTTCTAATACCCTTTCGGTTTTCACGCTCTTCTGCTTTCTTAGCCTTCTTTTCAGCTGCCTCCGCCTTCCTCCTCTGACGAGCAACCAACTGATCTTCCCGAAACACAGCCTCGGATGGTTTTATATAGGACTAAATCATTCAAATGGGCACCCTATCAAAATCATCACAAACGAACATGACTGTGAACAAATCGGCCACTGAGCAGGTGGGTCAGGCAAACTCATGACCACCTGTGTAGCAGCCGCGGTCGTAGCTCCACGTTCAGGCTCCCCAGAAACATCCTCGGATGCTAGTGGGAACCCTGGCAAAACCATTAATCAACAACAGGACTGTTCACAAATGAAGCCATTAATTGAGCAGCTGCAGACACTCTTTCAACGGCCACGGCGGGAGGCATAGCAGGTTCAGGCTCCCCAGAAACAGCCTCGGATGCTAGTGGGAACCCTGACAAAACCATCACAAACAACAAGACTGTGCACACACAAATGCGGCCACTAAGCCGCTGCATTCGGCCCACACTCCTGATCCTGCAAGGCGTCTTGGTCATCGGTATCATCGGTAACCTTGTGGCCGGCAATAACTTTCTTGATTGTTTGGGCACACTACCATGCAAATCCCCTACAAAAAGTACTCAGCCCGATTAATTGGTTCTTGGACCAGGAA
>CAJNDT010005223.1:1477400-1568761 GCA_905221615.1 Symbiodinium sp. CCMP2592 | reverse complement strand
GAATTAAATGGGCTTCCAAGCACTTGCACATCATGCTATCTGCTGCCATGCACAGCAAATGCATACGATGATAACCTTCCAGACAGTAGCCCTCCAGCATTCGTCGAACGGGATCATGGGTGAAGCCGATTTTGAAAACCACGGGCCCTGCAGACTTCAGAACCTTAGCAGAATTCAAGAGAGCCTACATAGGGCAGGTACGACAGGCCCAGAGACACAGAACGATCACAATACAACGGCAAGGCACTGTCTCGACCATCGCTTCAGCGTAGGTAAAGATCTTCCCCGGTGTCATGCCGACAGCTTTCAGTTCTGGCAAGCAAATCTTTATGACATCCCGATTGCCCAAAATTCTGGACCAAGTCTCTCCAGTTTCAGGTAGACCAAGAAGCTCATTGCACATGTACTTGTGGTATCTCCAATGAATCGAGGATCTAGCCCCACCAGATTCGGTACCTCGCAATGATCCCGAGTGCACTTCGACAGCTATATAGCCATAATAGGGATCGAGGCATGCGGCTTCGAGTCTATCAAACCCAAAACCCGAAACAACCCTTAAACCCTAAACCCCTAAACCCCTGAACCCCTATAAACCCTAATTAATTCGAAAAACCCTACCGGCAATTGAGCCGAAATTGAGCCAAGTTACTATTGGGCATCGCGCTCTTGGCATCGGCAACATGGGTGATTTTCCTGGAGGCAGGGCAGCGTCTATTCAGGGCTTGCATGATTGGAACTCGTGTTTCAATGTATCAAATTGAGCCAGGTGTCTGTCGTTTGGGAAACACTAGGAGCTCCTCCAGCCACTCATCCATGGCTGCGTAGGCTTATATAATTTAATTAGGGGGTACATCACAGCTAGGGGCTTCTTTAGTTTGGTAGGTGATCGAGCCTGGGTTGTGCTTTTATAAGGCTTATATAGATCTCGATCGAGGGCTTAGAGAGCTTAAAACCTGGGGTAGCAGGGCATTAATTTGGGTTTTATAGGCATCTATTCTTCCTGAGTTGTATTGCAGGGCTCTGGGTTGAGGCTGCATTTCGCACAGGATGGCTTGCAGGACACGATCATCCACATAAGCTAGCAGCTGTTACAGCATTAGTTGGGGCAGGATAGCACCGAGGCGATGACACCCCGCACCAATTGTCTGGCTGCTTCTTTGCCAAGACTGCCAGCTTCACCTGGCATGACCAAATACCCTAATTCTGGCCCTGTAACCATCGATCACACTCAGCCACTGGTTTGACAGAAGCTGCACTGGGTGCTCCTTTTGCAGCGGCACATCGACTGCTTTGCTTGAGATTGCCGGTGCTACACCGAAACAGAGGGATGGTCACAAAATCCAGCTTGGTGCAGCAGTGCAAAAGATGCTAGCACCCGGCATACGGAAGCAGGCCAGTGGAGCAACATAGCACGTTCAACAGCTTTTGAGGTACACTTGGGTGATCACATGCAATGTACTATATAGTTACTAGTAACTGCTCCGGGCCCGCAAGACCTTAAATTTGCTTCTACTCCCTACTTCTTGCTGTTCTTAGCCGTCTTAGCCTTTGCCTTAGCCGCCTTGCTTTTGGGCTTCTGCTTCGCTTGGTTTTCGTACTCCTGGGCTTTCAGCTCCTTCTGCAGGTCTGTCACCGTGGGCACGACTTTGTTCTCCAGCGACACGGCTTGCACTGCCCTGGGCGGTTTAGGAAATTTAGGATCGAAGCTAGTTTGCTATATATGATTTTAATCACTAGGAAGTCTACATGCAACCCAGTCACAAAACAGAGGATGTCTCGACAGCCATATCAATCTCACTCTTCAGCCTCATGGTGTGAGCGGTTCCACGTTCGGTTTGAATTGTTAGATAGAGCTAGCGAGAGATGCCAGGAAGCTTCGGGGTCATGCGTAGGCTGGCAGTCGCTTTGATCAAGCTCATAGCATCATATTGGCGCTCCATCGCTGAAGCATGTGATTGCAAATCGCCAGCCCACCTCAGGGCAAATCGTACCAGGCACTATGACCCCGAACCACCATCTTATGTAAGCACCCACCTACATAGCTAGATTTGATATTATATAACCCCATACATATATATATATATATATATATATCTTGTATATGAGTACAATCGGATTGTACTCATATACAAGATATATATATATATATATATATATATATATATATCGAATTCAAACCTCATGCAAGTCCGAAATCCAAAATTTCATATGAGTCCCATGCACGACCTAGCCTCTCATGGAGAATGTTGGGATTGGGATTGCGGGGCTTCAGCATGGCGTCAGCCAGATCCCGAAGCCGCAACACTTTGGCCAAAACCTCGGCCAAGCACCGATCGAGCGTCGCACGGGGATCCTGGGCAATCGGATAGGCTGTTGTCAGCGGGATCGGGCTCATAATTGCATTGTGGGTCCGATCGCTCTTAGTATGATGCAGTGGTAGCTAGTCAATTATATAGGGTTTCAGGGAGGCTTGGAATCCTGGTAGCACCTATTGATGCGATTGCATTAGAAGCCATGCTGGCTTTGTCCGGTTTAAATTAGGCCGGATACATAAGATAGCTTTCGGGAGTGTGTTTTGTTCATGTGCAGCAGACCCGGATTGAAGCTTCTGAAAAGCTCACAGCACCCCTAAACTCCAATAAAGCCATAAATTCCTGAACTCTGCTAGAACCCTCATACAACCCACTTGAACCCGTAATCTCCTTGCTAGATCGACTGCTTACACAAAGAAGCTTCTGCATTCTATGCGTAGGAACCCGAAAACCCTCGATCTAGAACCCCGTTCAGCTTAGAAAGATCCCGATGGGAAACCCCGGACTCTCTACCGGAATCGATCCTTGTAGTGGATATACACTGCAAACCACACAAAGACTGTGTGCATCCCAGGTGGCCTCGTTGCCAGCACCGGCTTCGACCAGCCCAGCTGTGCCGGGCGCCTCATCATCGAACTGGGTCTGCACCGCTTGCATTCCTCCGGAAGCCTGCACACGACGGACTAACTTTGAGGGTTCTGGAGGTTGCAGTGTATATAAACCTTTTATGGGATCCAGGCTTGAGTTAGTTGCTCGTGATCGAACACACACAGAGAGAGAGAGAGAGAGAGAGAAAGAGAGAGATAGGGAGAGAGAGAGAAAGAGAAAGAGAGAGAGAAAGAGAGATAGAGAGAGAGAGAGAGAGAGAGCGAGATAGAAATGATAGGGAGAGGGAGATGGAGAGGGGGATCACGGGACCATAAATTTTATGAAGGGTTCTACCATGCAGTGCTACATTATTCACAATATTGGGTTTGGTGGCTTACAGGGCAATTAATAGGTTCATTTAGTATCTATGTTTGGGTGGAGGGGCACAATCGATTTCTATATTGTCATGTTCAGATATAAAGGCTCTCGATTAGTGGGCTGCAGAAGCCTAGCCTCCTCACATGACACCGTGCTGGTGCGGTCGGTGTGGACATTCTTGACTTCCCCAGACCAAGAAATCTCCACCCAGTACTGCAGGACATCTGCGTCATACTTCCATGGCCTGAGATACAATGATCATGGGGGCCTGGGATTCTACACCTTTAATTGTGATTCAGTGTCGAGTACATCTTATCAACCCGAGTGACCTGGTCAGCTTCTTGGGGTTCTGCATGCAGTAGGCGATGATCTTCTTGATTGTTTTCCTGAGGCCACAGGAGTATGTTCCATCGAAACTAGCAGGTCTGTCGAAAAAGCATTGGGTACCACATGTGGTTAGGCTTCATGGGGTTTAAACGAATTATATCAAGTCTCGCATCATAGCCTAGCTCATCCTTCATGGCCAATTCGGTATACCATCCTGCGTTAACCTTGAGGCTCCTCTCCTTCTCGATGATCGTCTGGCGGGTGACGATGGCGGCGAACTTGTTCTGGCGGGGAGAGCAGCAGCTTTGGAAGCTTTGGGTGTCCAGGGCACTTAGGGGTTTATAGGGTTTATAGGGTTGCTTGTGGTGTTACAGGCTTTTGGAGGGGGCTTCTAGGGATTCTATGTATACTGGGTTTACGGGGGGGCTCAGGGTTCACGGGTTTTCTGGTCTGAGGGCTTTGAGGCTGAAATTTGGGTTGTATTAAGCTATGAAAACTCTGCTTTGTGTTGTTGGCACTGTATAGGATTATGCCATTCAGCTGGCGCTTGATAGGATTTGTTAAATGGGTTTAGATATAGTATCAAAGGGGAAAAGGAGGGACCCTTAATACGGACCCCTATATAGGTATATACCCTTAATATAGCTATGATATACCCATTATATAAGCATTATATAGCCCATTCTAGGGTAAGGGTCCCCCTTAAGGGTCCCTCCTGTTCCCCTTTGATAGTAGGTTTCGGGTTTAGGGTTGCATAGGTCGATCCTGGTTGAAGCCGGCAGACACCAAAGCAAGGGCGAGGTCCTTCCTCTTGTCCAAATCTTGGAACTGATTGTAGGCGTCCTCACCCCCTGGGACCTTGCCACTCTTCCTCCTCTTACAAGCCCGGCGAAGCCTCTGCATAACAGCAGCCTCTGTCATAGCCTGCGATCGAAGTACAGAAGCCAGCTAAGCTAAGACACTGGGTCCACGACATTCACACTAAAAGAGAACAGAAGCCTTTCCAGTCTTCGGGTCCCTCACAACACCAAGGCCCAGTACGTTTTCAGTACCAGCTTCAGCACCACCAGCAGCATCATCACCCGAGCTCGAGTCACTATCCCCTTCATCGGCTGTGCGAGCATGGGCTAGCTGGCCCACCGGTTCATGACTGCTGCTTGCACCATTGGATGGCGGGGGACTGGCAGCACGGGACGGGGCCACACTGGAAGCACGGGATGGCGGGGCTGGCGGGCCTTTCTTGCCCGATGCTGGCTTTGGGGTTGTCGGGGCAGAACTGAGATTCAGTGTTGCCAGCTTGCGTCGAATCTCAGCCTGCTTGCTTGCCAGAACCTCTGCTTCTTTTTGCAGCAATGCCGCTTCAGACTCTGCAGCATCCTCGCGATCGAGCTGCTCGAGCAAGCGTAGCGTGGAGTCCTGATCACTTTTAAAGACAATCCAGCTACATCTAGCCAAATTAAGATTTCGATCGAACATGCATACATGCAGTGCTTTATTCCATGCATGACACTGCAACCTGGTCACAGGCTCATCGCCCGAATCTGCTGCATGGCTTGGAGGCTTGTTATTGTCACGGCGCTTTTCCTTCTTGATCGGCTTCTGGGGGCCCCGGGAGACTGTACTAGCAGGGCTGCTTGGGCGGCTTCGGTGTGTTCCAGGGATCGTAGAAGGCGTCGGGGTTGCAGGAACTGCAGAGGTTGGCGTTGGCGGCACAGGGGATGCCGTCACCAGCGTCGGTTGCGTCATATCGAAAACCTTCGATAGGTCCTTGCTGACAGGATCCATTGACCCATCCTCAGATTGTGGATCGATATACTATATATGTGGTTTAGAAACCCAATAAAGTCATCTATGCACATGCTAGCAAGATGCGGGTTCCCCTTTGACTCTCTTCGTGGGCGGGGAGACAGCTGGGGAAGCATTCACAGCCGCCTGTTCATCAGCGGCAGAAATTTGAGCTCGCAGCTCCTGGCAGCATCATCGAACTATATAATGTTCAAGTGCAGCTAGGGGGAAACATGTTCTGAAACAACTGAAGCATTACATAATCTAAATTGCACGAATCTCGCCTGCACACGCTTTCGAATCATCGCCTCTGGCATGTTATCATCCTGGGTCATGACCTCCTGATATCCCTGCTCCAGGTCGGAGCACGACCAAAGCTTTGAGCCCAGCATCTTCACATCAACCAGGATAAGGTAGGCTTCAGCATTTGAGGGTGTTATAGGGATTCTTATATAGGGTTTATTGTGGCAAAGGCTATGTAGGGTTTATGGGTTTTCGGGGATAGTGTTGTTTGGGGCACGAACGGCATGTGCAGATTGCAGTGCAAGCTGATGAGGCATGCCACCTTTTAGCATACGGCACCCAGCTAAGGTTCAGTTTGCCAGGTCACAGATCAGCCAGTGCAGTCCTGACACAAGGTGGGTTGAGCATTGATAGGATCGACATATCAAAGTTTGGATTTCCAGGGCTTCCCGAGTCTGTTTTGTATTAAATGAGGACACAGGCAATGCCCAACCTGAACCCAGCTACTCACCTAGGTGGAGCTTGCTTCAGGCAGGCCTTTCTAGGGGATCTACTTTAGATGCATATATAGTTTAAGTTAAAGATTGAGATTCAAACCAGGGGTTTAAAGCACTATGGAAGGTGATTCCTAGATGCAGTGTCACCTCGGTTTAGATAATTTGGAATATATAAATATATATATATATATATATATATATATGTATATATATATATGTATATATATATATGTATATATGTATATACACAATATAATCATAAATCGATCCTGAAATCCTTTTAAAGCATCGTGCTCCTAATTCTCCTCTGCATGGGGCCTTGTTTCAAAGCTCTCTGGGCCATTAGAATAAACCCTCAAAGCCCCAAAGGCATGTCGGTTCTCCTTCCAGAAAGTATAGCCACCCAGGCAGCGACCAAGCCAAAACCTGCAGCCACTCGATCGAAGGCTGGGGTTTACAGGGTACATGGGCTCCATGCAGGCCTGGCTTCTGCAATCGGTATAGCAGAGCTTTTGTTTCCTGGGCCACACATGTAGGTTCACAGGAGTGAATCTAGGTGTGACAATGGAGGATCATACAGACCGGCACAGTCCTCCAGCCAAGCCAGGAACAGCCTCCAAGGCCACTTCCGCAGGGCCTGCCAAAAAAGTATCCCCGCCCAAAAAAGTATACCTGTACGGGCTAGTACGGGTTGAGTTCGGGTAAAAGGTGAAATCTGAGTACGGCTTTTTTTCAACATGATGTCGACATCTTACGCTTTCCGTACGCGTACGCTTTCCGTACGGGTACGGGTACGGCTTTTTTTTCAACATCAATGTCGACATTTACGGCTTCAGTACGGGTACGACCCTGAAAAAAAGTATCCCCGGCGGATCCAAAAAGTATCCCCGCACAATCCTCAATTGAGCTCTGACACAGCTAGGAACCGCGCCCAACAAGCCCAAACAACCTCCCAAACAGCCTAAACAAGCCTGCCAAGGCAGCCAGAAACAGCAACTGCGAAGCCCCCACAACCCTATCGAACCCTCCCAAAGGACCCACACAAGCCTGCTAAGGTCATTTCTGAATGGTTTTGGGTTACCTCTCTTCCCTCATAGGGATCCTTAGGGGTGTAGGCGGAGGGGGGGTAGGGGGCCTTAAGGCCCATAATAAGGACTAATAAGGCCGAAATTCAAGGAAATATAGTCCCCTACACCACTCCCCCCTACACCCCTAAGGATCCCTATGATTCCCTGCTCCCTCCCTTCTGTTTGTCTCTCTCTGTGTCTCTCTCTCTCTCTCTCTGCCCCTCCACTCCCTCTCTCTCTGGCACTGTTGACACTTGCAGCTACAGTGAGCCTGGTAATCATCCGATGCAGATCCAGCATCACTCCGGTAATGACGTCGGAAGTAGTGGTCGCCAGCCCTCTGGAATCCTTAAATGCTTGTTCCCTCGCAAGTATCTAACCACCTCTGTCATGCGGCTTTCTTCCCACAGGTCTGCAAACGTCATCTGCTGGTACATGCTGGCGATATCGGGAACCTGCCAGCAGTGTGTGCGTGTGTGTATGTATGTGTATATATGTGTGACTATGTATGCGTATGTATACATGCATGTAGATACACACACATATATATGTATATGTAGATATGTGTAGTATATAGGTGTGTATATATATACATGCATACATATGTGGATATAGATTCATATATATATATATATGTGTGTGCATGTAGGTATGTAGGTATGTAAGTATGTGTATGCTGGAGAAGCCTCAAACCTGCGATCCTTGTCCAAAAACACCAACCCCAGAAACCAGCTAGGTAATTAAGCAGCCTAAACCCAATGTTGGTCTGAAGCAACTTACCTCATGTGTATAGGCCCTAAATAGCCAGTGTGAGCCCAGCGGTGCTGAAGGCCCCGATCCTAGTGTGAACAAACCCCAAAGTTCAGAAATTATGATCCAAAGACCAGAATCAACCTCGTACATTATAATTCATGCATGGATCAGAAACACACAATAAAAGCAATCCTATGTAAGACTATTTTCCAGCCCCATCAATCCCGAAGAAGCACTATACCAGTGTGTCTCTGGGTTTCCTGGGCTTGTTACTTTGATGCAGTGCTTTGTTTTGGGGGAAGGATAGGTCTCGGAAGAGGCTTTTGCCTATAAACCAGTTGAACCCCTCATCAGCCCTATCCCCCTATCCATTAATTGCACTATAGAAAGTAGAGTTCGGGCAACACAGGGTTCTTTGTTACAATCCTCCGAAGCATACGGGTGAGCGTCATCAAACCCTCTGAGCCCGATAATGGTTTTTTAGGGTTGAGGGTTTTGGGGTTCTAGGGCTGTATGGGGTTTAAGTTCAGGTTTGGTTTATAAAGCAGTCTTCTTTCGACCCTTTGGTCCAGGCATCAGATAATATGTAGCAACATGACTAAGAAACCTTGGGCCTTTATTGGGATTCCCTATATGAATCCTATATACTAGTTTGGTGTTACAAGCCAATGCAGGGTTTCTTAATCAGGTTTCGTGCATTGTGTGTGTGGGCTGCGATTGGCAAAGAGTACCGATAGTGCTGTTCGATGCAGAGTTTATCGGGCAGGTCTAGGTTTATATAGGGTTAGGAGCCTCAGAACCCCATAAGGGTGACCTTAATTCTAATATCCACAAGAGCCTGGGCTGGAATCTCCGCATCGAAGGATACCTTGGCTTCGCTCATCTCCTCGATGAGCGAAGCCACTCGAGCACCAAATTGTGCCGGATAGCTCCTTAGGTTGCTAGCTGTAGAATCATGTACACCACTTCAACAGTTCTGACTGAAAGCCATATACATCATAATATCTGTAATACCAACCTATGCAATACTCAGCCCCTGACCCTGTCCCCTTGAGGTGCTTGGTCCCGACCCATCGTTTCTTTCCTTTGGCATCCCTGTAGTATCGGGCATTTTTGGGGCGTCCTGGCACAGCCCTTTTCTTCCAGCCTCGTAGTTTGCCGCGGTTGAAATGGCGAATGCAAGCTGAGTTAGAGTAAGCATAGTGCCTCTTCGGTGTTGGGGACCCATAGTGTAGCATGTACCAAGCAACTCGCCAAACTTTGGTGATCTTGCAGAGCTCTTTGAAGCGAGGATATTGTTCGAACCAGGAGAGTGCTGGTTGTTCGATTATGAACACTCCATTCAAAGCCAAGACCATCATGGCGAGCAGGACAGTCCTAACGGCTGGGGCCCCACAGCACAACTCAACTGCATGAGAGTCGAGGCACAGCAATGCAAACAATGGTTGAGGACAGTTTAGATCGGTCCTGGATGCCAAAGTGTTTGACTCAACAACACTTCGCTGAGCCGTATTACCCAGAGGCACAAGGTAAGATCTTTTGGAGAAGCCCATGTTCATTAACGTGAAACTCGAGCACAGAAGCCCAAACCACACCACACATTTGCCCTGCACAGCCGAGAGCACCCCAGCCATTGCAAGCCTCAGCTAAAGCAGCTAGCTAGCGATCTGACATTATGGTTTCTGGCATTTGAGGCTCTGATCCTGCTGGAGCTGAGTGGCGCCATGCCGGAAGGCGTGAGCAGATCCATGTAGTTCTGGTGCTTGTAGGATTTGCAATATGCAATATCGAACTTGCAGCCTCTGAAGCCACATGCTTTGACATGACGAGTCACTTCTGCAGCCCCTGCAAAGTATTCCAGCCATTCGAGTACCTTAGCGACGAAATTGGCATCCCACAAGTGCCTAGCTGGCCTTATACCGAGCAGCCATACAATTCCTTGCTACCAAAGTGTCATCTGTCTGGATTGCAACATTCTCTGACCATAGCAGAAGTAAAATCGCCAAGATCAGAACCTGCGTATGATAGGTGAGTGTTTGAATGGTGTAAAATGCATGCATGCAATTGAATGACAACCTAGCTCTATTGCAGGCTTCATCCACCTACCTTCGGGGCGTGGAGCTGCTGGAGTCTATGGAAGAGCACACGGACTTTGTCATCGCTCCACATGGATGTGGCCACCCCTGTAGGCCCTACAAGCCCCCGATGAGTGGAACCCGCAAATACACACAACTACCCAAAACCCCATCTACAAATATATATATATATATATATATCGAGAATATTCGAGCTAAATTCTTGTAAGGCTGCGATCACTAGAATCCCCAAATACCCATCATAACTTAAAACCCCATCCACAAATAGAACAGTCTAGGTCTTCTAAGGCCTCGATCGATCTATCAGTAGAACCCCCAAATACACGTAACAACCTAAAACCCCATCTACTTATATAACCCCCATGCAGGATCCGATATATTCAATATATGAACATGCAGAATTAAAGACTGCAAAGCATCAATAGAGCCGCCTAACCCTGTAGAGATGCTACCCTCACCGCACAGCTAGGATCTGAAGGGATCGCAAGCTGCCCGGCGTTCGAGCACAGCAAATCGATCTGCATTAAATACAAGTTGAGTCCTCGACAGCTCTACAAAACCCAACTAAACCCTAACAATCCTGCAGCCCTATATAAACAATATGAGCCCGGCCTAATTAGACCCCTAAACACACTAAAACCCTGAAACCCACTAAAACCCTAAAGCAACTAAACCCTACAAAGCATGCAGGCATTGGCGACCTGCAGAGAGCGTGAGAGAGAGAGAGAGAGAGAGAGAGAGAGAGAGAGAGAGAGAGAGACAGATCGAGGCTTTATAGGGTTTATAAAGTTTTCGCAATTAAGGGTTTAAAGGGTTTGTAAAGGGTTTATAAATACACTTTTTTATAGGGGTTTCTACAGGGATTAATTTGGGTGTCTGTAGATCGATATATAGATATATAGTGCAGATTCATTAATTAATTATAGTGTAAAGTATCCCGAAACAGGTAACAGACTGCTAAACTGTTATTAGCGGTATTTCAACCATATTATAAATAGCCTTAACTCGCCTACCTGACACATATCGAAACAAACACCGAGAAACCCTTTAAATTGGGCTTGACAAGCCTTACATCGCACCCCAATAACACCGATCTAGCTAGACTTGCCAGCCCCATACACCCACCCGGGAGACCCTTGAAAAACCATAGCAATCATGCCGGCCGGTCGAATGCTGGGATTTGCCTGGCCAACTGAAGACTCCAGCACTCGGCCCCTGAGGGACTTTGGCACGGGCATAGATCCGCAGAAGACCTGCCACTTGACTCAGACAGCACTGACAAAGCATTATCATCAGGGAAGCCCAATACCACTGACCCAAATCGGAGCATCACAAGCAATTAACTGCAGTGTTCTGTCTTGCACAAACCCAGCCTCTGCACCGGAAAGCTCCAGCACAGCTCAGCACCACCACCACCAAAGAAGACCTGCGAATCGACACAAGGCAGCAGGACTGAGGTTAGCTTCTAGAGAGGCATTGCAACAGAACCGAAAGCATTGTTTTTTCACAGCAATTAACTGCAGTGTTCTGTATTGCACAAACCCAGCCTCTGCACCGGAAAGCTCCAGCACAGCTCAGCACCACCACCAAAGAAGACCTGCGAATCGACACAAGGCAGCAGGACTGAGGTGTGCTTCTAGAGATCGAGGCATCGCAATACAACCGAAAGCATTGTTTTTTTTTCACGGCTGCTCGAAATCACATTGTTTGAATCTCACAAGTCACTCTGCTTGCGATGGAACGAAAAGGCACCAGCTGCATCGGCAACAGACGTGTTGCAGCCTGTTTCCCAGTCATGTGCAGTGCAGTGGGAGATTGCAGTGCTTAGTAGCATTGTGGCTCGCTGCCTCTAGAACAACATTCTTTCACCTTGCTGCCCATATGGGACCATGCAATCTTCCCACTCCAGTCTATGCCCATGAAACCCACACAAGCAATCTAAGCACATCTATCTTGATTCAGCCAGTTCGTTGGCCCCCAAAAGCGCTCGAGCATCCTATAATCATGACGTGGCTTTGCCACGTTTGGACAGCTTCGGAAGCTCCCACTTCGTAGCCAAGTCCTTGATCTCCTGCTTCTTCGCATAAAGGAACTGGGCCGTATGCTGGTTGTCATCCTCATAACCATTCTCGTCCAAGTACTTTGCCTAGCACCGTGTGGATAAGGAGAAAGCAGCCATGCATGTCGCTCTACCTCTAGAATGAACCACAGAGCAGCTGAAGCACACATGCCACAGCAGCATCCACCAAGTGGGTGATGGAGACACCTTTCGTTCCAAGGTAGAAAACCTGCATCAGGAACAACAGCATACAAACAGTCACAATCCCAACACAAAGCCAATCTTGAACTAGCATGCATGCATGCAGTGCTGCATGCTACAGGATAGCCTGCTTGCTTCCATCATTTTGTTTGATGCCAATCCCAGGCCGCGACCAATAAACCATCAACGTGTAGTTCTGGAGGGTGCCATTGGTCTTCAAGACCAGAGCTTTGCACCGGTTTTTTTCCTCCATAAAAGATAGAGCAGCAGATTTGCGTAGACACACATGCATATATAAATCGATGGACCCATTCATGACGGTGTGTACAAATTAATTACCGAAAACCACACGGTTTCTGTGACATCGGAGCACCTCCTCTTCAGCTGAGATGCCTGCCTCCCTTGCTGCTTGCTTGCTCGCCGCTCTGGCCTTGCCTTCCTCCAAAATCAAGGCGAGGTCACTTTTCTTCCTCCTTTTACGGGGCTCTTCGGCTGGTGCCTCGCTGGCACGGCTTGCTTGCTTTCCCCGGAGCCTCTTGACAGGGGCCTTGTCTTTCGACTGGGATGCCTTACTCCTGCCACGCTTGCCTGGGCCACCCCGGCCACGTCCATTGCCCCGTCCATTGCCCCGGCCACGTGTTCCCCGTTCACCTGATTCCTGCTGGCCCTCATCCTCAGCCTCAGCAGCCTTCGCATGAAGCCCCTCATCATTGTCAGCTGCAAGCTTTTTCATAGCTCGCCCCTTCCCACCTCGGCCACCCCGGCCGCGCCCACGGCCACGTGATCCTTGCCCCACCTCGGTCTCAGCAGCCTTCTCATCGTTCTCATGTGCATCGGCTTGCTCAGGCTCCAAGTCTGCTGGGGCTGCAGCTGCTTTGCTGGGCTTGCTCTTAGCAGCTGTTCTAATACCCTTTCGGTTTTCACGCTCTTCTGCTTTCTTAGCCTTCTTTTCAGCTGCCTCCGCCTTCCTCCTCTGACGAGCAACCAACTGATCTTCCCGAAACACAGCCTCGGATGGTTTTATATAGGACTAAATCATTCAAATGGGCACCCTATCAAAATCATCACAAACGAACATGACTGTGAACAAATCGGCCACTGAGCAGGTGGGTCAGGCAAACTCATGACCACCTGTGTAGCAGCCGCGGTCGTAGCTCCACGTTCAGGCTCCCCAGAAACATCCTCGGATGCTAGTGGGAACCCTGGCAAAACCATTAATCAACAACAGGACTGTTCACAAATGAAGCCATTAATTGAGCAGCTGCAGACACTCTTTCAACGGCCACGGCGGGAGGCATAGCAGGTTCAGGCTCCCCAGAAACAGCCTCGGATGCTAGTGGGAACCCTGACAAAACCATCACAAACAACAAGACTGTGCACACACAAATGCGGCCACTAAGCCGCTGCATTCGGCCCACACTCCTGATCCTGCAAGGCGTCTTGGTCATCGGTATCATCGGTAACCTTGTGGCCGGCAATAACTTTCTTGCTTGTTTGGGCACACTACCATGCAAATCCCCTACAAAAAGTACTCAGCCCGATTAATTGGTTCTTGGACCAGGAACAGCTGCCAGCCTTTCAGGGGTTTTGTCCTTTGCAAGCTGTGCAGCTGCCTCCATCAACTGGCTCTCCGTTGCCACCTGCGTCTCCATATTATCGGCCATCTCGAGCTGCGGTCGTCCTAAACTTTGGCAGGAATCATGCTACATTGCACAATGCACAGGAAACCTTCAATAGCCATCCAAACATCCTCCAAATCCATCAACAAACCGATCAAGATTCGAAGGAGCCTTTCTCCGGCAGGGGGAGCATGCACACGGGCGGAATCAATGTGTAAACTTGGCTGTCGCAAAAGAACACATACATGCATGCTTGCAATTACCCCATATGGCGAAAAGAAGCACTGTATGCATTGCATGGGGGTTTAAGGGATTTAGGTTTTAGGGGGTACGTGGGTGCTTCGAGTGCCTGTGAGAGAGAGAGAGAGAGAGAGAGAGAGAGAGAGAGAGGGGGTACGTGGGTTTAGGGGGTTTGGGGGGGTTTAGGGTTTAAGGGGGTTCGGGGTTTAGGGTACATGAACTCAAATAAAGCTTCGAAGCATCCGTGCTTCAAGCATCGCCAGCTCATGAAGTGCAGCCTCCCGATCAAAAGGAACCTGCGGAGGGCCCCGGCCATTGGCATGATCCTCGCTCGTTCCCAGCTCCTTCTTAACCACCTTCATTGGTGAATCGACCACCAGAAGCACTTCCTTCGTCACCACATTCATCGAAACCGGTGATGGGGTCAGCTTCCCATCAAGTGGGATGCTGGGGTTCACTAGCCGCTCTGGTGTCTCTATCTCTGTTGGGGCCAAGGAAGCACTGCTTGCCAAACTCACCATGGACCTGCGGCTGTCATCATGAAAGGGCCTTCTCCCACTGTCGAAGCTATGGGCCTTGCTGGGCGGATTCACTGCCTTGCTGTGCGGATTCACTGCTTGCTCATGGGGATTCACTGCCGTGCTGGGCGGATTCACTGCTTGCCCTGGCTTCTTGCCTTCTTTTCGATAAGATGCTGGATCCAACGAGAATCCCAGCAATCTTTCCAGCTCTGCCCGGGGAGGGGCCTTCAAGCAAGCCTCCCGTGGTGACGGCACCAACTCTCGATTGGGCGGATTCACTGCCTTGCTAGGGAGATTCACTGCCTTGCTGTCGGGATTCACTGCCTTGCTGTCGGGATTCACTGCCTCGCTGAGGGGATTCACTGCCTTGCCAGGGGGATTCACTGCCTTGCTGCGGGGATTCACTGCCTCGCTGGGAAGATCCTCTAGTGGGATTTCTTCATCCACTTCCAACTCCTCTTCCTCCTCCCCTTCATCATTCTCCTGCATGGCATCATGAACACCTGCAGCTTCATCTTCCTGCACATCCCAACGGGTCTTCTTACCACCGGAGCTGTAGTTCTCCTTACCAGCAATCTGCGACATTTTGCAAAACATGCATGCACCCATTAACTGCATGCAGGTAAGAGGCCTTCTCACCCCAAAATCTCAGCACATCCGCGAAGTCCCAGTTCTGAGCACACATGCAGATCGAGCACTACAAGGCCAACACCAACACCACATGCATGCATCAATACCTCGATCAAGCCGCCTCAAACTCCAAATTCAGTTGTATAGTGCAACAAAGTGTCTTTGATACTGCCCATGTTCCCATTCTTGATCTTAAGAAAGCGGTGGCGGGCGTAGCTCAGGAGGCGTTTCAGGGTCTTGGCATCAAGGTGAACGTTGCCTTGTACCAATTCCAAACTGGCCTGCAACAGTGCCTGAGGTTTTTTCCCATTCTTTTGCTTCTGGTTGAGGCGGCATTGGTGCAGAAGCATCAGCTCTGACTTCAGGGATTCGAGGTCTGGGATGTCCAATGATCTAGCCCTGCGCATCCGAATCATGTATGGCTGTAGCAGGCACCGGTTTTCCACACAATGCATTTCGGAAGCTTCTGCAAAGAGCCCATCCCTGCTATGAAAAAGGCGCCCTCCTTGATCCACACGTGCCATGATGGTCCTGTCCTTCAGCCAGCACTGGTGCAAATTCTCCATTGGAGCGGCCTTTGCCATGGCCCCAAAAGGTGGAGCAACCACTGTAGCACTGCACGAGTCTGCACGATAATTACAAGCACTAGCTGCATGCATGCACTCCTTAACCGGAATTGTCTGCACATGTTTGTCGCTGCAAAGTGACCTCTGAAAAGCCACGTGTATTGTCGCTGCAAAGGGACCTCTGAAATGCCACATGTGTTAACTGTGAGGAAAGACAGCTATGGAGCGGGGGTTTAGCAACCCAGCCAAGAGCACATGTCACATCCAAGCAGACAAAGCACCATGCACAGCCTGTGCACAGCAACAAAAGCGGCATGCAATCGTGGGAAAGGGCGCACCTCCAACATTCTGAATTCGCCCACCATGAAGAGCACGGCGGATTTAATTAGACTTCGGCATCTAGCACTATATAATTTCTCGCAGATAGGGGCTGATTTAAGGACTGCAGGAGGCTTATATATGTGCTACGTGGTGTATAGTACACTGTCCATGCCTGTTTGTAAATTTAGCATGCGTGTGAGCACAATTTAAACCCTGAGAAGAGCCTTAGAAACCCTTTAAAGACCCTCTATATATACGTAGACCAGAGTACACACACACACACACCCTATATAAATGTATGTAGAATATGCCAATCTCGTATGTGCCTCTGCGCTGGCCAAAGCTGACAGGATGCAGCGGGGCCTGGCGAAAACCCTGAACCCGAACCCCCCGAAACCCCTATATCAGCCCCCCAAAGCCCCTATATAAACCCAGCCCAAACCCCAAGACCCCAGCGAATCCCCCGAAACCCCTATATCAGCCCCCCAAAGCCCCCTAAAGCCCTATAAACCCACCCCAAACCCCAAAACCCCAGCGAAACCTGAATTCAACCCGTAACAACCCCTGAACTCCTTCATAAACCGCAGAGCACCAAACCCAGGAGCAATACCCCATACCACCATGCAGCTAAAAGTACGTGCAGCAGTATAGACAAAAGCCAACACTCCTAAATCCACTAATTAAAACCCGGCCTATATAGGAATCGACTAATTAAGCCCCCCAAACTACACCCCCACACCCTGAACCCCCTAAATCCCGGCCTTTGTTAAGCCTTGTAAAACCCTTATATACGGGCCCTTGTATAAGCCCAATGACTCCGAAACCTCGAAGCCCAAATCCTTGAACACCTATGAACCCGGCCCTATATAACCTCGAAACCCAACAAACCCCAAATAGCCTTTAAAAAGTAGTCCGCCCAAAAATGTATCCCGCAGCCACGAATCAAACCTGACCTCAAAAAAGTAGTCCGCCCGAAAAAGTAGACCGCAGCCCCGAATCCAACCTAACCTCCAAAAAGTAGCCCGCCCCAAAAAGTATTCCGCACCACCACAGACAAAAAAGCAACATGCACCAAAAAGTAAACCTGGAATCCGAAAAGTTAGACTTTTTAGTGAGGATGAAAAAAAGTATACCAACGCACTTACTGGGAGCGATATATGATGCAGCACACGACTGACACGCATCGGCTTCTTTTGGAACGCGCAGCGATTCATTGAACTGTCTGTCACGTATCCAATGTGTCTCAAAGCGTCGAAACCAAAAAAAACAAAACCAAAAAAAAACAAGAAAATAAAACCAAAAAAACAAAAAAATCTTTCAGAACTCATGTTATTCTGGAAGAGCACTGAACTAATGTTTTTTTTTTTTTTTTTTTGGTTTTGTTTTTTTTGGATTGGGTTTTATAGGTTTGTGAAAGGAAAGGGGCTGGTGTTTCGTAGGGTTCGAATTACGACAACGCCCCTAAGCGCCAGAGTTGATAGTGATGTCGTGGGGAAGGCGGACCTGAACTGCGCAAAACGCAGTGGTCGAGTTCGGCCCCCGAACCGAATAGCGATTTGGGGGTGGTCTATTGTCGCATAGCAGGAATCCTACAGCAACCCAAAGCTTCCTACGGTTGATGATGTAAATCCTGCATTACCTTAAGGACCCTAAACTATGGGAAATATCGTATATTCCTTATTATTGGTAATGCAGGATTTATATCATCAACCGTAGGACCGTACAGTTTGGGTCCTAGACTCCTCAAGGATCCAATCATAAGGACCATGGAAGCATACTGTAAGGAATGATCCAGGTACTGAGGGTTTCTATGTTGCAGCCAACTTCGCCCCGTTAGAGGCTCCAAAAGCCAAGGGGTTTAGGGTTCAAGAGGTTTATAGTAAATCCCAAACAGTTGGAAATCGTTAAGGTCAACTAGTGCTGGGATTCTCTATACTTATACATTACTCTTAAGGTTTGAGGCTATTGGGATTTCAACTTTGGGGCTTCTACTGTAGCTTAAACCCTGAAGTCACCCCAAGTCCGAAGTCCCAGGAAAGGAGTTGATCCAGGGATAAGCCCCCGTCCTTTTGTGCGGAATTTAAAGGTTTAGGGTTTAGGGTGTGTGTTCCGGGCTTTGGGCTCTAGGGCTTTCGGGTTCAGAGTTTGGGCTTTTGGCTTTACCTACGGTTGGTGATATGTTGGTGATATAAACCCGGCATTACCTTAAGGACCCTAAACTATGGGAAGTATGGCATATTCCTTATTATGGGTAATGCAGGATTTATATCACCAACAGCAGTTGCTGAGTTCACAAGCCCCGAAAATGTACACTTTCAGGCTTGTAGTGGGTAATATTACCCCTAAAAGTGTAAAGTGTATCCACTCAGCTACTAATTTTAAGGTTAAGGTTTGGGTTTTAAGGGCTTGCGGGGCGCAGGGTTTGTGACAAAGTTTGTGGCTTGCCCATGGCATAAAGATTTCCGAAACTTAAAGCTGCCCTCAAAAAGCTGGATATATGGGGATACCTCTACGAAGTGGGTTTGGGCTTAACTCGTTTCTCCTACCGTCCGTCGAAGACTCAGATGCGATTGCAGCCTACATGTACAGCCTGAACGCTTAGCCCAAATTCACCAGTACCACGTCAATATTGTGAGGGGCTCTCTTTAAATTTATGATTCAAGCAGTTCCTTCATTAAGCATTACTGGGCTCTTCGGCGGGTACCAAACCATGCGTGCCTTTACGCATCCTGATCCCAACCCCGTATAAACGCCTGAACCCGATGAAGCCAACCTTTCAAAAGTGTTTTTGGTTGCATCTCACTAGACTATCCGCTCCCGGATTCAACTGTCAAGCAGGTTTGCCATATTATAGGGACCCTATAAGCCCTAAACCCTGAACCGTAAACCCCTAGACCCTAAACACTAAACTCAAGGAGGGTACATAATAATCAGCAACTGAATATGTTAAACCAGCTTAAACTTCATTCTTCTGCTTCTGGGGTGCAGGTGTAAGGTTGGGATTGAGGGTCAGAGTTGAAAAGGGCATTTAGCCTGAGCTGAACCAAATTCGAGCGGCGGTTCGAGGTACGTATTTCAGGCGGCTCAGATTCTCCTTGTAGGACGGCATATGCGTCGTAGAGAGCCTCTGAGCAAGTCGTGCGAAAACTCCCGCGGCTTTCCCGCTACAGCGTGACATGGGTGGTTGTCAAAACTATGGCCCCTTTTTGGGAACCCTAAAGATTAGGTGCCGTACTATAATCAGGACCCAAAAAGGCACCATAATTTTGGCAACCACCCACATGACCTGAACACCCTAACCCTAAACCCTAAGTCCTAAACCCTAAACCCTAACCCCAAACTCTAAACCTTAACCCTAAACCCTAAACCTTAAACCCTAACCCGACACCCAAACCGACACAGCGCTAAGCTCCCCCAAAGTCTGTGAAGCTACTGCAGTCTAATATAGGGGCCTGAATAGGGGTCATTCTGTAGGCTTTAGGGTTCCTTTAAAAGGGGTCTATATGGGCTTTTATAAGGGCTAATTACTATGAGGATTTGGTATAGGGGCCTTAGATAATTACCTATACGATTTGTGGGGGCTCCTTATGATAGTTATAGTACAATGGGCCCAAAACCCTATTCCAATTGTTAAGGCCCCTATATCATAGAACCCTACCATTGATCCCCAATAGAACCCCTTTAAAGGACCCCTTAACCCTAAACCCTAAACCCTAAACCCAATAGAACCCCTTTAAAAGGAAACCCTACTCCAACGATTAAGTCCTTTGTATTACCTCCTGTTGTGGGGACCCTGGGCTTTGAATTTCTCCCTAAACCCTACTTGGAGGGTCAGGGGACTTAGTAACTATAAGGGGTTCCTTTAGGGTTCCCTTAAAGGGATCTATAGGGATTCTGTAGGGGTTTAGGGTTTAGGGTTTAGGGGACTTAGTAACTGGTTATTTTTGGGACTTATAAGCCCCAGAACCCCAATTAGGGTCCCTTTTAAGGTACTTACAAGTCTACTTACCACCTACTTACTAAGTCCCCCGACCCTCCAAGTAGGCTGACCAGCCGTTTGGGGTTTAGTAATTATCTGGAGTTGGAATATGGTTTCAGGGTAGGATACCTTATAATTTACCATAAAGGGTTTAGGATAATCATATTCCAACTTTCTGGCTTTTACTTTAAACCGAGGGATTGGGGGTCCTGGAAGCTCGTCCCTCGGGCAGTTAGGGGTGTATTCAGGCACTGTCTACTGCTGCCGTTCCTGTGGGCTCCGTTTTGGGGCTTACCCATAGGCTCCATAGCAGTTCCTTTTTGGGATTACCTTATAGGATTCTACATATGAACTGCAAAAAGGAACTACTGAACTACTATGGACCCTCTAGGTAGGGTTTAGGGGTGCTTTCGAATTATTGCGGCATCTGTGTCCACACAGAAAGAAAGCCTTTCGCGTCTGAGTACCTGTCCATCTAAGCATCTATCTGAAAGGGCTGACGTCGAGCCCTGGATTTTTGAACCCTTCCTTAATCATCATCAGGCTTCTGATAGGGATCCTATTATTAAGGCCTTGGAAGCAGGGGAGTATAGTAATTATAGGGGTCTACATCAAACCCTAAACCCCGAAACCCTAAGGCAGTGTCGAACCCTAGAAGGTCCTTTTGATTGTAGGGCCCTCAAGGAGCCCCAAAACCATCCGAAATCCTAAAATCAGCAAGCATCATTGTCTCCAAAGAGACCCAAGAGCCCCAACACAATCCCGTATCCCACCCAAGGAGAAAGTTACTCGCAATGCTACCTGGACAGCAATTGCTGAAAGTGACATGTTCGAGGACTCATTTTTTTCAAAAGCAGCACTGCAAGTTTTAAACCCCAAACCACCAAAAACTGAAACCCTAAACCAAACATCCCTCCTAGGCCCCCAAAATACACCCAAATATTCCCCAAATACCCACTGTTAAAGGCCATAAGGACTCGACTAAAGGGCCCTTGGAGGAGGGTCCTGGCTGTACCTGTAACCCTAAACCCCAAAACCAAAAACCCTAAACCCGACCTTTGGTTAGTAGGGAATGGAAGAATGGTAGTAGTAGTAGTAGTAGTAGTAGTAGTAGTAGTAGTAGTAGTAGTAGTAGTAGTAGTAGTAGTAGTAGTAGTAGTAGTAGTAGGAGTAGTAGCAGTAGTAGTAGTAGCAGTAGTAGTAGTAGTAGTAGTAGTAGTAGTAGTAGTGGTAGTGGTAGTGGAAGTGGAAGTGGAAGTGGTTATAATTGTACCCCATTCCTCCATTCCCTACTAACCAGAGGCAAGAAGCCCTGTAAAGGAATCCTAAATCCCTAGAGGTCCTGTTAAAGGAACCCTATAGATCCCTTTACATAAAGGAGCCCTATTCCAAACCCTAAACCCTGAACCCTAAACCCCATCTTCGCGAACCCCGTGCTCTCCACGGCCCAAAGCCAGCCTTCATCTCGTGCAGTTGAAGGGTCAATGCCTCACTTTTTGATTTAAAGGGAACTCCAGAAAGTTGGAATATGGAATAATGGCAGGATCCCCTATATGTTACCTTAAAGGGATTATGATAATCATATTGCAACTTTCTGGCTTCTACTGTAAGGCTTTAGGATCCCCTTTTTGGTTTAGGGCTTTAGGTTTCCTTTTAAAGGGAAACTCTGAGGGTTTAGGGGTTTAAGGCTTAGGGCTTAGGGGTTTAGGGTTTAGGGCTTAGGGGTTTAGGGCTTAGGGGTTTAGGGTTTAGGGCTTAGGGGTTTAGGGTTTAGGGCTTAGGGGTTTAGGGTTTAGGGGTTTAGGGGTTTCGGGTATCCGGGTTCAGGGGTTAGGGTTTACGGTTTAGGGCTTCAAGGTGTCACGGTTTGGCTTGTCACTGCAAGGTTTCTTTTGCTTTGATTCTTCGGGCTTAGAAGTATGGTAAACCACAAAAAATTGGAAACCGGATTAAGGACAATAGTGCTGGGATTCCCTAAACATGACTCTTAAGGATTGAGGATATTGGGCTTCCAACTTTGGGGCTTCTACTGTAGGCCATACTTCAGCCCTAAAGAGCGTGGATCAATCAGCCTACCATAACCTCAAAGCTCTAAACGTCTACACCTAAAGCGTAGGGTTCTAAGACCCTGAACTCTGAATCCCTGTCCCGCGCTCTATGAGGGTCGAGGGCTTCATATCTTATTTGGGAAATCAGTTAGAGAGTTAGTGCATGCATCTTCTATCGTACTTGGGGGCTTAAGAACTGTAGAGCTCATACTATAGAGGGATCTATGTATCTAATTATGCAGTTTATCGTATGGCCCTGACATACCTGACCTTGACAGAAAACTGCGCGCATATAGCATACAGGAAGGTGGACATTCATGACTTGTATTTTATGGATTGCCCTTGCCAGTCTCGCGCACCTGACCCTGTAACTGTACCTAGAAGCCCATTTAGAAAGTTACCTTTCATGACACGCTGTCGCAAAGTTATTCTGTTCTGGGTGCTGTACGGTTTATACAGAGTGTAAGGACAAGGAACCCGGTACAGAGGTGGCTGGGTGTCTAGGCTTGACCTACACCCTCCAATGTAGTTCCTTCTCTGGCTGCCGTATTCTCTGATTCCAGAACCCTCACAACCCCATTAAATCGATACACGCTCCTTGGGAATCCTAAACCCTAAACCCTAAACCCTAGACCCTAAACCCTATACCCTAAACCCTAAACCCTAAACCCTAGACCCTAAACCCTAAACCCTAAACCCTAAACCCTAGACCCTAAACCCTAAACCCTAGACCCTAAACCCTAAACCCTAAACCCTGCACGTCGAGGGTTTGAAGCCTCTTGGGGCCGGTGGGGCTTCCAGCTCCAAGCTTGAACGCGGAAATCATGTAATACACTTGGAGGCCCTTTTGACTTAGTAAGTAGGGTTAGTAAGGTAAGTTATGGGGATTATAATAGGGGTTCTAGGGGATACTAAGTAGACTTACTAAGTCAAAAGGGCCTCCAAGCAGGGGCCTTAATAATTAGAATAGGGGTCTCCTTTGAGGGGTCCTTGAAATGGGTTCTATAGGGGATCTATAGCAGGGTTCTATGATATAGGGGCCTTCATAATTCGATTAGGGTTTTGGGGTCCATTCTACCGTAATTATGATAAGGGATCCCAAAACAATATAGGTAGTTATTAAGGCCGCTACATTATATATAAAGCCCTGAGAAAACCATGGTCGTGTGGTCCGAAATTGGAGCTCCAATTCCCCCTACTGTTCCGGCTGATGCTACGACGACGACTACGACAGCTGACGACGACTGGTGCGAGCACTATAGCACTAGTACTACAGTATGAGGAACAATACTAATACTGATACTCGTACATACAGTACTAGCACTCATCCGACTACAGGTGCTGTCCTAGTCCTGGTATACGAATGCTAGTACCAGTATCAGTACCATTACCAACTAGTATCAGGTCTATACGAGCAGAAGAACCAGTAGTACCAGCAACAGCACCAGGACCAGTACCACTTCTACTTCTACTACTAACTAGTACTAGTACTCCTAGTCCTACTCCGGCTCCAGCTCCTGCTGCTGGTTGATGCAGGTGCTTTGATGACTCGACGAGCGCGTCGCGGCCTTTGACAGCTTAAGTATACAGCGAATAAGAGAGGATACTCGTATGTACAAAGTCTTCAGACCATTGTGGAAAACGAACCTCAGCAACGCACAAGTACGATGTACGCAACTGTAGGCAATACCCACCCCCCGTGATAGGCATAGTCCCCAAAAGCCTTGCTCCGCATGTGCAGCTCTGAGAGAATGTCCACTGATGCCGGGGAAACGGTCCTTGGGTTCAGGCCAGCAGATCCCTTGTTGTTGCGGTTGGGCTGAGTTTTAACATACCCGTTGTTGTTACATCATACCTTTAAGTGATGACAACCTGACCTTAACCTACCAAAACCTACTTTTTTGTAGGGTCCCTATAAATTCCATATTAAGGTATATAACTAGAACCTACAAAAAAATAGGGTTTGGTAGGTTAAGGTAGTCCGTCACACTCACCCCACAACTGGTTTTTACCCGGGCATTCAAACAAATCTCAGAAGGATCGATCGGTCTTCCAACGGTTTACAAGGTCTGCGGTTTGAAAATTAGGCTGGGTGTCGATTTGAACACTGCCGAAAAAACTCCAACTTGGGCTTTACATTACACAATAAGGAAATCCAAAATCGATACTTAGTCGAGTTTAGGATAGTTTACCCAGAGGCCCCAAAGTAGTTCCTTTTTGGAGTTACCCTGTAGGATTCTATATATTGAACCCCAAAGAGGAACTACTTTGGGGCCCTTGGGTAGAGCTCCTGGTGGCTCCAAACCCAGGCGCCTCTAGCACAAAGCCATGCAAGCCGATAAAACCGAAACCGCAAAAACCGTAAACCCAAACTTATGAACATCTCATGTGGGTGGTTGTCAAAATTGTGGTTCCTTGTTTGGTCCCGACTATAGTACGGCACCTAATATTTAGCGCACCCCAAAAGGGGCCATAATCTTGACAACTATCCATGTATGGGCCTGACAAGCTCGAATAGGGTTTTGGGGTATACTATACCATAAATACAATTTGGAACCCCAAAATAGTGTTGGTAATCATAAAGGCCCCTGCATTTGCGGCAAGACCAGATCACCCCTCACCTGGCTCATGGTTCCGGGCTTGCGTGTGCGCGACCTATGCGCATCCTCACTGTTTCTTGATTTGGAGTCTTAGAACATACTTGGAGGTTCAGGGGTACATAGTTATAAGTGGACTATACTTATAACTCATATTAGGGGGCCTTATCAGCCCATTTTTAACTACCCATGAACCTCCACGTAACTTTTAACGACCGGACTGGCTGGGCCCCAGCCTAGAGTCTCGCCGAGACTCCCCACGTTGTTCAGGACCAGGGCCTTGCAAACGCGGGACCTAATAATAAGGCCCTTTTTAAGGAAGTATAGTCCCCTACCCTCCTCCCCTACCCCCCTAAGACCCCCGTAAATCTTCTAATGTCTCTTGGAGGCAAAGCACATGCATGGGTTTCGCGGGCGTAGATTCAAGGATTGCAGAGCTTGGCCGCACCCGGAAACACAAGGGGCCGACCCAAAACAAGTTCAAGCCTCAAGCTTCAAACCCCCAACACGAAATCGCCAGCTGCAGCTGTTCATGCAACAATAGACTCACACAACATAACGGCTTCGCGGTGAGGGCGTGCAACGTCCCCGTCGTAGTAGCAGTAGCAGTAGCAGTACTGCCACTGCTGATACTACTAGTACTTCTACTACCACTACCACTACCACTACCACTACCACTACCACTACCACTACTACTACTACTACTACTACTACTACTACTACTACTACTACTACTACTACTACAGTGAAAATACTGTATAAGAACCCACTGTTTAAGAACCTGAGCCCCTACCCAAGGCGGAATTCACCAGATTCAAGTTGCCTCAATATTTAGAACCTTAGGGTACCCTAGTTTTTTGGGTCAAGTTCTTATTTTTTTGTGTGCTTTCCCTCACCAAGGAATTTTAGAATCGAAACCTAAATTTCCAAACCTTCCCTTGCCACCAAAACGTGGAAATTTAGAATTGGAATCTAAATTTTCAACACCAGCCCCTTCCTGGCCCTGTGGTCTCCGACCCACACGAACGGCATCAGGAAATTTAGAATCCAAAAGAAAATTTCCAGCCTTCCTCCAAGCCCCAAAAACCCACCCCGGGAAGAACACAAAACAATTCAGCACAGCACACCCGCAGCGCAGTGGTTCTGCATGGGCCCTACTGCGGGAGGTCTTTGTTTCAATCCCCGGGGTCGAAGAGCTGTGGAAATGTAGAATTGAAAACTAAATTTTCCAGACCCCCATGGCCCATCCACCCCCACAAGGAAAGTTAGAATCCAAAAGTAAATTTCCCGAGACCTCGGTCCGGATAAGAACGTGGTTAAGAACCGGAGCCTACCCTAGCTGCTCGAACGGCAAAATCACATGTAATGGAAATTAAGAACCTTAGGGTACTCTACTCTCGCCGAACGGGGTTCTTATACAGGGTTTTCACTGTACTACTACTACTACTACTACTACTACTACTACTACTACTACTACTACTACTACTACTACTACTACTACTACTACTACTACTACTACTAGTGCTAGTACCAGTACCAGTGCTAGTGCGAGTGCTAGTGCTTGCGCTAGTGCTAGTAGTACTAGTACTGCCAGTAGTACTAGTACTACAGTAGTACTAGTACTACAGTAGTAGCAGGAGCAGGAGGAGTAGCAGTTCTTCATTGCATCTCGTTCTATCTTTTCTTTACCTCGTTACTTCTTCTTTCGATCGTTCAATAAATCGCACGTTATGTAATTGAAGGTGTCGCCATGTTTCTCCTTCGTTGTGCATTGTCTTTGTTTGAGTCGTTCTATCCGTTCTTGTTTTGCCCGTCTCCGGACAATTTGTCGTTGATCCCTAACTGGGAGGTGCGTTTAAAGCCTTTGAAAAACAACATTAGTAGGTAAGATCCTCTTAAGTCCAATAAGAGCCAATATAAAATTTGACGAAGCCCTACCTAGCTAAACCCTAAACCCTGAACCCTTAAACCCCGAACCCTAAACCCCCACGAACCCTAAACCCTAAACCCCGAAGCCTAAACCCTAAACCCTGCTGTCCATCCGGTCTTCAACTTGTTTGGTGACGGTGCCAAACCCCCGATTTGTTGGCGCCTTGAAGTCCGCGAAATCCCGAGTCAACCTCGGATTGCAGACTTGAGTTTGTGAGATATTAGGGTTTATATAGGGTTCACAGAAGTTATTGGGGTTTATATAAAGGGTTTAGGATGGTTTATGGTTCTACAGTGTGCATTGTCGTCGGTATCGTGTTAGGGTAGGGGTTGGGGTAGGCATATGTAGCACTGGAAACTACAAGTACTTTGACGTAAACAAGGGATATCATCTTACGACCAATTCGAAAGGTGGTGGTTGCCCTCCTGATGACGTAACCCATCCTTACCTTAAACCCCGCTCAATCAATGGCTGCCTCTCCCACCCTGTAGCCGCACATTCACTTGACCCCAAACCCTTAATCCTGAGCCCTAAGCCCTAAACCTGAACCCAAAACCTAAACCCTAAGCCTTACAAACAATAAACCGCAAACTCTTTCGAGAAGTGCGCAGCTGGAGCCTGACAGCAAGAAGAAGTCGAGCGATTTCGGCTTAAGTCTTTTCGGGTCCCTTTGAAGGTGGCCTTCAAGAGCCCGTAAAAGCTTGGCTTCAGGGTTCCTACGCCGGTTCCACTATGGACCTAAAGACCCTAAGCCTAAACCCTGACCCCTAACCAATTAACCTCTAACAAACCCTAAACCCTAAAATCCTAAACCCTGAACCCCTAAACCCTAAAACCCTAAACCCTCAAATCCTAAACCCCTGATCCGTGCTCGCAGCTTGGGGATATAGTAGAAGCCAGAAAGTTGGAACATGGATCTAGGAGGATTAGTGCTAGGATCCCTTATACTTTTCCTTAAGGGCATGGGGATATTCATGTTCCAACTTTCTGGCTTCTACTGTAGGAGGATTGGGCTTAGGGAGTTCGGTCTCCTGGGCTTTGCAGCTTGGGTCGGGGTCCAAGGATTCTTTGGGTTTCCCGGGTGTTGCTTAACCTACCCAAACCTACCTTAACCTACCAAAACCTACTTTTTTGTAGGGTCCCTATAAATTCCATATGAAGGTTTATAACTAGAACCTACAAAAAAGTGGGGTATGGTAGGTGAAGGTATTCAATATTCAGTAGGGTTCCTCTGAACTCCATATTAAGGATGCATAAGAGAAACCTGCGGAAACGTGCGTTGGTGATGTCAGGGTTTCCCTTATAAACCCTAAACCCTGCTTTAGGTTTTCAGGCAAGCCGGGCAGTCTGCTTCAAGGCATTAGGGAAAGGATTTCCACACCCTGACCCCAATACGTAAACCTACGGTTGATGATATAAACCCTGCATGACCTATAGGCTTCAGGCTTTCGGATTCAGGGCTTTTAGGATCGGCTTACGATTTAGGCTTCAGTCGTTAAGATTTGAAGCTTTTAGGGTTAGGCTCTAAGATTTGGGGTTCAGAGTTTAGGATTTTTTATAGGCTGTAGATCGGGAGCCGCCCATAAGCTTTGGACGAAATCAACGTTAGAGTTCGATCTGACAACCTCGTACTCTCATAGGGATCCTTAGGGGTGTAGGGGGAGGGGGGGTAGGGGGCCTTAAGGCCCATAATAAGGACTAATAAGGCCTATTTAAGGAAATATAATCCCCTACACCCCTCCCCCCTACACCCCTAAGGATCCCTATGATACTCACAAGCCAGCAGTTCGGTCTTCGGGTTTTCATGGAGTTGTGCCTTATAGTATGGGGGCTTCCTTGGGAACAAATGACCCTCAAAAGTAGGGGCCATACCTTTATAGTATGAACCCTTATATTAGGAAACTGAACCTTGGAAACTTTCAGAGCGCATGTCTTCCTTAAGGTCTATGGCGTTGCTTAGTTTTGGAGTTCTGTCGTGCTCCCCGGCTCTGAGAATCTACTAAAAGCTCTGAAATGGCTTCATAAACAGTTTCGGGTCTGGCGCTGATTCACTAGGACAGGGTTTTAGTGTATAGTGCGGCATCAGCCGAGTTCGTCAGGGGAAAGTCTTCCTCATCATACAGAGCTCTGTATAGGCATCCGACCACTACCACACATGCAAAGTCAGCAACACACCCCAAATCAGTTCAAGGATGCCTGCGCAATTTACGAATCCTCCTGCCCTAAACCCAAAATCTAGGCCCAAAGGGCCTTCAAACATTTGCAAACCCTAGACCTAAAACCCACAGCCCCAACCCCTAACATGAACCCTAAACCAAAGTATTGGGTTCTCCTTCGTCCGAGCAACGCTACCAAGGTCTGATTGGGCTGTTCTCCCGGAGGTGGGATGATGTGCAGTGCCTGCACCGCTTAGGATTTACGGATTACCGGATTACCGTTCGGGAAAGGGAGGTGGAGAGGTTTACGATTAGGCAACCCGGACAGAACTCTCCTGCATACGCCGAAGGGCTTAAGTATTGACCATCATATGTCATATGTCCTGTTCTGGTTCTTGGGGTCCTGACAGTGCCCGCATGCTGGGAACGCCCAGTGATACCCTAAACCTTCAATCCTAAACCCTAACTCCTAAACTTTAAACGCTAAATCCTAAGCCCTAAATGCTAAACCTTAAATCCTAAACCCGAGGCTAAACCCTCACTCAACTCGGCCCTAAACAAACCATAAGCCGAAATTCTCCCTTAGGGTCCAAGCACCCAGTTACTGTTGATGGGCAATATCCTGCATTACCCATTACAAGGAATATACCATAGTTCCCATAGGTTCGAGTCCTTAGGGTCATGCAGGATTTTGTCCATCAGCCGTATCATATACTCTCAAGAACAGTAACCTACATAACTACTATCCCAAGCCCGAGTACTTAATTATTACGTAGATCCTTTGCACCCTTAAGGTAGGAACCATTGCCGTGATTCCCATTTTCAACCGACAGAGACGATCGGCACGCACCATCCTTTTTTCCGGTTTCGTACCTTTCTGGGACATATAGCGTACTGCAGTTCAATGCAAGCTGAATCGAATAACAAAAACTGTGCACCTGAAGCAAAGCTCAATAGCTCACCTTACACCCAGTCGTTGCACAACTGCAGGGGTTTCGGATTTGCTAATGTCATCTCGGAGCTCTTAACAACGGGTCGTCCTCGGGATGGGATCAAGAATAATGCAGGAACGTTAACTCTTGTGTGGGAATGTGGGTATAGAATATCACAAATGCTGGGCAGCTGTTTTGTATAGGCACACTATAAGGGTATCATTTCTGTTTATTCCGACCCCTGAAGTACAGGGTTCTTCCCAAAACTAACAAAACCCCGCAATTCAACCTATAAGAAGCAAGTATACCCTGAACCCTAAACCCTAAACCCTGCACCCTAGAGATCTTCTATAGGAGCCCTTAAAGGAACTCTTCTAGATCCCTTTGAAGGAGCCCCTGCCTGTTCTACATCCCCAGCATTGGAGGCCCTCAAAAGGTGGGACGAAGTTTGGTAGGATGAAGGGTTTTGTACATAAGAATGGTTGTCAATATCCCTTTTTGGGTCATTATTATAACACGGCAACTAATATTTGGGGTACCCAGAAAGGGACCATAATTTTGAGAACTACCCATTGGGGGGATTACCCCACCTACCTTCATCCTACCTTTCGGGGCCCCTGACAGGAGGGGAGAGACCCCCCGGCTCACGTTCACGCCGCCTCATCGCCTTGAGCGAGAGCAAGTAAGTACTGGTCCATCCAAGCAAGCTTCGAGTCCTGGAAGCTATCTAGACCCAAGAGTAACCTAGGAATAAAAAGGGTGCCCTTTTTGGTTATAAGGGAACCTGAAGCCTAAAAAAGGGAATACGGGCCTGCTCTGGGTCCTAGCTATAGTTCTCGTTGTGTTCTTTGCCTTCTTGGCTTGGGACGGGGGGGGGGGGGGTAGTGGGTCGGCTGGGTGGGTGGGGGGGCAGCTCAGTGTTCGCACAAGCTTTGGGATATATATAGGATTTGTGGAGCTTCATGAGGGTTTGTGGCTTAATGATGGTGCCTTCGGAAAAGATGGAACTAGACTCTGGCTTTGGGGCCAACATTCACTGCGAATCCTGAAACCCTAAACCCGTAGTAAGTAGGTAGTAAGTAGACCTAAAAGGGACCCTAATTGGGGTTCTGGTACTTATAGGTCCCTAAAATAACCAGTTACTAAGTCCCCTGACCCTCCAAGTACCTTTACGGGTTCCTTTGGAGCAGCCTTAAAGCAAACCACTGTTTCGGCAAAGCATCCAGAGTCCCCCGGTCGGCTTCGCCGAGCGCGAGCAACAGGAATTGAGAAGTTATCTCCTCAGGGCTATTAGGGTTCGGGGTTTAGGGCCTAGTGGTGTTTCGTGTTTACGGGGCATCTCCTCTGCAAGGTGGTTCGGCTTCCTTTGAGGGGTGCCTTTACTGATGGTCCTTCGGGTTCAGGGTTTGGGGTTTAGTATAGGTTTGGTAGGGGCTTTGATGGATGTTTCCCGGGTTGTGGTTCCTTACCGCTTCTGGCCCCTTTAAAGGGTTCCTTTTTGGAGGTTCCTGCAGGGCTTCCTTTACAGTATTTCCGGGTGTGCGGGAATTTCCCAAAGGTTTTTTGAAAGGGGTTGTATTGGACCTTCGTTCCTGACTTCGGAGTTCGCAAGATGGGGCTTCAGAGGGTTTGACAAGATTAACACAAGTTCATACAGGTCTTATGCCGAGCATTTACACGGTGCTCAATTTTCAGTCCCCCTGTTCTAAAGGATTTCTTGTGACCTAGCCGGCTTCAGGTTGGCTGAATAAAGAGTCCAATTGAGATTTCTTACGTAGCACCAGAGGGCCCTTGTTCACTAGTTCATGGTTGAGATAGGGTTAAACATTTTAATTTTCATTCCTATTATTGGGCTTAACTACCCATAAAAATGAAAAATGTTACCCAACTATGAAAAAAGTTCAGGGGTTCTTTCAGAAAGAATCCTCAATCCTGCCGATTGGGATCAAGATCAAGGTCCCTTCTCTTAGTCTGCTTGGAGGTTCATGGGAAGTCACAAGTAGGGTTCTAAATCGGGTAACCATATACTTATAACTATTATCAGGGGACTCACAACCCTACTTATAACTACCCCTGAACCTCCATGTGAAACTCCGTTGCTAGGTTTTGCAGGTTCGAAGTCCTTGAGCTTCAGGCTTGGGCCGTAATATAGGGGCCTTTATAATTAGAATAGGGTCTTGGGCCTTTATAATTAGGGTCTTGGGTCCCATTATACTATAGTTATAATAAGGAGCTCCCCAAAATAGTATTGGTAATCATTATTAAGGCCCCTATTCTAGTATGTGTTGGACCTTGCGATTTGAGTCTGGCGTTCGGCAATCTAACGCCTAAAGTTGTTCTACCCGGGCCCCTGAAGCGAAACTCCGAATCCCATTCTCCTAACTAAGCTTACCTGTAGAGCCAGGAATCAAAATTTGCATAGCTCTCTTTGTGTCATATTGAACTACCACGCACTGTTTGCAGCAACGGTCGATGTCGGGGCCGTAATAAGTTTTGGGGTATAGTATACTACAGCTATAATAAGGACCCCCCCCCGCAAACAACAAATAGTATTGGCAATTGAATATTTAGGACTCTATGTTATAGTAGAACTCGAGCCTCCGCTGCAACCCTCCACTCCAATGCCCAAAACGTCTGCTGAAATGCCGAAGCGGCATGCCGAAAATCCGTGTACGGCTAGGCTCTCAGGGTCCCCTCAGCATGGACGGTAGATCCGCCCCAAAGGTCTAAGCACGAAGCCCTAAACTTTACCCGGAGCTCGCGACCTCTGTTGTTGAAACCCTAAACCCTAAGCCCTGTTGTTGAAAGGCCGGGATGCGATTTCCTTGGCCTTTCCATACATAACATAAGTATATGGAAGCCGCCGCACCCTATTCCCAATGAAACGGCCTTGGCCCAATCCCAACCTGGCCACGCTCAACCATAACCGCTAACCGCAAATGCCAAATCCCACCCCTCAGCCCTATACGCCCTAAATTCCAAACTCAATCACAAATTATAAATAACCGTAAACCGAAACCCCTCAACCCCAGGGTATGGCACCCAGAGGATTCAAGTCACCTGCTCGACAATCTGCCTTGGATGATGCTCAAAGGGTGTAGGGTTTAGGGCTAGCGCAGCCTTTTTGGTGAAGAGCTTAGAATTCAGGGCTTACCTGTAGCCGAAAAGACCTACTTCTTTAAGGAACTATATCTAGAAACCATAATAAGGAACCCTAAAAAGGTAGGTCTTTCCGGTTACAGGTATGGCTTGTGGGACGATTTTGGGGCATTCTCAGCACTGGCAACTCTACTTAGGAGCCTTAGATCTGGAATAGAAATACACTTACACCTAGATGTTCAAAATCAAAGACATCTGGGAGCTTCCGAAAATAGGGGAGCCTGACATAGTACCCTAAATAGTAGGATCCTCATTATAAGGATCCCAAAATAAGGTACCCCAAATTTTCGGAAACTCACATCTTGCGGCCATCTCACGAGAGAGAAACTGATCGTCTTCCCTTGTGGGCCCTGTCCACTGACATGATAATTAATATGATTTAAGGTATATTCCTTATTTAAGGGATATTGGAGTCTCTGGGGCCCTATACCCATATACTATGTGAATCCCTATATGGGTGGTTGTCAAAATTCGGGTCCCTTTTTGCTTCACTATTACAGTACGGCACCTAATATTTGGGGTACCCAAAAAGGGACCCTAATTTTGACACCCACCCAATTCGCCACCCCCCCCAAGGCCCTCCTCTAAACATTGACGGCCGCCATGTCACCCTGAACCTCGCGACAAAACATCAGATCAGGTGTTAGGTTCTTTCGGTGTCTTCGTAGTTTTGAGAGAGGTTCCGGGGCGTATCATCCTGTGATTCTGTAATGGGCTATTTGGGTGGGGGGGGGGGGGGGGGGTGGTACTGTTTTCGGGCATGTTTATTAGACTTGAAACCACGAAGGGGTCGGGGGTTTCGGGTTGAGGGCAGTAGGTAGGACTGCGGGCTCAATATGTATCTACACAAATTCTGTAGAGGATACGGTTTAGCATTTCGGGTGAGCCTTAAAGGATGCCCATGCTTCGTAAGTGGATAAGAAAGCCTATTGAAGCAATTTCACTCGAAGGGACCAGTGTGCAGGTATCTCTGCTTCTAAGTCGTTCGTTACTGACATGCTGATTGCACCTGCTTACGAATGTCAGGACCCCTGTCACCAGCATGCATTTTCTTACCGTTGCTCACCAGGCACTATGAAGAAGCACGGAATCGCATGCACCCCTGCAGTTAGGAAGCATCGGAAACTCGATCCGGAAAACACAGATGCACTTTAAATTCCTGACCCTCAACCCATCAAAACCCCAAATCCCGAAAATCTATAGTCGGAGGCCTCAAAAGGTGGGATGAAGGTAGGTGGGATATTCGCAAATGAGAGTCCTTATATAAGGGATCCTTGATCCTACCCACCTTCATCCCCACCTTTTGAGGCCTCGAGCCCCATGCCCTGAAACAAGATTCCAACTGACAGATTACTCAGGCCCAAGCTCTAAGCCCCATAAAAGCTAGGAATTACGATCGCTGATGCATCCCTGCACAAAAAGCCCTAAACCCCCGCCCCGAAGTGCCAAGGGTCATGGTCTCCACAGTCTCCAGGGTGTGTACCTGGCGGCTTTTCCCTTGCGCTTCAGGGCTCAGACTTTGGCCTTGTTTGGTTCAGGGGACTATCTGAGCCCTGAACTCTACACCGGCTCCGATAGGGCTTTGCAAGGACGCCAACAAGCCGCTTTCAAGATTTCGGCAAGTATTTTTCGAAAGAAATAGCAAGAAATCTCCGCAGAGCATAAGTCAAAACGAAACCCTAAACTCTATGCCTAGACCCTGAAACCCTAAACCCCAAATGATGTTCTTCGGAAAATCCTCAGCTGAAGGGTACGTTGGGCTCTCAATGAAGGCACCTGTGATCTACCTATCTGTGTATCTATCTGTCTTTTACCTATCCGCCTACCTATCTGTACGATCTGTCTCTCCCGGTCTCCCCATCTACGTATCTATCTTTCCATCTAGCTGTATGTCAACCTATCTGCCCATGTATCTCATCTATCTCATCTATCTATCCATCTATCTATTTGTCGGTCTCTTCATCGATCAACCTGTCTACCTATGTGTCTATCTACCTATCTTATCTTATCTTACCTTACATTATCTTATCTGCGCTCATCTTCTCTACCGATCTGACTATCTCACTGACTACCGAATCATCTAACTATCTATATCTCTCTATCTGACTAGCATCTATTCATCTCACACTCTATCCATCTACCTACCTAGCTAGTTATCTGTCTGTGTATCTAGCTATCTAACAACCCATCTGTCCATCAGCCATCCATCCGTCCATCCATCCATCCTTCCTACTAGCTAAACATCGATCTGTCTCTCGACCCATCTGTCTGTCATTCTATCTGTCTACTCAACATCTACCTGTCTATCCATCTATCTATGCTTCCAACTACGCGTCGTCTATCTAGCTAACATCTACCGATCTGTCTACCTATAAGGCCCTAGGCCCTAGGTTTCAGAACCCCCTGGACTTAGGCAAGGAGCGAGTTTAGGGTTTGGGGCTCAAGACATTAAACTTTCCTAAAGCCCACAGACTCTCGACATACACCACTCCTAAACCCTGTAATAGAGGCGCCTTAATAATTAGAACAGGGTTTTGGGGCCCATTGAACAATAGTATAGGTAATTATGAAGGCCCCCCCAAAAAAGTTCTTAAAATCAACCTCAACTGCTCTGCGCAATTTCGAGTTTAGGCCCCTGCCAGCCCAGTGACCTGTCAACCGCTCACCTCAAACTACCCTAGGCTTTGAATCTCACATGCCCCCCTAATCTCTGAACCCTCAGCCCTATCTACCGCGCATCTAGTGCTCAAGGGCTGGCCCAGCAAAAAGACTGCCCTTTGCAGTTTATGGTAGACTGATAGATAGCCCAAAACGTTTCAAGGATTCTAATTAAAGTAAGGAATGTGGGTTTATTGAGACTAATATAAAGGTCTCAGGGGACTATCATAGAGATCCATGCCCCCACTTCCTCGGATAAACCAGGGAGACAAAAAAACGAAGTGATCAGAGCCCTAAATATTACTAAACCCCAAACGGCTGGTCAGCCTAAGAACCTAAAGGGAACTCCAGAAAGTTTACCATAAAGGGTTTAGGATAATCATTTTCCAACTTTCTGGCTTTTACTTTAAGTGCTGAAAGCCGTCCGGGCTGCTGTATCTGTGATCGCAAGCGCGAGCGATCGCGAGGTGCGACCTCGCCAGGCTTCATGCGGCTTGTCTAAGGCACGATTGGCTGCTGTGGGCGTTCAGATCTACAAAAACAGCAAGCTAGACCGGGTTTAGAGAAGAGAGCCTTTGAACAGTTGTGACTCATGCGGCGTCAGGTTTAGCGGTTTTCGTATTCGGGTTTAGGGTTTAGGGTTAGGATTAGGGGTTTAGGGGCTTTGGATCCTAGAAAAATCCGATGAAGAAACCTTGGGCCTAGGGGTTCCTTTAAATGGGTCTATAAGGGTTAATATAAGGGATTACTTTTGGAGGATCCTGATTAAGAAACCTGAGGGCCTGTATTTGGGTCCCTCATATTTGGGTGGTTGTCAAAATAATGGTCCCTCTTTGGGTACCCTAAATATCCGGTGCCGTATTATATTACCCAAAAAGCGACCATAGTTTTGGTTCCTACATCACCCACCCACCCAGGAACCCCCAACATTGAGAAACCACGTTTGCCTTATATCAATCTTAGAGCTTAGATCCAAAACCCTACAAACTACATCCTGAACTTTCACACCCAAAATTAGCGAGTCGTAGCAGCCCTTTAACCAAACTCAGAATATCAGTTAAGCCCGACCTTAGCCTACCAAAACCTACTTTTTTGTAGGGTCCCTATAAATTCCATATCAGGGTGTATAATAAGAACCTAGAAAAAAGGGTTGGGTTTGGTAGGTTACGGTATGATAGGGACCCGAGCCACTGAACCCCCCAGAGACTCCAATATCCCTTAATTAAGGAATATACCGTAAACCATATTAGGGATCCTACCATAATTTAAGGCATATTCCTTAATTGAGGGATTTTAAAGGCTCTGGCCCCTACCCTGAACCCTAGACCCCAACATTGAACCCTGGGCCCTGGACCCTAAACCCCGGACCCCGAAGGCCTGGTGATTAACTTGGAGATACAAAAAGCCGCATTCGACGAAGAAAAAACCATATGCCTAACCCCTGAACCCTTAGCCCTGACTCCTAAATCCTGAATCCTAGGCCCTTAACCCGAAACGATTCAAAAAAAAACGCAAAACCCATATTCAACAAAGGGCCGGCCCTCGTTACGTATGCGTTTTCTTTGTTGAATTTGGCGGTTTCTTCGGTGGATTGGGTGAAAAAGATCGAAAAGCCATGTTCATCGAATGAACCAAGGTTTAAATGCACATGAGATAGAGTGTTTAGGGTTTAGGGTTACCGGATGACATAGCGGGCTGAAGTGGTAAGTGTGACCTTTAGAGGTATCTTTCTGGGGTCTGTGGGTTTGAACTAGGGTTTAAATGCGGGACCCGAAAACAAAATAGTTCGTCTCCCGATACTGCCAATAGAAGGTAAAGCTCGGTAACGAACTCGGCCGACAAATAGAAGTCTTCGAAGTCGTTGCATGCATGCCAAGGCTGTGGAGGATGGTATAGCACAGTCCGGAGGAACTGCCAGGGATACGATTACTAGCGATTCAAACCTTACTCTAAAACTCACTCGAAGCCGCCATGATTCTAGAACCCAAAAACAGTCCTCGTAGAACGCATAGAGGACCCCCAGAAACCCTTTCAGACCCTGCACATAACTTTCAAGCCCTAAGTTTAGGGCCGCGGCCAATTTTTAAGCTGCCCCTCGATGATGCCTGAGAGAGAGGTGCTGGTGCACTTTTGCGCCTACACGATCCCTGAGGAGAACTAGCAGTATGTAACAGTTCCGGGCTTGCTTCGGCTGCTACTGCTAATGCTACTGCTGCCGCTGCTGCTGGGCCTACGACTACCACTACTAGTATTGTATTGTTGTTACTACCGCTTACTACTGCTTACGACAACAACAGCAGCAACAACAACAACTACTACTACTCCTACTCCTACTCCTACTCCTACTCCAACTCCTGCACCTACTCCTACTCCTACTACACGACGACGACTACGACTACGACTACGACTACGACTACGACTACGACGACGACGACGACTACTACTACTGCTACTGCTACTACTAGTACCACTACTACGACGACTACTACGACTACTACTATACTACTATACTACTACTACTACTACTACTACTACTACTACTACTACTACTACTACTACTACTACTACTACTACTACTACTACTACTACTACTGTAGTAAAGGAACTGCAGCAACAACAACAACAAAACAACCAAAATATCTAAAACAACAACAGCAACAGCAACAACAACAAGAACAAACAGGATAAAACCAACAACACGAATTACAACAACTACTACTCCTACTCCTACTCCTACTCCTACTCCTGCTCCTACTACTACTACGACTACTACTGCTACTACTACTGCTAGATACATGCTACATACTACATAATGCATGCCACATACCACTGCTACTACTGCTGCTGCTGCTAGTGCTACTACTACTACTACTACTACTACAACTACTACTACTACTACTACTACTACTACTACTACTACTACTACTACTACTATTACTACTACTACTACTACTACTACTACCACTACTACTACTACTACCACTACTACCACTACTACCACTGCTTCTACTACTGCTACTACTACTGCTACTACTACTTCTTCTTCTACTACTCCTACTACTGCTACAGCAACTACTACTGCTACTGCTACCCCCTACCTCCTACCTCTACTCATATCTCTACTCCTACTCCTACTCCTACTCCTACTCCTACTGCTGCTGCTCCTGCTCCTGCTCCTGCTACCGCTGCTGCTACAGCGACGACTACAACTCCTCCTCCCAACTACTTCATTTGACATGTAAATTTATGTTGCTTCTTGGGGTTTATGTACCGATAAGAATGTAAACATGTTTCCCAGCTATGACAAAGAGGGGGGTCGTGGAGAAGGTATCAACGTTAATTCGGTTGAGGCTTACGAGTATACTACGGAACAACAAACAGCGTAGCAACACAACAAAAACTACTGCTGCCAAGGGGAATACTCCTCAGCATAGCTCATGGAAGCAATACTTATACTGTATATGTAAGCTTTGCGGTATATATATATATATATATGTATATATACACACACAAATGCGTATGCAAGGATGTAGATGTGTGTCTATATGTGCATCAACCTAGTACCTGCCAATATAATAATAGTATACAGTAATATATATATATATATATATATATATGTATAGCAAATACATAGACATATAGAGTGCCACGGTAGTGACAATCACCAAAGTAGTAAAAGTAGCAAGCAAAGTGTTGTCGACAAGCCTCCCATCCCCGCACCTGGCAAAGGCACAGCAACCATACCTGGTTTTGGTTGTTGGGCGCTTTAGCCGTCAGTTGAGTGCGGCACGGTTTTATATATGTTTTGGATGGTTTTGCCAGGGTAGGCCCCAAATTTCAGTCTCGGTGTGGGATTGAAGTTTAAAATTCTTGAGGGCTTCCTCTAAAACTCTGTCGGACTTGGGCTTTAGCATTTGCTCTTAGGGTTCAAGGGTTTAGGACTCTAGGCGTTACGGATGTTGAGGCTGTCAGGTTTGTCAAAACGAAGCAGCTCGGGTTCAGGGCTTAGGTAGCTTCTTGCTATTGCGACTATTGCCTACCACTTCCACTACCACTACCAGGACGACGACGACGGGTACTACTACTACTACTACTACTGCTGCTACCACTACCACTACCACTACCACTACCACTACCACTACCACTACCACTACCACTACCACTACCACTACCACACTCCCACTACCACTACCACTACCACTACCACTACCACTACCACTACCACTACCACTACCACTACCACTACCACTACCACTACCACTACCACTACCACTACCACTACCACTTCCACTTCCACTTCCACTTCCACTTCCACTTCCACTTCCACTTCCACTTCCACTTCCACTTCCACTTCCACTTCCACTTCCACTTCCACTTCCACTTCCACTTCCACGACGACTACTACTACTACTACTCCTGCTACTGCTGCTGCTACTGCTGCTGCTGCTACTACTACTACTACTACTACTACTACTACTACTACACTACTCCTTTTACAAGCACTACCACTAGTGCTACCGCTACCACTGCCACTACCTCTACCACTACCTCTACTACCACTACCACCACTAGCACTACCGCTACCAGTAGCAGAGTAAGAGTACCAGTACCAGTGCCTGTACCAGTATCAGTACGATTACTACTACTACTACTACTACTACTACTACTACTACTACTACTACTACTACTACTACTACTACTACTACTACTACTACTACTATACGACTACTACTACTACTACTACTACTACTACTACTACTACTACTACTACTACTACTACTACTACTACTACTACTACTACTACTACTACTACAACTACTACTACTACTACTACTGCTACTACTACTACTACTACTACTACTACTACTACTACTACTACTACTACAACCACGACGACTACTAGTACTGCTGCTGCACTGCTGCTGCTGCTAGTGCCACGACTACGACCATGACGACGACTACTTCTACTATTACTGCTGCTGCGACTACTACGACTATCACTACGACTACGACTGCGACTACGACCACGTCGGTGGTGGTGGTAAGGCGACTGCTTCTGCACCGCCGACCGCCGAACGAAGCAAGATAATGATTTAGGATTTAGGACCCAGCCTTTCGGGTTTGAAGGTTTAGGGGCCAGGATTTCAACCCCTGGCAGTGCATGCATCACCGACTACTGCTATGGCAGACTGCTACAACAGCTTCTGCAGGCCGTACTTCGACTGCCGCAGGTGACCCGCAGCCGCTGTGCTGTGTCCCAACAATCACATCACTGATGCTCGAACGATTCCTCCTGCGAGCTTCACTTCTTAGTGCAATCCCTGTCGAACGCACTTCCATAAAGTAGAAACACAGACGCACTGATATGACCAAAGTCACTACGCCCTACCTCCACCCTGAAGACCTCAATCTCTGCACACGAATGTCGAGGCTTTGAAAAATTGGAAAACAAAGGCTTTGGAGTGTAATGTAGTATACGTGCAATGAAGGAAGCCTTAGGAAGAACATGTGCACTTACTAAGACTCCTATACCAAACCTTCTTGCAGCCCAGAGAGGCTCCAAGCAACTTTCCGTTCATCGTGGCTGCCCCAAGCAGTCGTGAGCCGACGCTTCAACAAAGTTGCTTAGGGTGGGGGGGCTTTCAGTCCAGGCTTCAGCTTAGGTATGAAGATGATAGCTGTGTAGATGAGGAAACGGATGCTGATGGTGATGTCGATAAGGATGACAGTGATGATGACGGCGGTTGCACGTATGGTACTAACCATGGTGCTGATGGTGGTGGGAAAGCAAGATGGCTGTCGTCCTCGATTCTGTGTATCTACTGCTGCTACCATCCGTCTTCGGACTCCAGGATGTCAATTTGGGGGCCTTCATGATTAGAATAGGGTTTTGGGGTATATTATGCCACAATCGCGATAAGGAGCTCCCAAAGTAGTATTGTTAATTGTTTAGGCCCCTGTAGTAGCTTGTCAAATTTCCGGTCTTTGATCAATAGGCACTTGCAACGACCCGCCCCCCGCTTAACGGCTTGAGGGCTCCTACCCAAGCTGAGCCTGCCAGCCAAGATGGCAACAGATGCGGCGAAGATCTGCAAAATTCCAGGGTTTACGGGCTTCATAATTAGAACAGAATTTTGGGGCCCAGTAGACTATAATTCTAACAAGGAACACCAACAATAGTGTTGGTAAGGGAGAGTCTCGAAACAAGCCTGGCTGCCTGCAAGCGGGATCCCATCAAGCGCTTTCTTAGCTATACTGTTGATGGACACAGTCCTGCATTACCCATTATAAGGAATATACCATAGTTCCCATAGTTTAGAGTCCTTAGGGTCATGCAGGATTTTGTCCATCAGCCGTACAATTTCAATGGCGTGTCGTGGACCCCAAGTCCAAAACCCAAACCGGCAACGAAAACCCGTAACACACTAAACCAGACATTGATGACGGCTTTTGAAGCCCTGCCCTAAACCCTAAACCCTAAACCCTCAAATCCTAAAACCCTAAACACCTACCTGTGCTGCCTGTCCTCTTACCAGCCTGCCTGACCGTCGTCGGACCCACTGTCTGTCTGTGTGTCTGTCTGTCTGTCTGTCTGTCTGTCCGCCTGCGCCGATATATCTGCTTCTGCATCCACTTGTGCCTGTGTCTGCCGCCCATGTACATACCTACACTAGCCCAGCTGTCGTCTCTGTTGATGTAGCTTTGTTGGTAAGTTTAAGGCCAGGATCGTTTAACAAAAACTGCGATGGTGACTACCTGAAGGACCAAATGACCCTTAAAAGTAGGGGCCCTATACCCATATACTACGAATCCCTATATGGTATATGAACCTTAAACCCGTTGAGATTTCATTTCGTCCTTAAGGTACCGTAAACCCTAAACCCTTAAACCCTAAACCCTGAACCCTAAACCCCTAACAGAACCTCAAACCCTTTTAGGGTTCATTTCGTCCTTCAGGTACAGGTAAGCTCTAAACAGCTCGGCCCTTCGCTGCGCAGTAAATCACTGGTTGGGCTTTAATGGCTCCTTTAAGAGTTAAGCATGACATTTCTCTAGAATCTACTTGGAGGGGCGGGGGACTTAGTGACTGGTTATTTTAGGGACTTATAAGTACCATGACCCCAATAAGGGTCCCTTTTAGGGTACTTATAAGTCTACTTACTGCCTACTTACTAAGTCCCCCGACCCATTGGCTGGCATGATTTCAAGTTTCCCTGTATCGCACGCCCGTCACTTTCTGGCAACGTCGAATCATGGCAAAGCACGCATGCAGAGCCGACCGAAAGCATGCAACCAGAATTGCCCCTGTGAGGAGAATAGACAGCGTCTTACGACTTCGCACTTTAGTCGGAATCCCTTACAAAACATTCCATTAACCGATCTGCCTATTAAGTATTGGGAACCTCAACTAAGGACAACGCTGCTTGCAACTTGCAACTGCCAAACACACGGCATATTCGCTGCTTTGGACCAGGGAGCCAAAGGCCACATCAAGGTTCAGGGATTTATGGGCTAGACCGAAGAGTAACCTAGGAATAAAAAGGGTGCCCTTTTTCGTTTAAAGGTGGTTATAAGGGAACCTGAACCCAAAAAAGGGAAATAAGGGCTTACTCCGGGTCCTAGTGGGTAATTCCATGTCAGGTCGCGACGGCCACTGTTGCCGCAAACACTACTGTCAGGTAAAAACCAAAAGCAAGCTCCACGTCAGCTTCTGAAAAAGGTCTACGCAGTTGAACGAGCCCCCAAACCAGCAGCTACCAGTCGGGCTGTAGCAGGGTAACTCCAGGTGAAACTTTTTTGCCCTAAACCCTAATCCCCTAAATCTTAAGCCCTAAACTACCCGCGAACATTCAGGCACCGGCCAAACAAGACCTCAAACCACTACAGTTTGCATTTTCGGGGTTCAGGGTTCACGGGTTTTCGGCTAGGGGTTCAGGGATTTCGGTTGCGGAGATGGAGAGAGGTCGAGTGTGTGAGCATGGAAGCCCAATCTCTTGGGCAAAGAAACCCTGAAATCCCAGGATGATTCCGCGAGGGTTCTTGAGATAGGTATATATGGTTGGATGTAGAGTTTAGGGCTTGTTTAGAGTATACGGTTTCGATTATCGGGTTTAGGACAAGGTTACGAGTACCATAGCTATTTGTAACGGAAGTAAGGCCTGATGCTCGCTGCTCAGCCTGATGAACAGGCACCCGGACTGAGGGTTTAGGGTTTGGGGTGGCTCTTTGGTGAAGCTATTTGACGGTTCTGTCAGTGCTTTCTGATACTTAGATTTGTCACGACAGCTTGCTCTTCCTCCGCACCCTAAACCCTAAACCCTAAGACAAAACCTCCTGTTTGATCCACAGTCTCCTGACAACCAAGGACCGCCTTAACCCTGAACACCATGCAAGCCCCAACCCCTGAACAAGAGATGTCTTTAGGGTTTAGGTTTAGGGTCTTTCGTTTTAGGGTTTAGGGCTTAGGGTTTAGGGAAGGGGCCCTTCCTACCAAACCAGAAAAGAGGAGGGCCTGGGGAACTGGAAGTGGGCTTTGCATATGCCTTCTGCTAAGATTGTATTTAGGGTTTAGGGCTTAGGGTTTAGGGGTGTATACACCCGAAAACCTTGATGTATTCAAGCTCCTATCGCAACCCCCGTTGTAATTAGGAAAACCCGTCCCCTCGCATCATATGATTATGAGATGTCTGGTCAGCTTGTGATCTGGCCAGAGCTGAACAGATGGCTTAATGCACGAGAGTGAAAGCCCCAGAACGAAAGACATAAACCATTCTGGGTGGTTGTCAATATTAGGGTCCCTTTTTGGGTCGTTATTATAATAAGCCACTAATATTTAGGGTACCCAAAACGGGACCATGATTTTGACAACCATCCATATTAGGGGTGTAGCAATTACAGGGCTTATGGGGTCTCGGGTTAAGAAAGACCCAAATTTCCAAAGATGGAAACCCCAGTCCCGAAACCTCAACCCTAAACCCTACATCCTAAACCCCCAGAAATCCTAAACCCTCAACCCTGAACCTCAAGCCGGAAATCCCAAATCCAGAGTCCATTTTCATGAAGCCCCAGACCGGATTGCCAGAATCTTTCTGCCTCAATAACCTATACTGAACTTAGAACCCTGGCAAAAATCATAATTTTAGCTGTTTCTTCGGGATTATAATAACCAGAAATGAAAAACATTTCTAATATATTTCTAAGTACCCCTAAGCAACCGGGACTTAGGGTTTAGGGTCTTTCTGATTCTTAGTTGTCCAGTATCCTGGCTATGCAGGGCTTATAGTACCCAAACAAGGTTCAAGGTTGCATATTTTCACTACTAAGTCTCCAAAAACCAGAGTTGAGGGCTTACTTGGAGGGTCGTGGGACTTAGTCAGTAGGTAGTAAGTAGACTTATAAGTACCCTAAAAGGGACCCTAATTGGGGTTATGGTACTTATAAGTCCCTAGAATAACCAGTTACTAAGTCCCCCGACCCTCCAAGTAGGGTCTTTCTTATGCTGAATTTGTATCCTGGGGGAACTGAAGCTTAACCTCTTGGGTTATGCCGAGGTTGTAGTACCCCGGAGAGAACAAAGGTTACATACTCTGCCGCTAAGTCTTCAACAACCAGGCTCTACACAGACCCAGTAATTAGGCTCTAAATTCTCCGATTGAGGAAGTAAGGAATGCATGGCCCTCCCCAACACCCCCAGCTCCCAAGCGCTGTTTGAGAGAGCGGAGAGATCCAGAAACACATCGGGATCCGGCTCTAAGCGGGCGCAGATTGCGCAGATCCTGAACTTGAGGTGTTTCATTTGCATATAGGCTTCCTGAATGACGGACACGAACCATAAAAAGTTGAAAGTTGTGAAGCCAGGAAGGGAACTGCATTGTAGGGTATGGGTGGAGTTTGCGTTTCATGGTCGACTGAACCAAACCTTACATCCTCAAACCCATGAGCCATGAAAGCGAAAACCCATAAAACCCTAACGCCTAAACCCATAAGCCCTACAGTAAACCCGATAAAGTTGGAAACCGAATCAAGGCCAAATAGTGTTTGGATTCCCTATATATTGCTCTTAAGGATTGAGGCTGTTGGGTTTCCAATTTTTTGGCTTCTACTGTAAAGCATAAACCGCCAGCCCTGAGCCCCAAGCCCTAGATTGCGTCCTTCAGAAGTTGGCCGATTCTTGCACACTGCCTTCATTGGGTTTGTACCATTTAGGGGCTAGCCAAGCTTAAGAGTTCAGCTTCGGTGTTTAGGGTTGTTGGACTGGGGTTTCTGTGTCGGATTTTTGGAAACCCAAACACTAAAACCGGGAGATTTAGGGTTTAGGGTTTAGGGTTTTGGGTTTAGGGTTTAGGGTTTTGGGTTTAGGGTTTTGGGTTTAGGGCTCAGGCTTCAGCTCTTCACCTTTGGGTTTGGTCGCTGACGCGGCCCATGCTCAAACGTCGACCGCACACATCCCCCCAAACCCCAAAGCGAAACCTTTAGTTGGAAGTATATGATCTGCTATATACTACTCTATACCCCCTTAGAACCATAATAAAAATGAGGTGTTCAATATTCTCTTGGGTTTTTTGAACAAAAATGAAAATCCTAAGGAGACCATAGGACCAACAAGGGACCGCCCTAGAATAGAAAGTATAGTTCTTCATTAAGCGGTTCCGGACTCTCTGGGACGGGAAGTCCATACCAGCGGATCCAGATGCGTCTGTCAGTGCTCCTGTTGGTCCACACGTCTTCCCGCGTCGCGTCACTCTGCGCAGGAACACTCCCTAGAACCAAAAGCCAGACCTATGTTATGAGGTTTAGGGTTTAGGGTTTAGGGTTTAGGGTTCAGGGCTTTAAAACCCAAGGCTCTGGACCCTGACCCCCTAACACTTGGATGTGCACGGGCTTCGGGTTTTGTTGGGTTTGGGTTTCAGGGTTTTCAATTCAAGGTGCAGTGCGAAACCGTTTCAACACAAAAGACCAAAGGCCTCTCACGGGCTTCGGGTTTTGTTGGGTTTGGGTTTCAGGGTTTTCAATTCAAGGTGCAGTGCGAAACCGTTTCAACACAAAAGACAAAAGCCTCACACGGGCTTCGGGTTTTGTTGGGTTTGGGTTTCAGGGTTTTCAATTCAAGGTGCAGTGCGAAACCGTTTCAACACAAAAGACCAAAGCCTCACACGGGCTTCTGCACACGGGCTTCGGGTTTTGTTGGGTTTGGGTTTCAGGGTTTTCAATTCAAGGTGCAGTGCGAAACCGTTTCAACACAAAAGACCAAACACGGGCTTCGGGTTTTGTTGGGTTTGGGTTTCAGGGTTTTCAATTCAAGGTGCAGTGCGAAACCGTTTGCGAAACCGTTTCAACACAAAAGACCAAAGGCCTCTCACGGGCTTCGGGTTTTGTTGGGTTTGGGTTTCAGGGTTTTCAATTCAAGGTGCAGTGCGAAACCGTTTCAACACAAAAGACAAAAGCCTCACACGGGCTTCGGGTTTTGTTGGGTTTGGGTTTCAGGGTTTTCAATTCAAGGTGCAGCGCGAAACCGTTTCAACACAAAGACAAAAGCCTCACACGGGCTTCGGGTTTTGTTGGGTTTGGGTTTCAGGGTTTTCAATTCAAGGTGCAGTGCGAAACCGTTTCAACACAAAAGACCAAAGGCCTCTCACGGGCTTCGGGTTTTGTTGGGTTTGGGTTTCAGGGTTTTCAATTCAAGGTGCAGTGCGAAACCGTTTCAACACAAAAGACAAAAGCCTCACACGGGCTTCGGGTTTTGTTGGGTTTGGGTTTCAGGGTTTTCAATTCAAGGTGCAGTGCGAAACCGTTTCAACACAAAAGACCAAAGGCCTCTCACGGGCTTCGGGTTTTGTTGGGTTTGGGTTTCAGGGTTTTCAATTCAAGGTGCAGTGCGAAACCGTTTCAACACAAAAGACCAAAGGCCTCACACGGGCTTCGGGTTTTGTTGGGTTTGGGTTTCAGGGTTTTCAATTCAAGGTGCAGTGCGAAACCGTTTCAACACAAAAGACAAAGGCCTCACACGGGCTTCGGGTTTTGTTGGGTTTGGGTTTCAGGGTTTTCAATTCAAGGTGCAGTGCGAAACCGTTTCAACACAAAAGACCAAAGGCCTCACACGGGCTTCGGGTTTTGTTGGGTTTGGGTTTCAGGGTTTTCAATTCAAGGTGCAGTGCGAAACCGTTTCAACACAAAAGACCAAAGGCCTCACACGGGCTTCGGGTTTTGTTGGGTTTGGGTTTCAGGGTTTTCAATTCAAGGTGCAGTGCGAAACCGTTTCAACACAAAAGACAAAAGCCTCACACGGGCTTCGGGTTTTGTTGGGTTTGGGTTTCAGGGTTTTCAATTCAAGGTGCAGTGCGAAACCGTTTCAACACAAAAGACCAAAGGCCTCACACGGGCTTCGGGTTTTGTTGGGTTTGGGTTTCAGGGTTTTCAATTCAAGGTGCAGTGCGAAACCGTTTCAACACAAAAGACCAAAGGCCTCACACGGGCTTCGGGTTTTGTTGGGTTTGGGTTTCAGGGTTTTCAATTCAAGGTGCAGTGCGAAACCGTTTCAACACAAAAGACCAAAGGCCTCACACGGGCTTCGGGTTTTGTTGGGTTTGGGTTTCAGGGTTTTCAATTCAAGGTGCAGTGCGAAACCGTTTCAACACAAAAGACAAAAGCCTCTCACGGGCTTCGGGTTTTGTTGGGTTTGGGTTTCAGGGTTTTCAATTCAAGGTGCAGTGCGAAACCGTTTCAACACAAAAGACCAAAGGCCTCACACGGGCTTCGGGTTTTGTTGGGTTTGGGTTTCAGGGTTTTCAGTTCAAGGTGCAGTGCGAAACCGTTTCAACACAAAAGACAAAAGCCTCACACGGGCTTCGGGTTTTGTTGGGTTTGGGTTTCAGGGTTTTCAATTCAAGGTGCAGTGCGAAACCGTTTCAACACAAAAGACAAAAGCCACACACGGGCTTCGCGTTTTGTTGGGTTTGGGTTTCAGGGTTTTCAATTCAAGGTGCAGCGCGAAACCGTTTCAACACAAAGACAAAAGCCTCACACGGGCTTCGGGTTTTGTTGGGTTTGGGTTTCAGGGTTTTCAATTCAAGGTGCAGCGCGAAACCGTTTCAAAACAAAAGACAAAAGCCTCACACGGGCTTCGGGTTTTGTTGGGTTTGGGTTTCAGGGTTTTCAATTCAAGGTGCAGCGCGAAACCGTTTCAACACAAAAGACAAAAGCCTCACAAATTGGGTTCAGGGTCTAGGGCCTAAACCCTAAACCCTAAACCCTAGGGCCTACCTAGGATATGCAGTTTCTCGGGACTATACTTCCATGGGCGCTTCGGGCAATTAAGAGCCACGGAGGCCTCCCCAGAACTAAACAGTTTCAGAGTCAGCGGTTTAGGGTTTAGGGTTTAGGGTTTAGGATTTAAGGTTTAGGGTTTAGGATTTAGGGTTTAGGGTTTAGGGTTTAGGGTTTAGGTCCGGAATGTTGGCCTGCTTGGAGGCCCTTTTGACTTAGTAAGTCTGCTGAGTATCCCCTAGAAACCCTATTATAATCCCCTTACTAACCCTACTTACTAAGTCAAAAGGGCCTCCAAGTGCTGTGCCAAGCAGACCCGTGATCAGCAAAGCCCGTAATGCTGAACTCTAAGCCGAGCTTAAACCCTAAAGGCTACACCCTGAAATTTCAACCCTGAACTCAAACCCAGACCTAACAAAGCCGAATCCCCGTCCTTACAAAGCCCCAAACTCCAAACCTGAAAAAGTCCAAGGGTAAAAGGAGGGACCCTTAATAAGGACCCTAGGTATATACCCTTCATATAGCTATTATATACCCATTACATAGCCCATCATAGAGTAGGGGTCCCCATTAAGGGTCCCTCCTTTTACCCTTGGAATGTTGCCATACAGCATCTGCTTTGGCCTCATCGGGTATCCTAACTCGTTACCTTCTGGGGAATCCAGAAACTCCTCGCGCCCATGGAGCCCTAAAAAGCAGCCTAAACATGGGTGGTAGTTTCCGAAAATTAGCGGTACCTTATTCTGGGGTCCGTATCATAGGGATCCTCCTATTTCTCGTCAAGCGGTATGTATACATTTATACGTATAAACATGTATATATATATATATATATATATACATACATACATATATATATATATATATATATATACAATGTATGTACTAGTATACACTCTATGATAGTACATGGACAAATTTCGGAACCTCTAAAGAGCCCGATCAAGTTGCGACCCGGGAAAGCGATTTGAAAGCATTCCTGGGTTCTTGTTAAGGGGTTTGCTTAGACTTGGCATAATAAGGAAACCATACCATTTATTGCTATAGATCCGTATTCTGCTAACTTATATTCAATTCCGGAACAAGAACCCAGAGTCGTGGAGAAAGGCCCCCTCCTCAGCCCCTTGGGGGTCGAAGGGTAGCCCAAAGTCAGCTCCAGAGGACGACCTCTACTAGGGTTTAGGGTTTAGGTCTCCACTGCTACTACTACTACTACTACTACTACTACTGCTACTACTACTACTACTACTGCTACTACTACTGCTACAGCCACTGTTACTGTGACGATCGAGATTAGTATTAGTATCACCACCACCACTTCTATGACTCAGAATTGGTATTTGGGCCTGGTACCTAGGATTTCGCATGTCGTGATTTGGGTTTGGGTTGAAAGATTTAGGTGGGTTGCGCTTTCGGTGTGGGGTGTTAAGTTTACTTGGAAGGGCAGGGGACTTAGCAAGTAGGTTATAAGTAGGGTTATAAGTACTTTAAATGGAGCTACCCCAAGTATAACCATATTTAAAACCTACTTACTAAGTCCCTGCCCCTCCAAGTAGGGGTTTACAGCAAACTCTAAAAAGTTGGAAACCTAGTTAAGGACAAACAGTGCTGGGATTCCCTATACTTTACTCTTAGGGATTGAGGCTATCGGGTTTCCAGCTTTTTGATCGTCTTGGGGCTCGACCAGCTTGGAGGTGCCTTTAAGGGGTTCTATAGGGGATCTATAGCAGGGTTTTATGATATGATATAGGGGCCTCAATGATCTTACAATAGGGTTTTGGGGGTACAGCATACTGTAGTTATAATAAGGAACTCCACCGCAAAAGTATAGGTAATTAAGAAGGCCCCTACAATACTGCTTTCTTCAATAACTGGGCCAAAATAGTTGAATCTGTGAAAGATAGACCAAAATCCACAGGCCAAAAAGTTTAAAGTTCTCCCTTTGGCTATCTTAAAGAGTTTCAGGGCTGGGGTCAATTCATTCAAGATTTTGGGCGTCGGGCCTGAACAGTCTAATAAGGTCTTGGGGCTGGGGCAAGAACAATATACAGTAAAAGCCCCAAAGTTGGAAACCCCATAGCCTCAATTTTTAAGAGTAATGTATAGGGAACCCCAGCACTATTTGGCCTTCATCCAGTTTCCAACTTTATGGGGTTTACTACAGATAATCACATCCCCTTGATGGTCTTTGTTATCGGGATGCGACATGAACACTGGCAGTATTAGTATTCAGTCTGCTTTGTCAGCGCTGTGAGCTTGAAAGATTGCGTGGCTTTGCGACACAAAACCTTAACTTCGGCCATGCCCGTCAAAAGAGTTGAATCAAATCGCGCTTGAAATTCCAGGATGTTGCCAGACTAACCTGAGAACTGAATCCCTAAAGTATGCGATACCGCTGGAGAAGCAGGAGAGCCACTAACATGTTAAGTGCTCGTGTGGGGATACACAAAGAATCTGGACTGAGGTCGTGCAGGTGAAATTTCATTCCCCGTTAAAACCGCCTACGAGCAGTACAGTAAAGTGCACTCCTTCTCTTGCTTCCGGGTTCTCGGGATGCTTTAGAATCCTCCGACAGGCTATTTCTCACCGCCAAGATCTGAATCTGGGCGCAGACGTGTTCACAGATCGAGCAGGACCGTCAACCTAGCTTAGGGTTTAGGGCTCAGGGTTTAAGGTCAAGATGTACGTAATTTGTGACCATGCCCGCTTATGGCCCCTGCCAGTATGTGCTTATACCATAATGCACCAACATTCCCTTAAGCAACCCTTTTTGTTCGGCCGTGCCCTGTTTCTGAATTGTAGCCATATCAGAAAAAGCCCTAGCCATGATCCCAGCTCCTAGACCTAAGAGTAACCTAGGAATAAAAAGGGTACCCTTTTTGGTTTAAATTGGGTTATTATAAGGGAACCTAAACCCTAAAAAAAAGGGATAAGGGCCTACTCTGGGTCCTAGGTTCCAATGATTCCATAGAAAACAGCCCTACACCTTGAGCTTTGAAGGCTACCGGCACTGTAAGGGCCTTAATGCTTAGAATAGGCTTTTGGAGGTTCCGTATTTTCACCGTATTATTGGAATGTATCCGCAAACCCGCCCCAAATATGGAATCCTACTGTAGGTCCCTTTTAGACACCTTTAAGGGACCCCTTTCAATTACCCATGAAGGAACCCTATTCTAATCATTAAGGCACCTAAAGCCTTTTATAGCAGCCTTTATAGAGCCCTTCAAGGAACCCACCTGCCCAGACCAGCTCTCGCGTGATAGCATGCTTCGGCATCGAGACGGCCATCTACTTTCTGTACACCAAGGCTTATGGTGTGGTGAAGCAAGACCCTAAACCCTAAACCCCTAAACCCCAAGACCCAAAACCCCTAAACCTGCCTCCATCTCGCCCGGATTGTCCGCAGTGACTGCTTGCATAAACCCCTAAACGCCTCAACCCATCTTCTACAACCGCAGTTTCCTGGCAGCGGTCAACTAGCAGCTGACCGGGATGCGAGGCCGGCCTTTGGTTCCTTATGTACCACGGGTTTAGGATTCTAGGGTTTAGGGGGGGCACTTCTCTGGAGAAGCTTAATAAGTCCCTGAACCCCTAAACCCTAAACCCTATGCTACCCTTATAGAGCCCTTTAAAGGAACCCTTACAAAGTCCCCTAAAGACCCTCCAAGCTATGCCGCAGCCATGCGAAAAAGGCTGTCGGCTTGGGGCAGGGAGCCTGGGCTGGAGTCGCCTTGGGTCTCGACTTCTGGTGTTAGGAGCCTCTATTACACATCCACTGCTAGGATACCCAGTAACCTAAGAATAAAAAGGCCTCTCTTTTTGGTATTGGGTAACTTCATAAGGAACCTAGGACTACAAAAAGAGAATAAGGGTACTACTGGGCATCCTAGACTGTTAAGGTTTAGGGTTTAGGGTTGTTAGGAGCCTCTATTGCACATCCACTGTTAAGGTTTAGGGTTTAGGGTTGTTAGGAGCCTCTATTGCACATCCACTATTAAGGTTTAGGGTTTAGGGTTGTTAGGAGACTCTATTGCACATCCACTGTTGAGGTTTAGGGTTTAGGGTTTAAGATTTGAAAAGCTATAGTTAAGGGTTTAGGAGCTATAGGACCTGGGGTTCAGATTACGGGCAAGCGCTCTGTGGGGTCTGGCAGCATCATCGACAGCCCTCTCCAGTGCTCGTTGCTTCTATCACTTGTTTAACTATTTCGCTATCTGTGGCTCTACGCGTGTCCGAATGCACATACACACAACACTAAGATAGACTCCCTTCAAGAAGTGTGTGGCGAGTCCTCCGACGGGGTTGCTCCAATTTCGTAATCAACCAATCACATCTTCACCACTGTCACCAGCATCACCACCGCAATTATCGGCATTATAGTCGTCGTTGTGGTCGTCGTCTTGCACTACTCCTGCTGCTGCTGCTGCTGCTGCTGCTGCTGCTGCTGCTGCTGCTGCCATTACGACTACTGCGACGACGACGACTACTACTACTCTTCCTGCTGCTGCTGCCGCCTACTGTTAATGCTACTGCTACTGCATGCAACGAAGAAGGCAAACAAGACAACAGAAACATCATGACACCCTTACCTGAACCCCAAAAGCATGTAGAACAATAGCCTTGTATAGGTTTTGGGCCATTATTTTACCTACTTATGACACGTGGCAGATTACTGAAACTCCTGAACCCTATCAACCCTGAAGGCCCCAAACCCCAAACCCCTAAACCGTAAACCCTAAACATCCCTAAACCCTCTTGAACCCAAGTCCACAACAGGCTCCAACGCCCTCCTCTAGGCTTGGCTCCACAGATAAGTTCAGATAAAGGATCAGGGGAGTGCAGAAGCGGGCTTAGCAGTAAGGTAACTGCAACCATATCTACTTATCAGCCCACCTCTCTCTGTCTCTCTCTCTCTCTCTCTCTCTCTCTCTCTCTCTCTCTCTCTCTACATATCAATATATATATATATATATATATATATATGTATATATATATATATATATATACATATTCTACGTATACATAAAATATATATATATATATATATATATATATGTATACACATACGTATGCTTACAGCTTCACGCCCTACTTGCTAAGCCCCCTGACCTTTGAGCAGACTCACTTCTGGTTCGGTAGCTGCTGCTGCTTTCGCCAACTGGCCCCTGAGCACGGCCGAGCTTCAAATTGCTTCTTGGTGCGGACTTGATATGATTTAGGGTTTAGGGTTTGTAGATTAAGTTACCTCTTCATGAGGAAACCATATCATGTACTGCGGACCCCCACTATGGTAACTTCAATTAGTTTCCTTAACCAGAGCCCAAGCAAAGTGCCCGATGCCGCCTTCGTCAAGAATCTCTTGAAGGGGTCTATATGCGCCAGCATCTGCGCACCCCCCCCCCCCCCCCCCCCCCCCCCCCCCCCCCCCCCCCCCCCCCCCCCCCCCCCCCCCCCCATGGTAATCCCCCTCCCCCCCCCTGTGGTTCCTGTGGTTCCCCCCCCCCCCTGTGGTTCCTCTTGGTTTTCCCCCTCCCTTTTGTGGTTCTTCTGGTTCCTGTCTCCCCCCTCCCCCCCTGTGGTTCCTGTGGTTCCTCCGCGTGGTTGCTGCTGCTTTGTTGTTGCTGCTGTTCTTCTTCTTGTTCTTGTTCTTGTTCTTGTTGTGTGGTCGCCCGGGTCGGGGGGGGGGGATACCATTGGGGGGGGGGGGGGGGGGGGGGGGGGGGGGGGGGGGGGGGGGGGTCGAGAACGCGGAACGCGGACGCATATAAGGGTTTCAATGTGTATTGTATGTATGTACTGATGTGTATGTGTGTGTGTGTGTGTGTGTGTATGTATGTGCTTGTATGTGTTTGCATGTGTATGTAACAGTACATGTACATGCATTTGTATATGTATACATACCTTTATACATATATGTAAACATACTTGTATTCACAGTTATAGTTGGAGACAGAGGGACAAACAGAGAGAGACAGAGAGAGAGAGAGAGCGAGAAAGACAGAGCGCGAGCGAGAGAGAGTCAGAGAAAAAGTGAGTGTGTGTGTGTGTGTGTGTGAGAAAGAGACAGACAAACAGAGAGAGACAGAAACAACGAGAACGATAGAGTGAAAGATAAAGAGAAAAGCGAAAGGGACGGGATAAACTGGAAAAGACAAAGATAAACGATCAAAGATAATGAGGAAAACACAAGAACCGACAAACGGTTACAAACGCCAAAGATAACAGTTCAAGATCAAGAGAAAGAGACAGCGGACAGAGAAAGACGAAGAGAAAAGATAAAGATAACGAGAAAGAGAACAAGGAGGATGAAAGATAAAGAGAAAGATAAAGCGAGAGAGACAAGAGCCTAGGCACTTGGACTCAGGTTTGGGTGCGTAAAATGTAGGGGCCTTAATAATTAGAATAGGGTTTTGGGGCCCATTATACTAGAATTATGACAAGAACCCCCAAGATAGTATAGGTAATTATCAAGGCCCCTATAGCAGTATTCCTAAAATAAATCCCAATTCCTCAGACCTCTGGTGCTGGACAGGCTTCAGTCAGACAACCGAGAACGAGGAACACCAAAGTCGCTCTATGTTCAATCGACTAGAACTACAACGGGAGCTACAGAAAGCCTACATTGCAGTTCCATTGCTGGTTCAAGCAGTTTATTTGTAGGATGCTATACAGTAACCCCGAAAAGGAACTACAATGGAGACTACAGGTAGAAGGACAGAATCCTGTACCCCTCAACCTACACCCTGAACCCCAAAGGCCTCAACCAATTGACCCTAAAGCCAAAAAAAAACCGTAATCTGTTGGAGCAAGGGCAGGAGCCAATCAGGCCGTAAACGTACCCTGAAATCCCTTAGATTCGCACACCCCGCTGGGGACACGATGTTTCAATCCCGATATACAGCCTTTAGACCAGATTGAGCCGACCCCGCCCCACCACCGCAGGCCGCCCAAGTGGCTCAGCCGATAGCCAGCCCAACAGCCGATAACGCACGGGATGCAGATCGCCAGGGACACGGCGAGTGGGAGAACCCACCTTTGGTTTAGGTCTTAATTAGGGACAAGGGCCAGGGGGACACTCGGATTTCTGGTTCTAAAGGCGTTGCAGCGTCTTTAAACTTTGGGAATTAGAGGCAGGTTCAGGAATTCAGGGCTTTGTCTCTCTTTCAAAGATGTACCCATACGACCTAGGCCATACTCTATCTATATAGGAACAGGTATAATGCTAAAAATGGCAACAGCGTTTCGGGTAAATTTCTCCTAGTAAACTTGACTATAACAAGGAGGCTTACGGGGCGATGAATGGGCGCATGGACCTCCAGTGCTGTGGCTTTCGGCCAGAATCCTCGCCGTGTGGAGGCTAGATAACCCTAAACCCCGAAAACAGAACCCAAAACCCTAAACCCCAAAACCCTAACAATGGAACCCTAAATCCTATATATATATGGGGTAGTTGTCAAAATTAGGGCCCCTTTTGAATCCCTAATTTAGTACGGCACCCGATTTTTTGGGCTACCCAAAACGGCGAACTACCCATATAGAGGGGAGATGCTGCGCGCAGAATGCTGTTCACGTCGCGTGTTTTCGGATGTCGGGTTCGAGTGAGTTCACGGAGCGTGAGCTAACATAGCTATTCTTGTGAAGAGAGCTGGCAAGAGTCAAGAGTGTCATTTATGATAGATGTCATGACTTCCAGAGATGTTTCTACCGCTTGGCCATGACTGCAAAGCCGTACATCCAAACCGCATACGCACCTCCACCATACAATCTACCAGTACTGCGTCTCTTTAATGGCTACCTGTTTATGTACATGGCTCTTTCAACATAAGCCACATCATCAGCCAGGATCTGTAACCGAGGCACAGCAACAAGGCTAAACGAAACCGAAGCCGCACCCCGCGGCTCTAAAATGTCGTTCAACTCGGACCCCTGCAGCTAAAAGCCAGATCGGAAAACGTAGACACTAAACCCACACATGCCCTTAACCCGAACCCTGCGGTTTATGTTGCTTCTTCCCTGGATAGATCCACTCCACACTACTGAGATCTGATGTAATGCTTGCTAAACAGTTCTTCTGCCCAATGCAGGACCTTCGTTCATCCCATACCCTTCGTTGAAAGGGTTCCTGCAAAAAGTACTGTGCGCTCAAAGAGTCTGTAGGTACATGACCCCGTCAGGATAGCGTGATGAACGCATGTTTGGTTTATGCAGCGCACAGGCACCTCAAGTCCACGAAAGCACCTCGTTTAGTGTTTACTGTAGGGTTAGTTTAAGGTTTCCCTACAAACCTTTCTTCGCTAAGCCCCAGACACTGACTTCTTATTAGACCCAACACCATCGAACCCTCGGAGAGCCCACTTGGATGACAGAAGGAACCCTTAGAGGAGCCCTTGCCGGAGCCCTTAAAGGAGCCCGTATAGATCCCTTAACGCAGCCCGTATAATTAGATCCCTTACAAGCTTTCGCCAAGCGACGTAAGCTCGACTGTCTCCGCAGGCTCCACCTGTGCGCACCGGGCATTCTGACCCAGCAAGTTCAGGGCCTATAAACCCTAAACCCTAAACCCTGAGGGTTAATACGCTGGCCTTGAATAAGTGGGGCAACTTTTCTGAGCAGATGGTAGCTGGGGACTAGAAGGGGACAGTACCGCTAGCTGCTTGTCGTTATTCCGACCCCTCTATTACTCTTAGGGTTTCGGGTTTAGGATTTCTGGGATTAAGGTTCTAATGGCTTAGGGTTCAAGACGATTAAGGGTCGTGGCTTTTAGGGTTCTTGCTTATAACCTGAGCGGCTGTGTACACATGGAGTGTGTAATTTCGGCCGTAAAGTACCAATTTCGCAACTCCTTTTAAGGAGGGAACATCGCAAAACCATCATTGCCATATCCATGTTGGACCTACACTCAGAAAGATGGTGTATGAGCAGCTACCCCCCCATAACAACACCCTAAAGCCGTACCTCACCGATATGCGGAAGGATGCCTGTTATACTATATACACTGACCTAAGTCCTCTGAAAAACCTACTTGGAGGGTCGGGGGACTTAGTAACTGGTTATTTTAGGCACTTACAAGTACCATAAACCCAATTAGGGTCCGTTTTAGGGTACTTATAAGTCTACTTACTACCTAATTACTTACTAAGTCCCCCGACCCTCCACGTACCTCATACTTGGAGCCTATCGGCGATGCTGAGAGGCTGACCGTCTAATATGGGGGCCTTAATGATTAGAATAGGGTTTTGGGGCACCTTGTACTGGAAATATAGTAAGGAGCCCCCAGAATACTGTGGATGGACAAAACCCTGCATGACCCAATATAACGAAAATGCCATAATTCCCATAGTTTAGGGTCCTTAAAATCATGCAGGATTTGGTCCATCAACAGTAGTATTGGTGATTTTTTGGGCCCCAAAATTACTCCCTGAGCCGATCCAGTGCTTTGAAGCGTGAGCCCTTCGCAGTTTGGGGTTCACTTGAAGGTCCAGGGGTAGTTATGAGTGGGGTTATATGTCCCCTAATACGGGTGATAAGAATAATTACCCTACTTATAACCCCACTTATAACTACCCATGAACCTCCAAGGAGGGAGGGTGTGGGGCCAGTTCCGGGCCCTGGCTGGCTTAGGCCACGGTGATATTGGGGCTTGGACACTGTCTGCAACAGTCATAGGCCTTGGACGCGCCGTGTCGTCACGGTTGGAACATGGATGATCTCTTCCAAAGCCACACAACGGTTTCGAAACATCATGCTAGCGGAAGCAAAAGAGATTGAGATTGTCGAGAACCTTTTAGCGTGTCCTTGAGGTCATGCACATGGCAAGTTTCTAAGCCCTGTACTTGGAGGTTCAGGGGTAGGTATAAGCGGGGTTATAAGTCCCTTAATACGGCTTATAAGTATAGCTACCCAGCTACCCAACTTAAAACCCTACGTATTATAAGTACCCATACGAGGCAGACATGCTACACGAGCGGGACTGGTAGGGTTCCTAAACGCGTTTTGGATTCTTGCGCCGCCCCCCCCCATTACCACGCTAAGTTTCCATCTATCCATCTATATATATATATATATATATATATATATATAATTATATATATATATATACACACACACACCTCTTGACGAGGAATATGAGACCCTGGTTTAAGTGTACATTTAGGGGTAAACTCTGCCGAACCTGCGCGCCTGCCAGTAACGATCCGTCGTTGCGTTCGCAGACAATGTGATGGTGCTATTGGCATCCACCTCAATGCTGGGATGTCGGGGTTGGGTTTAGGTTAGGTACGGCCCCCATACAGTAAGAGTCTATAATAGGGCTACTATTAAGGTCCTAGTATATCTATAGCATGAATACTATTCGACGATTACTGAGTGGGGGCCGTACCCAAGGTTTAGGATTTGTGGGTTGGGTCCATCTCTGAAAGCCCGGGAAGCGAATGACTCAACAATAACTCCAAATCCAAATCTTAATAACTTAGGGACCTTCACAAGCCTTTCTAGCACCCGCCGACCGTCCCGTCCCAATACGAGTAGGAGCAGGGGAGCCAGGACACTAACCAGGATTTGCAACACAACAGCACCACGGTGGAATTGCATGTCATATGTGGCAGTAGTATTTGTTGCGGCGGTCAGTGCGGCCAGAATTGAAGATCTTCGCAAGCCCGAAACAACAGATCGACTGCTTGTCATAGCCATGTGCTAGTACGTCTGCTGTTCATGCATTTTGTAATGTAGGAAGCTGATTACGAAACCTTGGGCCTTTATTAGGGTTCCTTCTATGAACCCTACTATTTTGGGGTTATAGGCCCAGGGTTCTTTAATCAGGGTCCTACGTTAGCCGAAGCCGTGTGACCGAAACAAAGAAATCCCGAACCCATCCTCGAACTACGGTTGATGATATAAATCCTGCATTACCTTAAGGACCCTAAACTATGGGAATTATGGTATATTCCTTATTATGGGTAATGCAGGAATTATATCATCAACGGTAGGGCTCCCTGATGTCATCAGCTAGGCATTCGTGATATTGTGTGTGTGTGCCAATATGTATGTATATCAAAAATTCAAACATGCTATATGTATATACATCTACAGACAGAGCTCTGCATAGTAAGACCCATCCATTCCGAGGTTGAGGAGTCCGTCCTGAAAAGTCCGAGAACACCACTTGTAAAATCTTCAAAGGTTCAGTGTTGCTGTTCAAACCGCTAAGCCCTTACACGGACACCCAAAGCTAGTCCTGGAAGTTCTCTCTTTCAAAGGGAAAAGGAGGGACCCTTAATGGGGACCCCTACCCTATAATGGGCTATATAATGGGTATATAGTAGCTATATTAAGGGTATATACCTAGGGGTCCTTATTAAGGGTCCCTCCTTTTACCCTTGGATTCTTGGGCGTGGCGCCAAACCGACTTGCACATACGATCCATCTTGGACCTGACAAATACTTGGAGGGTCGGGGGACTTAGTAACTGGTTATTTTAGGGACTTAGAAGTACCATAACCCCAATGAGGGTCCCGTTTAGGGTACTTATAAGTCTACTTACTACCTACTTACTAAGTCCCCCGACCCTCCAAATAACCAAAGAAGAGCCCATTGGGCTTCAGAAACGATAGGTTAGGGTTCAGACGTTTTAAAAAGGCTAAGTTGCTTAGGCAACTGGATCTCTAAGGGAGGATGCAGGTCGCTGATACTGTTCTTTTTCTAGGATACCCAGTAACCTAAAAAAAAAAGACGCCTCTCTTTTTGGTATTGGGTAACTTTATAAGGAACCTAGGACTACAAAAAGGGAATAAGGGTACTACTGGGCATCCTAGTTTAGGTTCCCCCGAATCGTTGTTTTTGGGGAAATCTGCATTGAAGTTGGCAGGGCCTCAGGACTTCAGAGTGCCATGGTTCTCGGTTCAGGGGTCTTGCGGTGTATGTTGTTAGGGCTTAGGGTTTAGGGTTTAGGGTTTAGGGTTTAGGGTTTAGGGCTTAGGGTTTAGGGCTTAGGGTTTAGGGCTTAGGGTTTAGGGTTTAGGGTTTAGGGTTTAGGGCTTAGGGTTTAGGGTTTAGGGTTTAGGGCTTAGGGTTTAGGGCTTAGGGTTTAGGGTTTAGGGTTTAGGGTCTTGCGGTGTATGCTGTTAGGGCTTCTGATCCAGGAGAAGGGCTTTCTCGGATTACGTAATGGCAGGGTTACACGATTTTGTTGCCCCTTGTGCTCAGGTCTTCTAGCAGTGGAGACCGTAGGTAGAAGAACCAGAACTCTTGTACCCCTCAACCTACACTGCCTTTTTTGAATATTTAGCATCCTATAGTCCTATATGTAAGGAAGCCCCAAGAAAGAATTGCAATGGAGACTCTAGGTAGAAGGAGCAGAATCCTGTACCCCCCAACCTACACCACTTTTTGGGGTTGTTAGGATCCTATAATCCTAGAAGGTAACCCCACAACAGAACTACAAAAGAGGCTATAGGTGGAAGAGGCAGAATCCTGTACCCCTGCACCTACGCCACCTTTTTTTGGCTGTTCACCTAAAAAGAACTACAAAGGGGATCCTATAATCCTAAACCCAAGTAGGGTCGAGCGTTTAGGATTTAATATAGGGGCCTTAATAATTGGAACAGGGTTTTAACTATATGTACTCATAGTACGGAACCCTCAAAATAGAATTGGTATTATTTCGGCCCCTATGTTGCAAGGGTTCCTTCAAGGACTTTTCTACTTGTAATAAGAGCTCCTTTCAGGGATTGTGGGCAACCTTCAGGAAATGATGCTTCGGGCTACAGATTCCCTGAACGGCACACCCTTAAACTTGAATCCTAAATGCCACCCCTAGCCCAAATCCCTAAAGCCCATTTGTAGGATCATAGAACGCTGAATCATCTCAAGAGGGTTTTGGGGTAGGACATGAACCCTAAAGCGCCTAAACGCTAAACTCTAAACCGTTTCCACAAGAGAACCCGTTGCCCCGCCTGACGAATTGCAAGGAGTCCATCCTTGGTGTTGCCGTTAAACTTCACCCGCCCAGACACCTCAGCAAACAAGGGTTAAGGGTTTAGGGTTTTCCTTAACCCCAAAGAACCTACCTTTCTAAGGACGCACTTAAAGAATTCATGATAGGGCACCCCAGAAGGGTAGGTTCTTTGTGGTCCAGGTTAGGGTTTAAGGTTTACAGTTCAGTGAACTTCAGGGGCAGGGATCGGATTTTTCAGAAACTAGAATAAGCCTCAGGTTCCCTCCTAGGTGTTTAGGAATCGGGAATAGGCTAAGGTTCCTCCCAGGTGCTGTGTGGGCGTACAAGGGGGAGGGGGCGGGCCTGTAGGATGTTCCAGGTTCAGTAAAAATGTTGTCCTTAAGGTAAAAGCCAGAAAGTTGGAATATGATTATCCTAGCCCTTCCATGGTAAATTACGGGGTATCCAACCCTGAAACCATATTCCAACTTTCTGGAGTTCCCTTTAACACCCGAAAACCGAGCGCCGATCACCCTCACACCGAATGAAACCCCAAACCGCCCTACAGTAGAAGCCGAAAAGTTGGAAACCTAATAGCCTCAATCCTTAAGAGTAATGTATGGGGAATCCCGGCACTATTTGGCCTTAAAGTCCGCTTTCCAACTTTATGGGGTTTACTGTAAACCCTAAACCCTAAATAAATCTCTAACCCCAAACCCCTAACCCCAATCAAATCCCGGGACTTCTTCGAGCCGTCGGCCAGCCCCACCACTAGGGTTTAGGGGCTTAGGGTTCAGGGCTTCAGGTTTAGGGGTTTAGGGATTTTGGGGGTCTAGGGTCCAGGGTCGGGAAGCCCCATTTTTAGGATCAAAGGGTTTAGGGGATTTGGGTCTATGGGGTTTCAGATTGAAGGCTAGTTTCAGGGTTTAGGGTTTCGGAGTTTAGGGGTAGAAACGAGCGTAGAAACTATCTGAGAACCGTACAGCAGGCCGTTGGAAACAAGACCTTCGAAAAGTAGAACGCCATCCGAACCCCTACAAATCCTACGGGTCCAAAGGACCCAATAATTAGGTACTCGGGTTTGGGATAGTAGCTATGTAGGTTACTATTTTTGAGAGTATATAATAATTGGGTACTTGGACCCTTAGGGCTACCCTTACCTCTGCAGTCGACCCTTACCAACAATCCCACCCTAAGCCCCATAGAAAAAATCATACACTACGTAAACCCTTACAGATCCGACACAGTAGGCTAATCCTACTTGTCGGGTATCATGGGGAACTAAAGGTTAACCTTCTTGGCTGTATAGGGGTTATCTAGGGATTATACTACCCCAAAAAGGTTAAAGGTCAGACGCTAAACGCGAACCCCTACCCCTAGACCCTGAACCCCAGACCTTTTTATCATTTACAAGTCTAAACCCTAAACCATGAACTCTAAACTGTGAACCCGAAATCCTGAACCCTAAACCCCAAAACCCTCAAAGAGGTCGAGCCGCCCCCTGGAAATCCAACTCCGTCCGTAGGAAGCTGCTCATCCGCGCCTGGGCTTCAAACGGTGTAGGGTTTAGGGGTCTGGGGGTTTAGGGTTTAGGGTCTAGGTGTTAAGGCTTGAGGGTTTAGGAGATTCGGGTTAAGGGGATATGGGTTTAGGCTTAAGGGCAAGACAAGAGCCTATATAGATAATTACCAACACTACTCCTGAAGATTCCCGTGATATCTATACTCTTACACTCCCCACAACCAGTGCTAATTATTGAGGCCCGAATAACCCGAATGTTCGGTTTAGGTGTTTGCGTTCTTTCGCTTTCAGGTCCAGCGTCTTGGCTTCAGACATTGCTGACAACTTTTTGGTACCTTTGTTCAATCTATTGCTGGTATTGTTGCCACTACTGCTAGTATGCTGCTTCAAGACACCATTGCTTCAGATTTTACATTCCAACCAGGAAGGACTATTCGGGCAGTCCCCCATACAGTGAGAGTTTATAATATAGGCCTACGATTAAGGGCCTTATATATCCGTATTCTGCATCTCACTCCAGTGCTACTGAGTGGGGGCCATGATCCAGATGAGTAGTTTCGTCCGTCGTCCCCTAAACCCTAAACCCTAAACCCTAAACCCTAAACCCTAAACCGAAGGGACGAGCATTTCTGCTATCCAGGTTGGAGCGAACGCGGAACCTTGAGGGTGGGGGCCGGGCTTCTCAACTCGGGGGGTTTCCGAAAAGAGGGGACTCTAACATAGTAGCCTATACCGGAGGATCCTTACTAGAAGGACACCAAAATAATGTACATACCCCTAACTTTCGGAAACTCCCAAATCCATGTTTTTTTTTGTGTTTTTACGCCTCAAGTCCTTCCGCCTGGAGAGGGTGTAGGGTTTAGTGGAAGTTCAGGGTTTAGGGATATCTTTACATCCTTCGCCTACTTGTCGGGTATCGAACCAAAGGTTAACCTTTTTGGTTATATAAGACTTATATAGGGACTAGACTTCCCAGAAAAGGACAGGTTACCTACTCGACTACTAGGTTTGTAGACTGACGACATGCTTCAGTGGCTAGGATACCCAGTAACCTGAGCATAAAAAGGCCTCTCTTTTTGGTATTGGGTAACTTCATAAGGAACCTAGGATTACAAAAAGGGAATAAGGGTACTACTGGGCATCCTAGGTGGTGTGTGAGCTTGCAGAGTAGCCCCGACAGGATGCTGGAGGGGGTCTGAATCAAAGTACACTCAAAGGGGAAAAGGAGGGACCCTTCATGGGGACCCCTACCCTATAATGGACCAAATAATGGGTATATAAAAGCTATATTAAGGGTATATACCTAGGGGTCCTTATTAAGGGTCCCTCCTTTTCCCCTTTGATATAGTCCACCAGAGAATGAACAATCATAAGGGCCCTTACGGGGGGTAGGGGGGAGGGGGGTAGGGGGCCTTAATCCCTATACTAGGGAAGAAATAATTAAGGCCTATTCCTATTTAAGGAAGTATAGTCCCCTACCGCCCTCAGGATCCCTATGAGGGAATAAACAAGTGATGAGCTGATGCTCTTCATGTCTGCTCTTGTCTCCGGCTTGACGACGCAAGCAAGACCCGAGCGGAAAAAGAGAACTTCTACATACTCAGTGTAAGCTGCCTGAATGATCCAAGGGTAAAAGAGGGACCCTTAATGAGGACCCTTTGGTATATACCGTTAATATAGCTAATTAATATATACCCATAATATAGCCCATTATAGGGTAGGGGTCCCCATTAAGGGTCCCTCCTTTTCCCCTTTGAGCAAAGTATAGTCGTCTTTGTAGGGCACAGGGCACAGGATGGCACGGGTCCACTTCAACAACACCGTCTCCGCGAGTTCAACTCAGATGGCGCAGAGCCACCAAAGCCCCCAAACCGTGAAACCCTAGCCCGTCATAGAACCTTTACAATTTCGTGGACCCCTTGTATAAATTCTATAAAAACTCTGAACTCTAAACCCCTTTGATATTTAAAGAAAACTTAAGCCGAAGCCGGGGGGCATAGACTTCCGCACTTGGACGCTGCACCTTGAGAATGCCACATGTCCCGCAGTTTCGCCCCGGAGATACTGGGCAAAAGAACCCAGTACTTATGCCCATGCCTTATCATAAAGGGCTTTATAAAAAAACGCAGTGAGATCCAAGCAAAGGCTATCTGCGCACATGACATGGACTCCGAAGGATAAGCGGCCATCTACGTATTCAGACAGCTGGCGCACTTGCTATTTGTCTGTCATATAGACGTATGAATGACACATGACGGTATGCGAGTATATGGATGGACAGATACGTGGCCACGGCCGTATGTAGATCGATGTGAACGCACCGCAGAAGAACGCACCTTCTTTGAACGTGTCATCCTTGGATCGAGATCATGCCATGCAATTGAATAGTGATGACCGTATCTTGGACAAAGCTCTAACGGTGCCAGAGATACCACAGAATAGGGGGCTGAAGAATTAGACTCTAGTTGTGGTGGTTTTCAAAGTTTTCATACGGTACAGTAAACGACGAAACACTACTCAGTACTACTGGTGCTCCGGGGCCGTACACTGCGGCATCCATACCTACACCTCCATCTCACGCTGCACACCTTGCACCTTCCAGCGGTTTAGGGTTTAAGGTTTAGTGTTTTGTGTGCAGGCAAGGCCTATAAACATGTCTGGGGTGTCGGAGTTTGGGGTTTTAGTCTTCAGAGCTTAGGGTGTCGGGGTTTAGGGTTTCAGGGTTTAAGGTTCAATGAATCCTACAAATTCCCTACAAAGCCAAACCACGGTCATAAATCGTAGCATCCTACACCCTAAACTTACTACCCCAATATGCCACAGAAATAAAAGCTCAAACTTTCCGATTCCTACTAAACTATACGAACCCAAACAGTTTAAAGGTTAGGTATGTGGGATCTAAGTGAACCGCCACTGCATCTTTTCCGGCCTGCTCCACAGTGTAGCCCTGCTGCAAAAGGTGCTGGATGGAGAATGCTAAGGCGCAAGCCTCAGGAACATACTATAGGGGCCTCAATAGATGAATAGGGTTTCGGTGTATATTCTACTTTTCTTATAGTACTGCCCCCCCCCCCCCAAAGGGTATAGGTAACAGTTTGGGCCCCTACATTATAGGTCCTTACATCTTACTACGCCAACATGCCACAGAAATAAAAGGTTAAACTTTCCGATTCCCACTAAACTATAAGAACCCAAAAAGTTCAAATGTGAGGTATTGGGGATCTAAGACATGGGGTACTACACAGAGGTTGCAAGGCTCAGCTTGGGGACAGTCGGGTTGCTTTGTTGGCAGGGACCTTCTTCCCCTCCCTTTTCTCGGCCCTTTCGCCAGGTTCTTACGCCCTCTGCCCACGGGAGGCCAGGGCTGTGAGGGCTCCTTAAGGGTTCTACACAAGTTCAGGAGTTTAGGGTTTAGGGGGATTTAGGGTTTAGGGGGATTTAGGGTTTAGGGTCTGGCTGTCGGACTTGCTGAGTATCAGGGCCTAAAAAACTCCAATAATCCTGCTCCCAAAAGAGTGACAAACAGACCCTGCACCTGAAATCCCGAAAGCCTAAGCCCTACATCCCGAACCCTAAACCTCACACGTCAAAGACTCTGAGCCCTTTGATCCCTAAACCCCGGCCCAAACCCTGCGCCCCCAGGTGACCCCGAAGCCTGAACACCGAAACATTGCAATATATCTTAACATACCAAACACTACTTTTTTGTATATAGGTTCTTATTATAAACCCTAATATGGAATTTATAGAGGCCCTGCAGAAAAGTAGGTTTTTGTATAGGGATTGTAGTACCCAAAGACTAGGATGCCCAGTAACCTAGGAATGAAAAGGGCTCTCTTTTGGTGTTGGGTACCTTTATAAGGAATCGTTCCTCTGCCATCTGCAGCAGTGCAAATGCTCCATGCTCAACCCTAAACCCTAATATAGGAGCCTTAAGAATTGGAATAGGTTTTTATAACAAATCATAATAAGCCTAAACCCTAGTATAGGAGCCTTAATAATGAGAACAGGTTTAGGGGTATAGTATTACTATAATATTCATAATAAGGAGCCCCAGAATAGTATTTAGGCCCCTGCATTAAACCCTAAACCCTGACCTCCATCACTCCAACCATCCCAGCTGCCCCGGCTCATTCCAGCTACAGGCATCCCAACCCGCAGCCATGTTGCCAGGGGGTTCCACTCTTGCAGGTGATGGCTTCGATTTTGGGGTTGCCACTTGGAGGGTCGGGAGACTTAGTAAGTAGGTAGTAAGTAGACTTACAAGTATCCCAAAAGGGAGCCTAATTGGGGTTATGGTACTTATAAATCCCTAAATTAACCAGTTACTGGGTCCCCCGACCCTCCAAGCACCGAGGAAAGTGATAACCATAATCAAACCTTCGCAAAGTTTCTCGAAATCCCAACTTTTCGACTGGCTTCGACACACAGCACGGCCGTCCAAAGCATGAAAGACCCCAAACCCTAAACAGTCCAGAAGACATTCTTGTAGACAAAGCCGGAACCGAGAATTGAAGACTGGGCCCATGACTCATAACTGAAACCCAAACGCAAACTCCTAAACACAAAAGCCGAACCCACACCGTGAAACCTACCTTGACTCTAAAGAACCTACCTGTTTAGAGGTCCTTGTTGTGATTTCCTTATACATGCAAGTCCTACAAAAATGGAAGTTCTATAGGGCCCAGGTAAACCCTAAAAGTTGAGTGCTCTAAATCCTGGAGCCGGGAACCAGAACTGCCTGTAATCTCTTGCTCCTGAAATCGATCGTTCAAGGTGAACGCAAAAGCATCCTAGAGCCAACCCCAGGCCAAAACCCTAAAAACCAATATAGGGGCCTTAATGCTTAGAATTGGGTTTTGGGGTCCATTATACTACAATTGTATTAATAGGGAACCCCCACAATAGTATAGGTAACTATTGAGGCCCCGAAATTTACTACCCCAATATGCCACAGAAACAAAAGGTTAAACTTTCCGATTCCTACTAGAGTACAAGAACCCAAAAAGTTTAAAGGTTAGGTATTGGGGATCTAGGAAAAGCCCTATAGATCCCTTATAGATCCCTTAAAGGAGCCCTTATAGTACCTCTTAAAGGAACCCTTTAAAGGTTAGGTAGTGGGGATCTAAGGTTGACATTTAGAGTCCCAAAACCTAGGCCTGATACCCTCAGCTCTGACAGCCTGGCTTTGAATTACAGTTACGGCTCGAAGAAGTCCCGGGATTTGATTGGGGTTAGGGGTTTGGGGTTAGAGATTTATTTAGGGTTTAGGGTTTAAAGTAATCCCCAAAACGTTGGGAACAGGATTAAGGCCAAATAGTGCTGGGATTCCCTATACATTACTCTTAAGGATTGAAGCTATTCTACTGTAGATAGCTCTTCAGCTTTGTACGGACAGAGGGGGGCAGGTCGGACGGCATACCGGTTACCTGTCCAGTAAACCTGGAAGGGTTTAGAGTTGAGAGTTAGAGTTTACCCTAACCTACCAAAACCTACCTAAACCCTAAACCCTAAAACCCTAAACCCTTGGTAGGTTCAGGTAAGATTTTGGGGCTTAGGCTCGAGGTCTCGCAACTCATTGCATGAAAGGCGGAGTTTTGACATTTGGGACCTTTTTTTTTTTTTAAAGTGCAATGGACCCTTTCTCCGAAAAGCTCCAGCCAGAGTCGGCTTACATTTGGGACCTTTATGACTCTGGGTTTGAAACTCAGGCGCCCTTAACCTAAGTTCAGGATGCCGGAAAGTCGCTCCATCCACGGCATGTGCGGCAATCTCGAAATAGGGGCTTTCTACCTGCTTGATGGAAGAGGTGACGGGTTTCAGAGTGCTTTGGTTTCGGGTTTAGAGTTTAAGGTGAAGGATCTTGAGGTGCTGCAGGGTGTTGGGTGTCTACATCGTGCATAGACAGATACACAAGCGAGGAGGTGTAGGTGCGCGTGCTAGTGTGCATGTGTTGCGCGCGGGTGTATATGCATATTCATATGTCTATTTTGTCGGCAAGATGCATATCAACACACTTCTTTCGAATTTCAAACCTAGCTGCCTAAGCAAGCGCTTCCAGTTGCAGATCGACTGTCTTCTGTATCTCACAGAGGACCTGAAGAGGGACATGTGGTGACACATATGCACGCCAATCCGTAACTACGCTTACATTCCAATGTCCGCGCTGCAGCCAGCATGCCCATAATCTCAAAGGTTCTATGTGTGTATATATATATATATATATATATACATATGCGCCTTTGGGGACGTGGTGTTTCTCCTTTCTGCAAGCCGGAGAAACCCAAAGAATCCCCCTAAACCCAACCTGGTGAAGCAATATCTCTCGTTAAACCCGAGATGTACACAGACACACCCTAAACCCTAAACTGAGCCCTCGATACACTCACCAGAATCCCTCATATCAACTACTTCATTCGGCATCATGAACAATACAAACAGGGTTTAGGGCTCACCAAGAACACCTGTAAAAACCCTCCCGACAGCCTGCAAGAATCAACAACAACCACAACCGACAAACCCTGGAGAAGGAATCTTGGACCCTAAAACCCTACAGATCCCTTATAGAACCCTGTAAGGAACCCTAGAAGCGCTGGCCTGTGTGCCAAGGTCTCCCGCCGGATAGCCGAGCTCCAAGTGACGGTAGATCAGCGACATGAAGCTTACCGGACTATAGCCTGGTCGTCTGTTTTTTTTTTTGGGGGGGGGGGGGGGGGGGGGTGGGTTGTGGTGGTTTGTAGGGGGCTTATAGGGATTTATAAGGGTTTTATAGGGTTTATAGGGATTTACAGGGGATTCATAGGGGGTTCATAGGGGTTTAGGGGTTTAGGCTTACCGGACTATGGCCTGGTCACCAGGTCTGCCGGCTTGGGCTGTTGGTGAAGGCTTTGGGGTGCAGGGCTTATCGGCTGGGATGCCCAGTAAGCTAGGAATAAAAAGGGCTCCCTTTTTGGTAGGTGGCAACTTTACAAGGAACCTAGGATTACGAAAAGGGAATAAGGGTACCACTGGGCATACTAGTACGGTCCAGGGTCTAGGATTTGGCTTAGGGTTTAGGGTGTGGGATTTGGCTGAAGGGATTTCTGGTGGAGTCTTCACTTCGCAGGAGCTTGTCAACATGATACTTGGAGGGTTGGGGGACTTAGTAACTGGTTATTTTAGGGACTTATAAGTACCATAACCCCAATTAGGGTCCCTTTTTAAGGTACTTATAAGTCTACTTACTACTTACTACCTACTTACTAAGTCCCCCGACCCTCCAAGTAGGGTTCGGAAGGCCGGCAAGGGCTTCAAATCCTCAGGGCTCAGCACCCAAGCTCAGAACACCCCAAAATCTCTCAGCCCTAAACCCTAAACTCCTGAACCCCTAAACCCCTCAACCCCTCAACCCCTCAACCCCTAAACCCTAAACCCTAAACCCCAAAACGCCCAATCAAGACCATGCGCCTTTGAAGCAGGAAAGCGGCTTCTCGGCATTGTCGGGAGTCGGCTCCCCGAGAGCCCCCACCTGCTTGTGGGTGTTTTAAAAGGTTTCTTTGCTTTAAGGGCCTTTTTCCAACTGCAGAGTCTGCTACGGAAGTCTCCCAGGAAGTTAAAAGAGTTTAGGGTCTAGGGGTGTTAGGTTCAGGGGTTATCTTGTGTGCTTAAAACTTGTCAGTTTCGAAGCGCAAGGTGGAAGGTTCATGCGGATTTGTATTTTGCCAGCCGGTGTGGCTCCTCTGGAGGTGATGGGGTTAGGCCTAAATCACCTCAAACCCTACTTTGAACGTTGAACTACCAAAACCTACGTTTGTGCGGCCCCAATACATGCTATGTTGGGTTTATCACAAGAACCTACAAAAAGGTAGGCTAGGGTAGTTTAACTTAAGCCTTAAACCCCTGAAAAGCCCTAAACCCTGAACCCTTACCCCCTAAAGTCCCTAAAGAACCCTACACATGGGAGTTTCAGAAAAAAGGGGACCCTAAGATAATACCCTAAAGAATAGGATCCTTATCAAAAGGACCCCCAAATAAGAGACCCTAATTTTCGGAAACTCCCACATCAAACTGAGGCCCCGGCATTGATGGAGCCCTCGAAAGACGCTGTCAAGGCCTCGAACGAGCCTCATCGGACGAATGTTGTTTCTAATGTTGCTACTCGTATTACCCTGTGCATCCAAGTACCTTATGCTTAGGACCCTAGACCCCTTACTTGGAGGCCCTTTTGACTTAGTAAGTCTACTTAGTATCCCCTAGAAACCCTATTATAATCCCCATAACTTACCTTACTAACCCTACTTACTAAGTCAAAAGGGCCTCCAAGTAAGGACCCAAGAACAAGGTCCATGGAAGCATAGGGTTTGTTTTGTGATGAAAAGTGTTGTTTTTTTATTGCAGTTGCTATCGGGGGAGATGGCGGGTTTGGACTTTGGGAGATTTGGGGTTTACCCAGAGGCTCCATAGTAGTTCCTTTTAGGGACTACCTTATAGGATTCTATATATGAACCCCCAAAAAAACACTACTTTGGAGATTTGGGGTTTAACAATCTGGGGGATTAGGTTTAGGATGTAGGTTTTGGGGGTTTCGGCTTTGGTGTTCAGGAATTAAGGCTTAGGTTTCAGAGTCTAGTGGCCCAAACAAACCATGAGACCCTTTTAATGTTAAACTGTGTTTCACAGACTTCTTCTTTTTGGTCATCGGCGGCTTTGTGAGGTTTAGGGTAGTCCAAAATGTATTCCAAGGGTGACTCGTCATGTGTACCAACTGCTTCTAGAGTTGAGCATTTGATTGCATTGTAGGGTTTTAGAACAGTTACAAGAAGCATTCCAAGGGTGCACTTACTGCTACTAAGCTACTAGAATTCAGACTTCACGGAAGGCTCAGAAAGCACCAATTGTCAAAGCAACTGCTACACAACCTGAAATCTAAACCCCGAATGCCATCAAACCATAAAGACTGAAACCCGAACTCTACAGCCCTTAACTTACCCTAAACCCTAAACCCCTAACCCTAACCCCTAAACCCTAAAGCCTAAACCCTCAACCCTAAACCCTCAACACTACAAAAACAATCTTGCTGAAGCAAACGCCCCAGCGGCAGGCTGGCTCGATCTGTTCGATCGACCGTTCGTAGCTGGGAGGAAGTTGAATGCAGTAGACACCGATCAGCTCACCGTCCTGAAATAGGGCCCTTTATAGGGTCCCTTTAGAGGGTTGATTGGTTTAGTTTAGGGTTTAGGGGTTTAGGGGCCAGGCCTGGTGCGGGAGAATCTGGTCCTGGACATCATCCCCCAAGCTCTGCTCGGATTTCTCCTCCCCTCCGCCCCCCGCTCCCATCCCTTCCTCCTCTCCCCTCCCTCCTCCTCCCCTCCCCTCCTCCCATCCCCTCTCTTTCTTTCGTGAGTGTTTGGGTCAGTCTGCCAAGCTCTGCGAAGCAGAACAAGGCGAATCCCACCGCCGATGACTGACTCAGGCGATGAAAAACCGCTGCCAGCAACCACAGTCACAGGCTGTAAAGCTCAGGTACCCTCTGCCACAGCTCAGGTCCTGTAAAAGGTCCTGTAAACAAGTTCCTAAACTTTAGGGGTTTAGGATTTAGGGCTTCAGGGAGCCACCCTAATATAGGGGCCTTAATAATTAGAATAGGGGTTCCTTTAACGGGGTCCCTTAAAGGGGTCTATAGGGGATCTATAGTAGGGTTCTATGATATAGGGGCCTTAATAACTAGACTAGAATAGAGCTTTAAGGCTCATTATACTGTTATTATTTATCAGGACCCCCCCAAATAGTAATTATAGGCAATTATTTAGGCCCCTATAGTACAGAGCTTGAGGTAGCAACCAGGGTTCTATGAGGGATCTAATTGGGTCTCCATAAGGGCTTCTATGAGGGACTCTTTGGGGACCCTAAACCCTAAACCCTAAACCCGATTGAAGTTTGGCTCAGTGTTCAAGGATTATACTTGGAGGTTCAGGGGTAGTTATAAGTGGGGTTTTAAGTCCCCCATTTGGGTTATAAGTATAGTTGCCCAACTGATAGCCCTACTTATAAGTACCCATGAACCTCCAAGTAGGGTTTTGGGTTTGGCGCCCCAGGGCTTTCGAGTGTATGATATCACAGTTAGGTTAATATTCAAGTTAACTTTGTCACATGTGACCTCAAACGTGGAATATCACATAATAGTGCAGTGCATGCCAACAAGATTGTAAGAACGTTGAGCCTGCCAGACCCCTATATGAAGCAGGGACGTGTAGAAGCTGCTGGGCTGAACAAAAACAGATTAAGTAGACCAAAGAGACTGGCAAACGATGGTCGCGACCAGGATTTAGGGTTTAAGGGTTTATGGGCTTAGAGTTTTGGTGATCTGCAAGGGCTCTTTAACATCTTAGATCTTGCTTGCACTGCTGCGAGTTCAGCAGTAGCGGCGGAAGCTTTGGAAGCACAAGACATACAGTAGAAGCCAGAAAGTTGGAATATGATTATCCTAAACCCTTTACGGTAAATTATAGGGTATTCTACCCCGAAACCATATTCCAACTTTCTGGAGTTCCTTGTAAACCCTAATCACAGTGATCGTATCCCCTCTAAAGTAAATTATAGGGGATCCTACCATTAATCCATATTCCAACTTTCTGGAGTTCCCTTTACGCGAATGTTGAGGGGCGTGCCGAGAGCAGCTCCTGAAAAACATCGGATTTTCATCATCACGAACCAAACCTACTGTTTGCTTAAGAAACCCCCAAAAAATAACAATAATAATCCCTATATTACCCCCATACGGAATCTATTTTCATTTTTGGGGGGTTCTTGAGCAAATAGTAGAAACAACTGCAAAGACCTGAACCGTAAAACCTTAAACTGGCGCAGCCCAGCATCGAGACCCAGAGACTGTACGAAGCCACTCTGCGTATATACCTTGTCAGAACCTTGCAAAACCTATGAAACCCTAAACTACTGTGAAACTCTCAGAATATGGCTCAAAAACACCCTCAAAGCCTTTGCTGGAAACATCCTCAACCCAGAACCCCTAAACCCTTAAACCCCTGAACCCCAAAACCCGACACCCTACACCCCAAAAACTCTAAGCCCCTAAACCCCATATACCCCTGAACCCTGATCCCCTAAACCCCCTAAAACCACCCAAAACCACCCAAAACCACCCAAAACCACCCAAAACCACCCAAAACCACCAAAAAACCCTAAAATCCTAGCCCTAATCCCCTAAACCCCCCCCAAAACCCCTAAACCCTCTAAACCGCTAAAGAACCCTAAACCCCATATAACCCTAAACCCCTACACGCCTAAAACACCGCTCTCCTCGTCGCGAAGGCCCGTCGAGAGGAAGGCCGCGAGGGCTCCAGCACTCGGCCCGTAGGGCTTCCAGTCGATGTAGCTGATGTTGTCCTTAGGGGTTTTAGGGTTCCTTTAAGGGCTCCTATAAGGATCATTTTAAGGATTACCATAGAGGTACGATAAGGGGCTTTAGGGTGTAGCTGATGTTGTCCATAGGGGTTATCAGGATTAAGTTTAGGGTTTTATGGTGCAGGGTTCCTGTAAGGGCTCCTTTAAAGTGTGCTACAGGGATGTAGCTGATGTTGTCCTTACGGATTTTGGGGGTTTAGGGTTTAGGGTTCCTTTAAAGGCTCCTATAAGAAATCCATACGGGTACTATAGGGGATGTAGCCGATGTTGTCCTTAGGTTTAGTTCTGGGTTTAGGGTTTAGGGTTTTAGGATTTTTTGGTGTATAGTGGTACGATAAGGGGCTTTAGGGATTTTGGGGCTGCTTTTACGGCCTTTTGGCATGATGGTTAACGTTTAGGGTTTAGGTTCAACGTAGCTGATGTTGTCCTTATAGGGTTTCCGGGGCTTCGGGTTTGGGGGTTTAAGGTTTAGGGTTATTGTGAGAATCACCATAGAGGTACTATAAGGGGCTTCCAGTCGATGTAGCTGATGTTGTCCTTACGGACTGTAGGGGTTTAGGCATATGGTACCTTTAAGAGTTCCTTTCGAGGCTACCGTAAAAGGTTTTTAAAGGGGGTTTAGGGCTGATGTTGTCCTTAGGGTTAGTTCTGGTTTATGGTTTAGGGTTTTAGGGTTTTTTGGTATTAAGGTTGGTTAGGCTTTAGGTTCGATGTAGCCGATGTTGTCCTTAGGGATTAAGGATTAAGTTCAGGGTTGTATGGTGTAGGGTTCCTTTAAAGGCTCCTTTAAGGGTGCTAAAGGGATGTAGCTAATGTTGTCCTTAAGGTTTAAGGATTAAGGTGCGGGGTTTTATGGTTTAGGGTTCCTTTAAGGGCTCTTATAAGAAATCCATAAGAGTACTATCGGGATGTAGCTGATGTTGTCCTGAAGGATTTTAGGGGTTTGGGGCGTTTTGGGCTTTTAGGGGGTCTGGGTTGGGGGTTTTGTTTAGGGTGCAGGGTTTAGGGCTTGGGGCTTTAGGGTTCTAGGCTTTGGGGCTTTAGCGTTTGGGGTGTATTTTAGGGTTTAGGGTCTTGGGGTTTGGTGTTGTTTGGGATTTCAGCGTTCAGGGTCTTGGGGTTTGGGGCTTCGGGCTTCTAGGGTTTTGAAGAGTCCTTCTGGTTTACGGAAGAACTACTATGACTATCCTGCACTACACGGTTTCCAAGTTTCCAAGGGTTACCGTTCAGATCACTACTAGGGCTGCTGCAGGTACTGTTGTCCTTAAGGTGCGGGCTTGGTATAGTACAAGTAGAATCAGGAACCCTATTGGTATTTTTGCCCTGAAAGCTTACGGAACAACTGCTACAGGCTACGGTTGATGATACATATCCTGCATTACCCACAATAATTAAGGGATATACCATAAGTCTCGTAGTTTAGGGTCCTTAAGGTAATGCAGGCTCGCAGTCTCGCTATCTTGCTGGCGATGGGGTTCTTCTCTGTGAGCTTCTCCAGGTCCAGTCCCGCTTCCCTCTTCTGGGATCTCGTCACCTTCGCTCTGCCCGCCTTCTATACTGAACTTAGAACCCTAGCAAAAACTATAATTTTAGCTGTTTCCTAGGGATTATAATATATAACCAAAAATGGCAAATTAGATTTCTAAGTACCCCTAAGCCTTCCTCAACGGGATCAGGCTCGTCGCCGCGTCGCTCGTCCCTACAGGCACGGCCATGTCGCCCTCTTCTCTGTCACTGATCCCGTGGTCAGCATCCGTCGGACTTCCATGTCTGGAGTCACGTGGTACGCTTGGAGGGTCGGGGGACTTAGTAAGTAGGTAGTAAGTAGACTTATAAGTACCCTAAAAGGGACCCTAATTGGGGCTATGATACTTACAAGTCCCCTGCCCTCTGCGAGATCACTTGCATTCCCCTCATGGAGTGGCTCCTCGCCAAGTGGACTGGGAGCACGGTCCCCATACTCATCACCTGCGAGTTGGTGAATCACTGCCCTGCTTTCGCGAATCTCGGAACCGAACCCTCCATCAAGGGTATCGCGTTCTGCGCTCCCGCAATTCTCGCCGTGTGGGACTTCCCTATTGCTACCCTGTGAGGCCATGGCTCAAATCCCTCGGGTATCTCCACGAACACTTCGTCCTCCATAGCTTGACACTTGAGGGTCTAGGGTTTACTGTTTAAGGGTTTAGGGTAACGGTAAACCCGAACTCCAACTCCTAAACCCGAAACCCTGGATCCTAATCGCAAAACCTTATCCCAAAGCCCTCAAATCCCAGCTCCTAAACGCTAGACCCCCCTAAACCCTAAACCCTCTGAAGCCCTAAACCCTAAACCTAGACCCAACTCGCAGGAAGTTGAGCAAAAGTGCCGGGGCTGCCAATGCCTCACGGTAGGCCTGCTCTTTGCGAGAAGTAGGGCGAGGGTTCAGGGTTTAGGGTTCTTCTTTTTTTTTGCGGGCCCTTTTCCGACTGCGTTACCAGAGGGAATACCTTACCAGGTGGAGCCTATGTTGGGGCCTCAATGTGGACACAGAAGTATCTTACCATACCATCGGGGTTCAGGGTTTAGGGTTGGGGGTTTAGGATTTATGTCTTTCGGGCATAAAAAAGGATGCCCTTTTTGGTTTAAAGGGAACCCTAAAAAAGGGAATGAGGGCCTACTCTGGGTCCTAGTCTTTCGGGCCTGAGCATTTTTGAATGGGGCTTTATGAGGTGCGAAAAGATGCTATGAGAATAGAATTTCTATTACCAAGCCCTAAACCCGTGAACCCCGACACCCGAGTAACAAACAACCTGCCAGAACCCTGGAAAGAAACCCCTAAGACATGTAGGGGCCTTACTACTTAAAATAGGGTTCTGAGCTCCTTCATGCTGCAGCAAGTACAATAAGGAGCCCCAAAAGGGTATAGGTAATTCTTGAGGCCCCCTACATTAAATCCTCCAGGTCTCGGTTTCCTTCACAGGGCTCCGTCTTTAAGGGGGCTCCTTCAAAGGCTTCTGGCCGTGTAGTATAGGTAGCTACCCTTGATGATGCAAATCCTGCATAACCTTAAGGATCCTAAACTATGAGAATTATGGTATATTCCTTATTATGATTATTATGGGTGATGCAGGATTTATATCATCAACCGTATTGAGGCCCCTGTGCCCTTCATTACATCAGTCTCGGCTGCTGGCTTAAATAAACTCTCAGGTGCTCCACATCGAGTTAAGATCATCCGGACTCTTTGCTGTGGAGGAGCTTCGAGTCGCAGGTTCAGGGTTGAGGTGGGTTTCAGGGCGTTGCTCTTGTTTGTGGGGTGTTTTGGGGTCTTTGTGGGTTTTGCTTGGTTCTTCTGCTTTAGTTTAGCAGTACCTGCAGCCTAAAGAACCGACCGTTATATCGGTTCGAGAAATAACATCGTCTTCGGGGACAGAATTCGTCTCTGTGCTGCAAAACCTGGTTCTGCAAAAAAACCACTGTTTCACCGGAAGGTCAAGGCTCGAAGCCAGCAGTTGGTGTTTGTTCGTTGAAGTAGACTCTTCAAAGGGTCCAACACAATCGTTGGAGGCTGAAGGCTCATGAAAGCAGCTCGAACAAAAGCCTTAATTAGGCGGAAGATGTAAATCTATATATCCTGCATGAAGCTATCCTCTTATCTGTATGCCGTTGGCTGCGCTTCTTTTTGGCCGTGGACTTCTTTCTGAACACTTCCAACTTCGAGGCTGGATGCTCAGCCCGTCAAGATCGATTGCTGAGCTGTGTAGCGAGTGTGATATACGCATATATGCATGTATGCACGGAGGCACATGCTTTGTATATATCGTGCATGTATTTTAATTCTAAGATATATGCCTGTATGCGGACGGGCACATTCACGGACGTGTGGGTGTGTGTATGTTGTATAGAAGATGTGCAGTGCGCGTATGTAACTTTGTCTATGTGTATGCATGTAAGTATGTTTGTTGCTGGGTTTGCATGCATTTCAATATACATGTATGTAGGTTCATGTTTGTAGGAAGTGGGCTGATATGTCAATTTCTGCATAGGTATATACATGTACAGGCATGCATACATGTATATATATATATATATATATGCATTAACTGTGAACCCTGGCATGTCGGTACACATGTTACTGGATTCGTCGTGTACTGTTGTAGTTTGTGTGTCATGCATACAATATATATATATATATATATATATATATATATGTATATATGTATATATGTATATATGTATTCTTAAACTCTCTCTATATATGTATATGTATGTCGATAGATACTCATGCATGTGCTCATGTAGGCACGCCTTCGTGCTTACTTGTTCATGTCCAAATGTAGATAGATGGCTGCAACAAATTTAAGCCATACATATATATATATGAAATAAATGCATTTAGATAAGTATGTATATTTCAATAAAGGTACACACATATGTATATATATATATATATATATGGACGTCAATGCAGTGCTTTCGTTTTTATATAGCTTTTCTAACATGTATATATGCAGCCTTTGTGCACATCTGTCTTGTATACACATGTGCAGTGCTTTTGGTGTTGTAGTTTTTGTCATGCAGGAGATTTGATGGGCAATCGAAGCGCTCCTTAGTGTCTGAAGGCCTTTTGGATCCTTATAAGGGTATAGACCCTTCGTGTCGTGCTGGTCAGTGGCCATGACCTGCATTAGTGGGATTGCGCAGCAATGGGAGAAGATTGATGAGATCCGTGCCACCTACAGGGAGCATGGCAAAACATTTTTCTCCTTGGACCCCACCGCCACGGCGAGAGTGCCCAAAATCACAGTGAAGGAGGCTGCGCACCACGCACAGGTGCTAAAGCCGCTGCTTGAGGCAATGCGCAAGGCTCCACGTGATGCGAAAGGGTCTGTGAGGCTTTTCAGTGTTCCTGCTTGTGAGAGGCAGAATTTCGTCTTCATTAGAATTCGATTTGTGGAGTGGTTTTGCTTTTTCGCTTGAGTTCGGAGCTTGTATATATCTCAAACAGTTGCTTGCTCCTTGTATATGCATTCCAGGTTGAAGAAGCTTGCCGAGCTGATTTTTGGCGCTGGAAATGTTCCTGCCAAGTTTGCTGACACACCAAACAAAGATGCTTGGTGTTGCAAGCAAATGTGCAGCCTGGTGAAGCTAAAATGCCGTAAGTTGCGCGAAACTGGGAAGCTTCCAAAGAGCCCCGTGTTCCGTGACCTGATGGACATCATTCTGCAGCCCCGAGCTACTCACTCGAGTTGTTGTCAATTTTTTGTTGTGTTGTGGGGTTAATTGTGCTTGTATATATATATATATATATATATATATATATATAAATACACACATATATATAGGCCACTTATAACGATTCAAATATACTATATACATATATATATATATATATATAGAGTCCTGTCAGGAAGGTGCTGCCGAGCCTGCAGTGGTGGAGGTTGCCCACCGCCCGCTGCCACCGGCTTGTGAGGAGGGCCCGATTCGCTACGAGCGGCTGCATGTGCCAGGGGCTGCTAATGATGTTGTGGCTTCTGGTCCTGATGCGGAGTCTGCTCCGAATGTGGCTTCTGATCCGGATGTGGCTTCTGCTCCGAATTTGGCTTCTGCTCCGGAAGTGGCTTCTGCTCCGGATGCGGTGGTGTTGAGTGATGAAGAGGACGAGAATCGGGAGTACGAGTTCCCGGGCGAGTCAAGTGAGTCTGGAGCCTCTGTAACTGACTCTGTCGTTGCAGATGATGACTTGGACGAGCTGGAGGAGGACCCCTTCGGCTTTTTTGATGCAGCGGAAGCCGAGGCGAACCTGAGCCGAGATGCAGTGGCTGCAGCAGAAGATGATGGGCATGATCAGGTGCCAGAAAAGCCCAGCTCTTCGAGCTCGGACAAGGCTCCCGACCAGGTCGTGGCTCCCATCCAAAAGAACGCGGTTTTCATCGACGTGGACGATGAATCCGAGACCTGTGCAAAATGCTCGCTGCCCAAGGTCCTTTGCAAGTGCTTGCAGATCGAGCAGCTGAAGAAGCAGCTCAATGCGCTGAAGGTTCAAAAACGTGCCAGGACTGAGTGTCATGATCCAGGGAGTGCTCTAAGGAACAGTCTTTTGTGTTTGAGTGTACATATATATATATATACTGTACATGTACAAATATAGACATCTATATATATATATATATATATCTATAGTATATATATATATATACATTGCATGTATAAGTGCACACATACATGCTCATATATACAGGTATTTTTATATACCCACAGATGGTATAATATATTTGTAAACATACACATGGTGTACATATCTATACCTATATATATATATATATGAAGTATATATACATATATGTATGTATATATGCATTGATAGAAGCATACACATGCATATGTGTGTATATATAAACCATCTATCTGACTTTGTATGCTGCTGTGGCAGGAAGCTGGCCAAGCAGGCTAAGCTCGCCAGGCGAGCAGAGGACATCTTCAAGAGCACGTTTGGGGAGGACGGCTCAGGCACAGTTTGTTGGGAACCATGCATATATGTACATATAAATATATTTTTGTATACTTGTTGGGTTTAGTTTGCAGTCCAATTCTTTTATTTTCGTGAGGCAGCAGTGGCTCTGCTGGGGATGACAAAGAGGCCGTCCCCTTCCCGTTGCCAGAGGATGAGACGCAGGTCATGGCAGAAGCGGAGATGGATGTCATTGCCGATGGCATGAAGTCGGTGCCCGTGGATTCGGATGAGGAGCCAGAGCCACCACTTGTGACCCGGTTTGAAATTGCACAGTACAACTTCCAATGTCTCACGTTGTGAGGAGAGTGAGGGAGATGCTTATATAATCCAATAGGTAGATCGAAATATATATGTATATAAGAATGTAGGCACCTATGTATATATATATATATATATATAAATATGTAATGGCACCTCACATTGAACATATTTGTAGAGAGATGGGCAAATGTTGCATATACATAAATATAAACAAATAAAAATGCACATATATATATATATATGTACATGTACAAAATATATGTAACTTGTTTGTAGACATATATGCATAGATAAGGACATGAGAGTGTATATATATATATATATATATATACATATATATATATATATATATATATATATATATACATATATATATATGTACATATATATATATATGTATGTATGTGTCTATATATATATGTATATATATATATATATGTATATATATATAGACTTCTAATAGACCAGGTCACAAATTGATGTGCAAGTGTAGTTATATATATATATATATTATAACACATATCATAAATACACAGACAGTCGGTTATGATATGTGTATTTGTATGTGTATGCCCAGCGGCCTCTAAGGTGACTCGCCGTGAGCAGTTGGCTGGGAAGCAAGCAAGGGCTGAGGAAGCCAGGGCGAATGATCAAAAGGATGGAGGAAAAGCCAAAGGCAAAGGCCGCGGTGGACGTGGCAATCGCGGTCGTGGTCGTGGCGGTCGTGGCCGCCGAGCGATTGCCGACGACGAGAAAGCCATCGACAAGGAAGCCAACGCCACGGCGGAGCCCCATGAAGAGGAAGCCATCGACCAGGAAGCCAACGCCACGGCGGAGCCCCATGAAGAGGAAGCCATCGACAAGGAAGCCAACGCCACGGCGGAGCCCCATGACGAGGAAGCCATCGATAATGAAGACGACGCCACGGCGGAGCCCCATGACGAGGAAGCCATCGATAATGAAGACGACGGCACGGCGGGGCCCAATGACGAGGAAGCCATCGACATGGAGGGTGGCGACAAGGAAGCCGACGAGGCTGAGAGCGAGGAAGCCATCGATAAGGAAGCCGACGACACGTCGGGGGTTACGAGTGCAGGTGGTAGCAAGCCAGGGAAGCGCAAGCCTGCAGCACCCAAGTCTGGGCCAAAAGCCGTTGCCAAGAAGCGTGCCGTGCTCAAGAAGCCTGCTGCCAAGGTTGCAAGGAGTGCTGAGCGTGATGCCGAGGGTGAGTTCTACGACACGTTCCCGGATGAGCTTGCTGTGGGTTTGGCTACGCAGCATTCCGATGAGGAGCCTGAAGGTGAGCCGCAGGACGCTGTGACGGCGAAGCCCGAGACCAAGAAGAAGGCAGATCGACGCAAGTGTGGAGGTGCAGCCAAGGATGCCGGAGCCGAGGTGTCCAAGGCCAGCAAAGCCAACGCAAAGAAGCCTTTGGTGGAGGAGCCTCCTAAGAGGAGGGGCCGCAAAGCCAAGGTTCCGGAGGAGCCTTTGGTGGAGGAGCCTCCTGCGAAGAGGGGCCGCAAAGCCAAGGTTCCGGAGGAGCCTTTGGTGGAGGAGCCTCCTGCGAAGAGGGGCCGCAAAGCCAAGGTTCCGGAGGAGCCTTCGGTGGAGGAGCCTCCTGCGAAGAGGGGCCGCAAAGCCAAGGTTCCGGAGGAGCGATTGGTGGACGAGCCTGCTAAGAAGACGGGCCGCAAAGCCAAGGTTCCTGCAAGTGTGGAGGAGCGATTGGTGGACGAGCCTGCAAAGAAGAGGGGCCGCAAAGCCCAGGTTGCTCGTGCAGATGACCCCGATGTGCGAGCCTTGGTCGAGGATGAGTATGTCCTGCCTACGCAGACCTTTGCCAGACGCCGCCAGCCGAACCCCACCCTATCGTCGGCGAAGTGGTTGTTTATCCGCAAGGCTTTCGAGCGCATCGTGCTTCCGAAGCTCGACCCTGGTGCCAAGACTGCGCAGGAGGAGTGCTTAGCTGGGTGTGTGAACCTTTAATACCAACTAGTTGTGACAGTGTTGGAGATATATATATACACACATATATATATATGTTTAGTTTATATACATATTTATACAACAGGTCTAGAAATAGACTTACTTGCATTTGCTCTCGCTCTGCCTCTCTATCGTATGTGTGTATATATATATGTACATATATGTACATAGAATATACTTATATAAGCCTATATACATATATACATACTTATCAAAATTATAGCTATTCAAACGTGCACACACACACACGCACACATGTAGCTACCTGCATACAGACCTCTACATGTATCTATATATATATACACATCAAAACATGCCTTGTACATGATAGCTTTAGGCACATATATATATATACGAACAGATATGATCAGATATACAGTATGTGTGTAGAATAGAAATGAACATATTCATAAATCCATAACGATATGTACACATGAACCTTTTCAAATATATATATATATAGATATACACACCGGCATGTTTCGTCTTGCACCTTATTCATCTTCAACATATAATTATATGTGTATAACTGTGTATCTTTATATATATATATATACACATGCATGGTTATGTATTTACACATGTCCACACTCACATACATGTAAGCACACACATATATACATACATGTAGTCGTATATGTATTCGGGTATATATATATATATGTATATATGTATATGTATGTGCATCTATATATAGTTGTATATACATGTATGCATTCGTTTGGTGTATACAGATGTATGTAGACAAACGATGTATATATATATATATATAGATACAGATATGTATATATGCATATATAGGTACACCCACACAAATTATCTGTGCTGCTTGATAGCCTGCTAATTACTTGTACGTCTATATGAATCATGGGCAAGATACAAGTACTCATGCATGCATGTTTCTGTGCTCGGGCCTACATGCATGTACGAATACAAATCTACGGGTGCATGTATATATATATATATACATACACATACATATATACATATATATGTGTATATACATACTGGTATTTGGTGTGTATATATATATATATATATATAGTCATCCATCACGATGCTTTCGAATAGAAATGTTCTGGTACTCATACGGAAGTTCTGTGAGAACCTGAAGTATAGATGTCTCTATATATAATATATATATATATATATATATATATATATTATTATTATTATTAAAACTTATCCAGTTAAGAATATATACATATATAGGCAAATACAATGCATGAACCCATATCAAACATTAGCTCGAATATGTCAACTTTCCCGCTCTGAAAATATAACCCCGCTGCCGGAGGAGCCATTTTGGAACTTCTGTGCCGAGTTCTTCTCTTGCAAGGAGATCAACGAGAACACCCTCCCCGGACATGCGGTACATGCTGCCAGACTGTTTGTGAAGGAGTTGTAGGGTAGATAGGATCCATGAAGCCGTTGCTATGAATCCCTTGTCGGGGCTGTTTGATCTTCGGCTGCATTGGTGACTGTACACAACCTAGTGGAGTACGTGATAATGAAAACCATGCTTACCCCTACCGTATACCTATATAGACTATATATATATATATATATATATAGCATATATATACCCTGAGGTCGCCTTTGTGTGCCTTAGTTCGGATCATTAGGCCGCCCCCGATGTAGCATGATTCAACTTTTGACGGTTACAAGCACAGCGCTGTGCTCTTTAATTCCTGGAATGCCAGTATAGATCTCAATGTTACACGGCACGAAGTCCTCGAGTGATCAAGCCTGTAAAACTACATGTGTACGTAAATTGCGAGGATAGAAGATGTTCTCGGCTCCTATCTAGCCTATCTACACTGTCTACACTATATACCTGTACATTTCGCCAGCTGGAGAGGACGCTGTGCTGTTGTGCTCAGCTGCAGGATTGCCTGCAGGCGAGGAGTGTCACCATCCGGGGCGCATTGGTGAACAGAAAATAACTCTTGCTTTCGGTGCATGTTTCGGCAAGAGACTTCAAGAGCTATCCTGATCGACGGTAACCTCTGTTCTAATATATATAGTGCTTCGGTGATTTTGCATTGTACGCGGTGCAGCAGCTTATACATGCCCGATAAATCAGAACATATCTACCTTCGGCCCAGGTCTGAATGGTGCGTGGAAACGGGTGGAGGCGCCGCCTGATTCAGGAGGACGATGGTCAGCCTGCCTTGGCTTGCAGTCGTGAGCTGTGCTTGGCAAAGAGTGCAGTACAATTCTTCTGCTAGAGGCAAGGCTCGTGCATGTCGTTGCTCAAGGTTACTTGGTATATATGGTTAAAGTATATACTGCTTCGTTGAAGCAGCTCGACCAGTCCCCAGCTTAAGCAGCCCGCTCCGCTGGCTGTCGACTCACTACTTGTTGCCTGTATCTAGAATGTAGAGTGTTCCGAAACATCACACATGCACAGATTCTCAGTGCTGCTCTTTAAACATCGATCATGGATACATGGGGGCTCCGCGAAACGAAGCTTGCTGGCTTGGTGAAGAAGCTGATTGGCAAGCAATGTCCCAAGGCCAGGTAGTTGCTGCTCCGAAAACCCATATGTAAACGCCCGGCCAATCATCTAATATGATTCACAAGCCCCTGCATGCACAGGTGCTCATCACTGCTGTTATCCTCTTGACGTTCAGTGAGAACGTGCGAGTCTTTGCTGAGGCCAGCTGGTGTTTCAATTGGTAAAATACACGGGCAAGTTCAGCTTTCGGGGCTCAGTCTTGAGGCTTATGGGTTTGGGGCTATGATACGCAGTATGGGCGTTATACATCTAGTCCATCGCTAACTAGTATTTCACCAGTTACCCAACTTGTGATGACTTGGAGTTAAATAGAAATAACCCCTTAACACCAATGATGCGTTCCGTGCTTTCTGCTCTCACATATGCTTTAACCATGTGCAGCCGGGAACATTATTCTGTGGGGTCCGGTAAGGTGTAGCTAGAAATTTAGTCTCGCACGAACTCAACATCGTAGGCCTGCATATCCATGGTGCTCTCCGGATCCAGGTGCACCAACCTTGCATAGTGGGTTTATGGCAGGTTTTTGGACAAGATGCTGGATTTCAGGTATATGCAATCACTCTAAGGAGGAACGCCTTTACTGGGTCAAATGTGTGTAAAGATATACATATACATATATACATATATACATATATACATATATATGTATACATATATACATGTATACATATATATATACATACATATATATATATATATATCGGGACACCCTAATCTCAGACATCGGCTGCGAGTACCAATCTTCACTTCAATAATTGTCTAGGATTTATTTCGTGTATCTTATGAAGAAAGGTACACATAAGACCTTAGCTGCTACAACGGGTCGGGGGTGCTTCATTCATTTATTAGAAGGTTTGATCTCTTTGCTGTGTACTCAATTATCTAAGTGTTTGTTAGCTCTAAAGTGTTTTGGGCCTTCCTAAACCCTAAACCCTAAACCCTACACCCTAAACCCTAAACCCAAAAACAAAACAACTTAAGCTCTTGTACTCCTATGTGCCGGAAGCAATGAAGCCCCGAGATGCTGAATCCTATCACTCCTATGTATTTGGACACCCTAACATTTCCTATAAGACATCCTGAGAATATGCAACTGTACATAATCCCAACCCATCGGATTCAAAATCTCAAGTCTTGCTGATGCATTAGTTCAGGAATATACCAGCAAGGATTCACCGAGCTTCGTTTCGCCCGAACCCCGCGGGTTCAATCTCTCTGCAACTATGCAATCTAGATAGGAACATGTGCCCGTTTTGCAGAGCCAGGTGCACAACCCTTCTCGGATCCATAGATATCCCCCCTTAACCGGTCTTTGTAGGCCACAAAAATAGTCACATCATGAACCATCCGAATATCCTGAGAAATGACACAGCCCTCAAAAATCACAAGCCCGCCATGCCACCTATATTCCAGTAGCCTGGAGTTCTTCGACACCAGTCCCTACAGGGTCTATATTCTTAGATTGTCGACACAAGCATACCTGTGTAGCTTCTGATATCCACAACCCTATATAGATTAACGATATCACTATAATTCTAAAACCGAAAGTGTTTCATCCTGCTAGTCATCTCAAACCCATGCAGTACAGGACTACACGGCTGTGGAGTTCTTCTGTGGGGATGCTATGGTGTCCCGGTCGTTGCGAGCGGCAGGGCATCGGGTAGCCAGCTTAGATATCTTATTGGGGGAAGAATGTCGACCTGGAAAACAAAACCCCATGGATCTGGCGACCCCAAGTGGCATGGCGAGCCTCGGCAGAGATATCCGTGAGTTGCCAGTAATCATGCGCAGTCGCCAAACATCGCCAAACGAATAAAGCCTGCATGAGGCTAGCTCTTGCGACGGTTCTCAATGGGAAATCGGATGAGTTTCTGGCGATTCTGGCCCCGGTCTGCAGTTCCTTTTCAGGGATGAATGTTGCCGTGCACAAACGATGTGCACTATGGCCAGAAGGGGATACAACTGTTGCATCTGTACGACTGGGGAATCTTCTTTGCTCCAGGCGCCTCGTTTGCATATTCTGTGCATATATGCAAGCCACACCAATCAAGTCCTAAAATTTGTCTAATCTTCCCAATTAACCATGCAGGTGCTGCCTCTTACTCCTCTTGATCACAGCTATGAAGGGTGCATGGTTGCTCGAACAGCCAGCCGGCTCATACATGGCCTGGTACCAAGATCTCGTCGAAGCCTTCCAGACGGTCGGGGAGGCCGGGCAGCAGTAGAGCACGCAGGCAAACCTTGGATGACTAAAGGCGATGACTATGCAAACCTTATATAATTACGACACCCATATTGTGGTATATTGTCTATATTCGCCACTACAACAAGAAAGCCTGTGCCTTGTCTATTTGCTTCCCTTGGATAGTTTATCCTCATGCACCTTAAGCCGGAATAACCTACCTTTTTAAGGACTTATATATATATATATATATATATAAGGAAGTTATAATAAGGAACCCTAAAAAGGTAGGTTATTCCGGCTTAAGGGTCTAGGGTTTAGGGTTTAGGGTCTTCCTGTAACCTTTTTTCTGCACTGAGCACATAAAGATGGAGCCTTCCGGTACATGTGACTTCTTACAAGATGTCGGTTGCAATAATTAGTCTCCTAGTTATGAACACCATTTGGCAGTTGTTTCCTTGATGCAATTGCAGGTCTTTCGGATCAGTTGGTCTATGGGGACCTATGGTGCTGCGTCTGCGAAACCTCAGGTTGCATTTTCAAATGCACGGACTATATCTGGTCTTTGGATCGGCAGACTTGATAAGAAGGCCACACCGAAGCAAATCTTAACGACTCGCTTCATCAACAAGAGGGGCAAGCGATGCTTTACTGGGAACAAGAAATTAAAGGCAAGCCAGCCGCACCCCAAGTCTGAAGCGATCGTGCATGTGCAGGCATGTGAAATGTACTGATTCTATAGCAGTAGTCCCGGCGAGCTCACTAGATATAATGTACCTGATACCCATGGCCCTTCTCTCCTTTAAAGTTGCTGCCAAGGTCGTACCCCCGTCGATTCGGGGAGAAGATCGTTCAGCTGCACAAGTCCATGTGCAAGACGGCCTTCAAATGGAAGGTGCCACTGAACCTGAGGGGACAGTCTGCTCAGGATCTTTACGAGAAGTACCCATGGGGTGACTTGTGGGATCGGGCTCAAATGCACGATGTCTTGGTGTACTTGAAAGGCAATTATAGTCTGAAGCTTCCCGCGAGTTGGGCTCGGGTTTTGCCAAACACGACAAGGCAGGGCTGAATCCAGCTGACTTTGCCAATTCGATAATTAGACAGCGATCCCAGGAAGTGCCGAGCGGGCCCCGAAAAGGTCTCCTGTGTCTCCTGCCCAATTAAAGGGATTCTCGGGCGGCCTTGATCCTGGCTACCCAGGCATAATTTAAAAGGCTGCTTGGGGCGATCTATGTAGTATAGTACAGATCTATATATAAGGGCAGGACCAGCTTTACGTACATTTGCAATTATATATATGTGATCATTTAGATATATATAGTTGAAATACGTACAAATGTGTTTTTGTTGTTTTCGCTGGTCTGTATGTACGTAATTAAGCCAAACAGAGAACTACGTAGAAACTACGTACCCCTACGTATAAAATACGTGCCACCGAACCCAGAATACGTATAGGCGTAATGACCCCGTATTTCGGCGTATGGACCCCGTATTTCGACGTATGCCCCCAAGCCCAAAATACGTATAAAAGGCGTGAACTCCAGACAGAAATCATAGCAACTCGTAGTGCCCCTCAAAGCAGTCGCACTGTGTCGCAACTACGAATATGCAACCCGCTTCTATCGAGAAGTGACGGCCTGCCAGTAGCACACGAGGGTTGCCGCTCCCCACGTGCCTTGGACGAGCGATGCGGAAGGGTTCTTTAGGATCCAACCGATGGAGTTGTTCCGAACTCGAGAAAGCGCAGCGGCAGCTCGCTGCTATCAAGAAGGAGGAGCACTCTGATGATGAAGAATTGAACAATGAGATTCTCGATGCTCAGCATGATAAACAGCTGCATGCATGGGGTTTACTCGAAGTGGCACACGGTGTATTGTGCTCGTTCGCAATCTGGTATATATCCTGTACAAAGATAATATGCGTGTACACATTTATACATGGACCCTTTCAACCCTCAATCTGCAAGGAACAGGAAAAGAAGCTCGAGGAGCTGAAGAGAATCAGGCGCAGGGGCTCCTCGATCTCGGAAGAGTCTCGGCTCCATAAGTGGCATGCAGCAGCTGCTCGATCGTACCTGTGCAACAGGCTTATCATGCAGTATAAGTTTTATGAAGGTTCACCTATATACATACTCCATGTGCCTGGAATGCATATATGTACCTAGGCCTCCACGGTGCCAGGCACCTTGCAGACTCCGAAGCGAGACACATGGCTGCATGCATGTGTCTAACTATATAGTTTTAATCACTAAATGAGTAAGTGTGTGTGAGAGAGCTGATTCATGTGTGGACATGTATCCATACATGCTCTAGATTGCAATCTTTCGGTCATATTACATGCAACCGAGGTAGACAAATCAGAGCCTGCCCCGATCGTGACCCCGACCGACAAGCCTACCAAGCCTCCGAAGCTGACAGCGGCCAAGTCCAGTGCATCGAAGAAGAAGCAGCTGCAGCCAGTTCAGAAGCCAGCAGCCTTGTGTGACAGGGCTGTAAGCGAAGACGAGGACGACGAGGACGACGAACGACGTACGCACCGCTACAGCCCCGGCGGTCGTGGAAGTGCAGCCTCTACGGACGAGCTAGAAGACGCCAGGGAACTTCAGATCCGGACTCTTATGAAGGCGCCTTGCATGAAATAGCTTATCATCGATCTGTTTGGCTCATTCGCCCTCATTAACTTTGCTTGTTCACCCGTGCATGTGTTGAACATCGATTTCTTCTTCTTCCAAACAAACAAATAAATAACTGTATTAAATAAATGCCTCTCTCTCTCTCTCTCTCTCTCTCTCTTCCTTTTTTCATGCAACGGTTTTGGCTCCCTGTCTCCAGAAAGCTTCTTCTTCGCTCGTTTTCATGGAAGTTTCCGCCCCACCCCTACCACATGCTCCGTGTAGTCTGTGTTGCTTTGGTTCTCGTTGTGTGCACTGAGACATGCATGTTTACATCCGATTGCACATGCAGGGGAATGCTTCATGTGTTGCTGCTTCGCTCTCTGAGTCTCTCTTGTTTGTCCTGTCGCCCTCTTGCTTTGGCTCTCCCTGCTTCTCAAACAAACACACGCACACACACACACTCTCTCTCTCTCTCTCTCTCTCTCTGTCCCTTCCTGTCTCTATGTCTTTGCCTCTCTCGGTCTC
>CAJNDT010005223.1:1352400-1474900 GCA_905221615.1 Symbiodinium sp. CCMP2592 | reverse complement strand
CTACAGGGAGAGAGAGGGAGAGAGAGAAAGAGAGAGAGAGAGAGAGAGAGAGAGAGAGAGTGAGAGAGAGAGGGAGGGAGGGAGGAGGAGGGAGATTGGTTGCCAGTGCCACAAACACCCCGGGCTAGATACCTGAAGTCTGTGCTCCCGACACACAGCACCAACCTAACACGAGCACTTGGTAATGTTCTCGCCCACAAAGGAAAAAAGAGAGAGAGAGAGAGAGAGAGAGAGAGACCGAGGGGGTATCTGCATGAGGTTGACCGCGAGAGCGGAGATCACATGCCATCTAGTGAATATTGCGACTGATTACCAATCCTGCACTATCTCGCATGCTCCAGCCAAGAAGCTGGCAATATCCGATCAGCCTCCTCCCTAAAAGCATGTGTGCTTCGTCAGCCATATGGGGGCACCTGAGGTGTTCTGGCAAACTTAGCATCATATACTTGGCTTTGTTGACTCGTCGATGAAGGCCTTTACCCCTAAATCCTAAACCCTATAAACCCTATATACACCCTATAAACCCTATAAACCCTAAACTGTTCGATTGCTGAAAGGACACAGGAAGTAGTTGAATATAGTTACTATCTATCTAGTTCGCTAATTCACCCGTACCTATGTAGATACCCAGTATTATAGACTTTGCATGTGTATAGTTGCTATAAAGTATCTCTCTCTTTCTTATGTAACTCTATACTTTTGACTACAGTAGTTAACAATCTAGCATGAACGATGTTGTCTCACTGCGCCTATAAGCAAGACTTTCCAAATAAGGAAGTACATCGGCGAAGTGGTGAAGTACTGTTCCAAGCCCGGCCGGGAGAACCTGGTGAAGCAACTTTGGCAAAAAACGAGTGAGATGATCGTTCCCTGCATGTCCCGTGTGGATCCCATCCAAGGAAGGATAGGTACCAGAAAGGCTTGTTCAAGTACTACGTCGAGTATGAAGACTGCGACAGTGATGCCGAGATAGAAGAGGAAAAGGAGGAGGAAAAGGAGTCTGAGACGGATCCTTGCGGAAAGTTGCATTCTATGTTTAAACACATGAATGTCTATGTGTTTGTGTCTTCGCACTATTTAGCCGCTACCCTCAAGTGATGCCCAGCTTCTCCAAGCAATTGAGGTCAGCAGGAACCCAGCCAAGAAGAAGTTGAAGGGCGTCCAGACAAAGATCTCGGAGCTGCCAGCGGAGGAACCTGATGAGAGTGATGATGAGGATGAAAAGGCGAGGAGCAAGAAACTCACCTCTTACCAGGAGGACTACATGTGCCTGTCAAGTTCTATAAACAACAAAGCTAGACTTGGAATGCGAAACAACAGGGCCTTGCATGCATGCAGGAGTTCAAAACTTTCCAGAAGTTTGGGGACTCCTTGCTGTCCAAAGCTTCCAAGCTCGCGGACTTGCAAGCCGATCTGGAGAGCTTTGTTCAGGAAGGCAGCAAAGGACCGGAGCAGAAGCGCCTCAATTCGTCAGGGGCTCATTTTTTGAGAGTCGAGAACCACTTAGATACATATATGTTACAATGTTATAAGTTTGTTGTTAGGGGTGCACACGGGGGTTGGGGTGGGTGCCAGCACCGTACACTGACACAACTGCCTCTGCAAGTGTTTGCTTCTGCTTGTTTCAAAGGTGTCTCAATGGCCTGGAGCAGGCTATCGCATGCTTGAATGTGGAGCATGAGAAGGTGGAGGCTGAAAAGGTCAATCTTATCGAGCTGGCCGACAAAGACTGCAGCGATGAAACCGCAAAGCCGCTACTCACCTGTGCTTTATCGAATACACTATGGCACTGTGTGTGTTTTCTCGGAACCCGCCTGCAACTAGGCTGATGTATCAGCTGTATGAATCAGGTTGCTGGCCAAGATCAAAGAGCAAACTAAGAAGTGTCGGCTTGCGTCTCTTGTCCACAACTATACAGATCCACTCATGTATGCGCTTGATACGAGGAATCGTTCTGCCTGTGCATGTATGAAGGTGCAGCAAAGTCGCGGCACAAGAGAACTCGGCTCGGCTGCTCAACTCAATTGAGCAGGTACATGTGTTATACTTTCATTCCATGCAACACTCCCACATGTCTAGAATGTGGACTTGTTGCTGCTGGGCTCTTCAAGGACACAGCTGAAAGCATTGCAAAAGGCTGCTGAGGAGAAGGACGGCTAGTGGCAAACCGCTTCCGGGTATACAACTCATATCCTGGCATGCCCTTGGTATATGAGCTCATGGGCACCGGCCACGCGCAACGGGTAACCTGTTGCTTTTGCGAGGCTCGGTATGATGCATCGCTAGTGTGCTCGAGCTTGAAGGCTTCATGGGGAAGTGGAGTTTTGTGGCTCCTTATGTGTTTTGCATGGTACAATGTGCCAGCTGCTGATCAAGCACTCAAACGGTGCTTGGAAGCCTAATTTGTCCGCGACCGGAATCTGGATCCCGGCATCGGGTCAAAGAAAGTGTGGGATGAGCTTCTGTGCGGTCATGTGCATGCCACATACATGCGGGTGTTTGTCTGTGTCTATGTACTTTCCCAGTGCCAGCCAGGGGACAACGCGAGAAGTCATCTTCTGACGGAGCTCGCAGGAATGGTGGGCAATGGTGTGCCTTGGCTGCGAAAAGTCAACTACACGATTCCCTCACACCAGCTTAATCTGCTGTGGGCATGCTGTCAGAAGTTCAACAGCCAGGAAATGTTGATCCGCTCTTGCTATGCCAAATCAAGATCAGAAACTGCTGTACAGTTATCGTACATGAACTTCAAGCCCTCAAACATATAATGCTTGCTGTGCATGAAAGTCTTGCTAATATACTTCTTAACTCACTAACTCCATATAGCCTAACCATATAACGATACATCCCGATATGCATATACATGTCTGTGTATATACATATATGTATATGTATAGACATATATAATTATACCTACATATATATAGCACCTTTCCTTTAAAAAGAGTGGATGGACCCCAAATACTGTATCCAAGTCCTGCATAAACCTATACATATATATATATACATATATATATGTATACGTACATATATATATATATATATACATATGTACAACATACATAGGTCCCGAATTCCCATGCAATGACTCTTCACATAATATGCATATATATATATATATATATATAGATACTTATTCATCTATTTATATGAGGCTTTTATGATACATGTCTGTATATATACACATGTTGGCAATAATATATAATAGTATAACAATATAATAAAAATAGCTTTAGAGGGAGATGAGAGAACATATATTGTGTAAGTAGCATGGGGGTCAGCAATGGGTATGGACAGCGACATCAATGATTTCCTTGACTTGCTCACCTACGACTGTGAGATCACTGGAAAGAAACGATGTGCTGTCGACTCGAATCTCAGTCTGCCGTGCCCAAAGTCGCCAAAGCAACTGGGCAATGATAGCTTGAACTGTTAATGGTCCACCTACCATGTTTGCCATGAGTCTGCTTCTGCAGTTTCTGCATGGAGGACACCGTTGGCCTGGAAATATTCTCGGCCTAAAGACTCTGCAGATCGCAATGGTATGGAGGACGACAGCCCGCCTCTAGCATCGAGTAAGAAGCCTTTGATGAGACAGCTACAGAGTACCGCCCCAACAGAAGCTCGGCCCGCACATGCAAATCCTGTGTGACAACTCGAAGTCGCCGACCCTTCATGATCCTGCAACACACTCAGGTACCCCTGGCTGTGGCAGTGCAAACCCTCCGCCAAGCGGGTGAAGCTGACCCTTTGTGCATTCCGTGGGAAACCTTGAAACCTCTGGGCTTACGTGACCGCAGAATACGACCCCGACTGAAGCAAAGTAGACCGAATTGTGGCAAAGTCTTGCTGCATGCCAAGTTGCAATCTCAGTGTTTTCGCGAGAACCATGGAGTTTCCTTGTGTTGCTTCAAGATCGGAGTTACAGCGAACCCTTGCATTAGATATGTAGATTATCTACAAAGGAGTTTCACTGCGATGTGGATAATCCACGAAGCAGACGATGTTGGCCTGGTGCATATGCTAGAAGCTGCACTGATTTCCCATTTCCAACATCTTCCCGGATGCAAGAATGAAGCCGATAGCGGGGGTGAAGGTGCTCTGAACCATCACTCTGCTCGAGGGCCCCCGTATTATGTTTACATTACAGGAGGCCGAGCGGATCAGGGTAGATGGGTAGGCTAAACCTATATAGTCTCCGAGCTGGTCCTACCGAGTCGTACAATGGTATATAGATAATGCAGTAACCTCAACCTTTCGACATTTAACTCGTTTGGTTACCTGTTTTGACGATAATCAATACATACTGACATATATATATATATATATATACGATATTCCTTGAAACTGTGTCGGTTTTCTTCATATGTATATGTATCTACAATCTAGATATATATTCATATATATATATATATGTTAGTATATGTCTTATATATACAGACATATAGATGTTTTTGGGCTGAATTGATATACTGCCTTTTTGCACGAGGGTGAGCTCGAAGTGTTCTGCTCGGATATTTAGCAACACCCCCCAATTAATGCAACGTATGCATGCTTGCATGCATGGAAGCGCAACAACATGTCCTAAAGACAAAAAGAGTCGGGCTTCTCATTCAGCAGCTGCGATCATACAGTTGTTTGCTTGCATCGCGGTTACAATTGTTTCGAGCCTATACACATGCAGGTCTTCGTACATGTACTCCTGTTGTACTGAATCCCACCCACACAAAAACGATCCGAGGCAGCTGTCAAGCACACTGTGAAGGTGGCGAAGGCAGCGGTCAAGGACAACCCCAACAGCCAAGCACGTGCCTTGCTTCAATTTGCAGCAGTGAGAACAAATGATGCGGAGTCGGCAGCCCACCGCATCTTTCGAGAACACAATCTCACAGTCGATATCAAAATTGACCGGCTGAATTTAGGGCAGGACCGTTCGGTGAACAGTTTCCCTTTCATCAAACTTTCCACCTGGGTGACCTACCTGTTGGACCACGGCCTCCTGAAGAAGCTGACCGGCATCGAGGATGAACTTCACATGGAAAATGTGCTGTTGGAGTTTTGGTCACGTTACATGGCTTTGTTTCCCGAACATGATCTATGGAGCCACCCAGACATCGACCTCTCCAGGGCGATCCCTGTCTACACCCACACAGATGAAGGCAGGACGTATAAGAAGCGGCCGCTGCTTGTGTTCAGCACCCACGGATGTTTGGGTTTGGGAAGCCAGCCGCAGCAAAGGGCCCATGCAGACGATCCCACAGTGGGTGTGCAGGACATCTCCGTGGAAGATTCCGAGATGAATATGAACTTCATCGGCAGTACCTGGGGTACTCACTTTATCCACGCATCCGTGCTGAAATCCGTGTCTGATGCTGAGCCTGAGGTTATCCCAGGAATCATGAAAGAGTATGCGGCCGACGTGCAAGCTCTTTACAACACGGGTGTGACTGACAGTCGTGGGCAAAAGCGGGTATGGATCGTCCATTGTGGTTCCAAGGGAGATCTGCTGGCTTTGTCCAAGCTCGGGCATTTTACTCGGGACTACACACGCATGCCTCGGGCGGCCCAGTCGAAGCAGTTGGCATTTGGCATCTGCCATCTCTGCCAGGCTGGACGCGAGTATGTGAATGCAGCAAACAATGTTCCCTTTGAAGATGTTTCTTCACGTGCCAGGTGGCATGGCACGATGCATCAGGAGTATCCTTGGGAGCAGATGCCGCCTATCCTTCAAGGTGTTCCCCGACATGCTCCTGGTATGGAGGCTGCCTTCTTTTGTGTTGATCTTTGGCATTGCTGGCACTATGGGCTGGCAAAGGTGTTCGTGCCCAGTGTGTTGCTTGTTTTCCAGGAAACGCTCATTCCGGGTAGCAGCATCGATGCGCGGCTCGAGTGGATCAACAATGATTGGAAGAGCTACTGCAAGAATCACAAGTTCGCAGCCCACGCCATTGAGATCAACAAGGATACCATGGGCTACACCGGCTCCACTTTCCCCACGGGCCACTGGAACAAGGGAGCCATCAGTACGACGTTGATGTACTACCTCGAGTTTCTTTGTGTCTGCCTTGGTGTGGACTGTAACACCCCGAACCCAGTCCACAGGGAGATTGTTACTTGCATTCTGTAGATTTCGGTGCTTTCGATTTCACAGTTAAGAAATCACTCTAGATAATTGTTGTTTTGTGGCTTAAATATATTAAAACTATCGAGATTGTTACTTGCATTCTGTAGATTTCGGTGCTTTCGATTTCACAGTTAAGAAGTCACTCTAGATAATTGTTGTTTTGTGGCTTAAATATATTAAAACTATAAATAAATAAATAAATACATATATATATATATATATATATATGTATATAAACCTGCTCGAAGCAACTATCTAGAGTATATATATATATATGGTATCCAGCAAATGGTTCCGTAGTTTATTACCTTCCATACGAGGCAAAGGCGATCGAGATCATGAATGCGACTCTGTCCGAGCTCTATTCGAAGGGCTTTTGGCTGAGGTCTGATGATGGGAAGCGTCTCGGGAAGTGTCTCAAATCCTTTTTGTTCTGCTACGCTAGATGTGCCCATCTGTGCATGTCTGGCTATGTGAACCACACACTACGTTTCACGATGATTCCCAAAATCCATTTCATGGATCACATAGCAACACGGATGATAATGGACAGCGCCAGGGCGCAGTGGATAGTCAACCCGGTATCCGAATCTGTTCAAATGCAAGAGGACTACATTGGTAGACCGGCACGACTATCGAGACGAGTGAACCCTCGTTTGATCCATCAAAGGGTCCTTGAGAGATCACTGTTATCGATGTACAGAGTTTTACATCCTGAGCGAATCGAGGATTGAAGCAGTGTTGTCGAGAATACAGAGCAGTATTACTTTGCTATCTTAGATAAGGTGGACACGAGTGCCCTGAAAGCATGTTTCTTAAGATGCTTGCAAACAAGGCTCAGGATGCCTCAGTCGCATCATCCACGCCAGAGTGTTGCACATGCGGGCTTTGGAGCTTTTGCTAAACCACATCGGGACTATACTTGGAAACCAATTTAGCAGGAAGCGCTTACATCATGTGCATGTGCTGTTGCATGAGCTTAAGTCTCACGAGCCTGTGCGAATTATCTGTGTTACATCGACACAGCTTGCAGCTTGATCATGGGAGAAGGCATGGGTGGGGAAGTTGGGGAGGGCTTTCGGCTTTTCTTCTCAGGGTTGTCAGGTTCAAAGTCGTGCGATTCAGCGAGACCTTCAATCTAAGCAGCTAAATCCGTCTTAAACCCCAAAATCCATCATTTCGGAAAACCTGGTTTTTTTAGGAGATCCTGGTTCTTCTTAAAAACCCTATATCCATTCAGGAAACCCATAAGTCTAAATAAAGGTCGGCCAGGCCGGTTGCAGGTAGGTTTGGGGGCCTGCCGCGGCCCTTTTTGGGGGGGAGAGCCCCATCCCCAAGACTCTCCCAAGGAGGGCGGGACTCAGAAGCGAGGAGAACCTCAGCCTTCCGCTGAAGGCGGAGCGAGATTTCCTTGGCGAGGTCGTCGGCTTCGCTCGGGTCCCAGGCCGGGAGTGCCTCCAGCGCCTTCGCCGCAGCAGCCTTGCAGGCAGCATCGGCGGCCTCGTTCAAATTCCTTCGCCATGCAGCCTCTCGCCCAAATTCCTTAGCATGGTCCTCCTCGCTAGTGTGCGAGCGAGTCCAATGAAGCTGGGCGAGTCTTTCGCGGCCGCAGGCTTGCGACCAGGCCCACGGGCGAGTACCTTTCTCCTGCTGGGAGAGGACTGCTCTGCAGTCAACCGTGGTGTCGGCAGAGCCTGCGAGGCGGGAGCACAGACGGGCCACTGCGTACGACTCGCCGTCCACCACTGTGCTGCCCGGTGGCAGCACTCCTGTCATCTGGCCGACTTGGCGAAGACTCCCAAGGTTCAGCGCATACTGGGATTTGGGGTCTTCCCGAAACCCTGAACCCTAAACCTTAAGAATCCGACTGTTGATGATATAAATCCTGCATTACCCATAATAAGGAATATGCCATAATTCCCGTAGTTTGGGGCCCTTAAGGTCATGCAGGATTTATATCATCAACCGGAGCATTCGCATGTCGCGCAAGCTCCTCGCACAATCTGGAGTCCCAGGAATACCTGTACTAGGATGCCCAGTAGGCTAGGAATAAAAAGGGCTCCCTTTTGGTAGTGGGTAACTTTATAAGGAACCTAGGACTACGAAAAGGGAATAAGGGTACTACTGGGCATCCTAGTCCATAATATACACACTCTATTGACGACTGTCTTGATACGCCTCTGCAAACGAAGGCAAGCAGCCACTACCCTGCGAAACTCGAATGTCCATATTCCGGTACTAGTCCTTCACCACTATACATCCTACGCGCCGGAAACGAGTTTGTTGCATGTGAGCTCAAGTTTCGACAGCCTCGTACTCACATGGTTTCGGGCACAGGCGCTGCTTCAGATTTCATGGTTCAGGGCTTAGGGTCTGCCAAAAAAACTTGTGGGTGCCGCCGGAGCTCCTTATGGCTCTTCATTACCATCATGGTATAACCTGTATTACTTGCCCAAAAAACTCTCAGACCCCTTGATTCAGGAGTATGCCTGAAATAATGTGCTACGGATCCCCGTCCCAATCGAAGGCACGTTCCTTAAGGAGGGGGTTTGGGAGCTTCCGGGTACGCCTTCATGACGAAGGGCATCAGTGCCAGTGTGGGCCCCTAGGGTTTAGTCAAAGGGGAAAAGGAGGGACCCTTAATGGGGACCCCTACCCTATAATGGGCTATATAATGGGTATATAATAGCTATATTATGGCCAGGGGTCCTTATTGGGGGTCCCTCCTTTTACCCTTTGATTTAGGGTGTAAGGCCATAGAATACTTCTAAACCGCGAAAGCCCTGCTGCTCCCGGGCCGAAACAGCCCTGAACCTTAGGCAGGGTTTAGGGATTAGGGTTTAGCGTTACCTACTTGTCGGGTATCATGGCGAACTAAAGGTTAACCTTTTTGGTTATATAGGGATTATATAGGGACTCTACTACCCAAAACAGGTTAAAGGTTACCTACTCTACTACTAGGGTTATGAAGCCCTTATGACGCAAATCCTGGTACAAAAGGCTCTAAACCCCACGGCAACACTCATCAAACCTGTAAAGCCCGTCAACAAGAGCCTTGTAAACGCCCAAACCCGCCTCTCCCAGTCCCGAATCTTTCCAGGGACCATCGCCATCGAGCAAAAAGTTGGTTGCGTAGTCCTTGTCTGACTTCTGAACCTCTCCTATAACAGCAAGAAATCCTTATATTACGAATAACAATATGAAATAATCCCTAAACCTAAACCTTGACTCCTCAACCCCTAAACCTTAAACCCTAAAACCTGAAGTAACACAAAAGCTAGCCAGAAGAGAGCGAAGAATCGGTTTCTTTGAACACCGAGTAGATGAGGTCACCTTGGCAGCTGAGAGGTGGGTTTAAGGCTTATAGGAGTTTAAGGCTAAGGTTTGGGGATTTAGGGCTTCAGCTTTGAGGGAACTAACCCAGCGATTTTTGGATTTAGGGTTAGGCTTTATAGAGCGACCACGATATGCGAAGCCCTTCATCGGTAGACAGGGTCTTGGGAGTTTTGTCTGTGGGGAGGGGAAGCGCAGCAGTCTACCTAGCGGTATATAGGCGTTCAGGGTTTAGGGAAGTGGGCTCAGGGTTACAGGCTGCATTGTTGATCCTTTTTGGTTTAACCAGCTTGATATTTAGGATCCTGCAACGTAACCGCAGAAACGAACTACGGTTCATACTACAAATCTGCATTACCCTAAGGACCCTAAACTGTGGAAATTATTGTATATTCCTTATTATGGGTTATGCAGGATTTAGATCATCAGCCGTACGATGGAGAGTGTAGGTAGGGTACATAGGGTTTTAAAACTTTAGCATGGCTTGGGGTGAAGAGCTGTGGGCTCCAAAGCACCGAACCTACCCATAGGCCCCGTGGTAGTTCCTTTTTGGGATTACCTTACAGGATTCTATATACGAAACCCCAAAAGGAACTACTTTGGGGCCTTAGGGTAAAGTAGGGACCGTCAATGATCAGAAAAGGGTCTTGGGGTACATCGCACATAACTGTCATCGAGAACCTCTTAAAATAGTATTGATTGCAATTTAGGCCCCCCACAGTGTAAAAGCATCTGTGTCAAGTCGAGGGACAGAACACTGCAACCATGTTCGGCTTAGGTCTTCGGAGTCAGCATTTAAGTTTCGGGTGGCTTGTTCTTAGGAGCATGGGCTCTCAGGGTCACCCGGTCTAAATTACTCACAGACTCCAAAGTCCCTTAATTAAGGAATATACCTTAAATTATAGTAGGATCCTTAATATGATTTAAGGTATATTCCTTAATTAAGGGATATTGGAGTCTCTGGGTGCCTGAAGGCAACAACCTAAGGACCTAAATCTTAGGCTCGCGCTCCTCAAACTGAGTTGGTCCCTGATTAGCACACCCCCATGTTTGAGGACCCTCATATTCGTATCCCGATCATTACCCTTATCCACTGAAGCTCTATCAGTGGTCCACAATCGAATCTCCGAAAATTCGGGGTAGCTTATTTGGGGGTCCATATAGTAAGGATCCGACTATTTAGGGTACTATGTTAGGGTCCCCTATTTTCGTAAACTCCCACATGAATCCCAGGTCCGAGAAGCCCTCCGGAGCCAGTGTCCTGAAAAGTCAACCCTGGAACACCAGATCTTGCATCAGACTCCCATTGGGTGGTTGTCAATATTAGAGTTCCTTCTTGGGTCCTTACTATAATGCGGCACCTAATATTGAGGGTACCCCAGAAGGGACTATAATTGTGACAACCACCCATTTCCCGAAAGCTCTAGAGCCGCGAGACACAATATTGTAGTGGCATTAAGATACAAGCATCACAAGTTAGATCCTAAGCCCTAGCTCGGTAAGGCCCTTACCCAAAGAGCCCGCAACGCGGAAGCCTTCAACCAACAAACTCTGAATGAGGCACCATTCAGGTCGAACATAAAGATGTCGTAGTAACCTGCTTGGCTGAATGTTGTCTTATGGTCTAGGGTTCAGGGCTGTAGTGGTTTGCTGAGTAAGGTTGAGGCATTGAAACAAGGTCGCGGGTGAGGAAAGCTGGGATTTGGGCCAAAGAAGTTCTAGGTTTCCAGTGCCCCCCATATCAAAGGGGCACCCTCTTCCGAGTATATATGCAGCAAGACTGATAAGGGAACCCTAAACAAAATGGCCGGCTTGTACGTACATTGGATTCCCCGGGGCTCGTGGAGGCTTCGGATTGCAAATAAAGTCAGAGGAGTAACGCACTGACAAAGCATTGCCAGTGTACTTATAGTTTCCATGAAAGTGCCCCCGCGGAAGCACACATAATGGCCATTAATTGCCCACTGCCGCCACCTGAAATCCGTCTTCTCAGTGTCAGGGCAGCTGTCATACAAGCCATGGGAAACCATGACATGTGTCTCAGAGGACAGCTCATGCCACAGGCGCACAACAGCCTCTGCTGCTGTTTTCTTGAGCTTGGCCAAGCACTGCATCCAGAATTCAAAGCATTCTGCGTGCGGCTGCGGTCCTTGCCGCTCTGCGCATAAGAAGTCTGCTGAGACAGTGGCACCTTTGGCATACATGACAGCACCTCCCTTGTCAGGTGTACCTTAAGAGGCCTGGAATCCTTCTTAGCCTCCCAGGGTGCCACCTTTTGGAAATCCACTTGTACTTAGAGCCTCCAAAACCCGTTAATTCAGGAATATACCTTGAATTATAACAGGAACCCTTATGTGATTTAAGGTATATTCCTTAATAAGGGACTCTGGAGGCTCTGGGTAGTTTCTCCACTCACATGCCATGTGCTTGTCTGCCAGAGACAACAGGCGTTGGCTGAGAGTTTCTGGCTCTGGACGGAGGTGCTCAAGACTCTGATCCGTCGGGGTTTAGGGCTTACCTTGACCCCGAATAACCTACCTTCTGAAGGACTTATATAAAGAAATCGTATCAGGGAACCCTAAAAAGGTTGGTTATTTGGGGTCCAGGTAGGGTTTAAGTTCTGTGTGATTGATGTCTCGGAGTGCTATTGTCTTCACCACTCAAAACACACATGCCTGCGTTAAAGTTGCTTAGGGTGTATAGTAGAAGGCATAAAGTTGGAACATCATTATCCTCATGCCCTTATGGTAAAGTATACGGGAATCTTAGCACTAATCCTCCTGAAGCCATATTCCAACTTTCTGGATTCTGCTATAGGGGTTGAGGACGAAGCCCCGTAGGTCCAAGTACCTAATAATCCCAGAGGGTCCATATACACTACCTTTATGGAATTAAGTCCTCAAAACCATACTGGGGATGATCTTTTCGGGCCTAGCTCCATAAGAGTAGTGTATATGGACCCTCTGGGAATCATATACTCTCCAAAATCCTAACCTACATGACTGCTACCGTAAAACCCGAGTACCTAATTATTGGGTCCTTTGGACCCTCAGGGAAGCCGCAAGCTTAGGCTTCGGCGCATAAACCCTAGCAGGGCCCTTACCTACAGCGCCCTTTCAAAATCGTGTAACTAAGACGGAGAAGCAAAACCCCTATGCCAAGCCTAAAAGCCGCACAAGCCGAACCCTAAACCTGAATAGCCTCAATACCGAAACCGCCGCCAAACACCCTCAAGCCCTCATACAGAAACCACTACCGCAAGTTCTGGCACCTCAAACCCTAAGCCTTAAACTCTAAGCTCTGGAAATATAAACCCCACCTTGAACCACCATGACTTACTACCCCAATATGCCACAGAAATAAAAGGTTAAACTTTCCGATTCCTACTAAACTACAAGAACCCAAAAAGTTTAAAGGTTAGGTATTGGGGATCTAAGCTTCATCTCCAAATACCCCTTATCCCTAAACCTTAAAGCCCTAAACTTCTAAAGCACTAATCCATAATTCCCTATTGAGATGACCTGCCCTTTTTTGGTAGGCTCTTACTGAAAAGCCCATCGAACTCCTTTCGACTCTACTTGAATATCGGGTTTGGGTCACCTACAGTAGAAGCCAGAAAGTTGGAATATCATTATCGTAACCCCTTTAGGGTAAATTATAGGGGATCCTACCATTAATCCATATTCCAACTTTCTGGAGTTCCCTTCATTATAGTAGGTACTTAGTAGGTATAGGGGTCCCCAAAGTATATACTATACTAGTACTTGAACCTCGGGTTTTGGGTTACTAGAGGCTCCATATTAGTTCCTTTTTGGGGTTCATATTTAGAATCCTATAAGGCAATCCCCAAAAGGAACTACTATGGAGCCTATGGTGGGTTCTGGTTAAGGAACTTATTTTGAGTTACAAGAATAGGCATCTATGGCGAATAACATGGTTTCTTTAGACTAAATCTCTTAGCAAGAGCCCAGGAAACTGAACCCTAAACCCCTAAATCCCTAAACCCGTGAACCAAGAACCCGGCAGCTACAAAAGCCCCCCTTTTTAACAACAAACAACCCGGGCCTCGAGCATACAACTTGTCGCGGTAGGTGGGATGCCAATCCTCCACATGAGCGTTTGTCCAAACTTCTTATGCATGGCCAAACCATGGATGTTTTGGGTGGTCCTATCGCTCTACAAGGATTCCGTCACATGTTTCTGTGAGGTAAGCCATTTACCGCGTGGGGCGGTGAGTAGTAACGTACTGTTTTCGGAGCCCTAAACCCACTGGAGCCCTGGGAAAAGCAAGCGCAAGGCCTTGTGTACCGTATGGTATCGGGCCGGACCCTCCGCGAAGTCCAGATTCTCCTGCCGGGGCTATTGATAGGTTGCAGCCTTTAGGGCTTAGACTGTAGGGGTTGGGGATCAGGGTTTTAAAATTCAAGTGAAAAGTGGAGGGCATGGGCATTGGGCGCTGAGGCTTGGCATACTTCACTCTCAAGTATACTCAAAGCACTGACAAGACTTGTAGTGCACAGGGAATGCTTCGAGCACCCAAGTCTCTAACGGCGATACAACAGGATCCCTAATGTCGATGAGACCGTGGCCCCAATAGACCCTGGATTGAATAGCTTCCTGGGCTGGAAGACAAGAATCGTTGCAGGGGAACACGCAACGAGCGTCACAACCAGTCACAACCGTTATCACTATCTAAAAGTAAGGCTCTCTCGCAGGCGCCGAGCGAAGAAAATACCCTGTCCACAATAGATAAAAATGCGGTTCTGGGGTACAATTGTAGCATATTCAAGCCCTTTGTCTAGTTGCTTCAAAAATACATAATCTGACCGTCTACGGACAATTGACAATACAGGGATAGAATTCCTAATGATCCAGACCCCTGCAATAAGTTCCTCATTATAAGTATTTAAAGTCTAATGATTAAGGCCCCTATATTAGCCAGCACAAGCTGGCCGGTAGTCCTTCACCAGCTTTCGAACTGTGCCACAGCTACTCTACTGTATTCTCGGTGCCGCTCATGAGGTTCAGGGTAGTGAGTCGAAACTAGACTCAGTCCAACCCGTGCGCACCAAAACAGCATTTGAGTTCGTGCCTAAGCCATGCAAAACTGCAAGAGCTGCTAGAACGTCGGCATAGCGTTATCCTGACACCCGTTAAGCAAAGTGCGGGCACACTGAAACATCCTTAACCGTACATGCATCGTGGGTTACTGTTGATGAAATTTCCCAGACCTCCTTATTGTCACCCATATTCCAATCTTCGATCAACCTTCCCCGAAGCCACAAAACCACAACCCTAAACCCAAAAAGCCTAAACCTAAAGTCCCCAAACCCGATAACTGAGAGTCCTCCCCACGAAGCATCTCAAACAGGCTTTAGGGCTCTAGGCATATGCAGTTTTGGGTTCTAGGTTCGAAGCATATTTCCTCCTTCCAAGGAAAAAAAACAAGGCCCTATACCGCGAACCCTAAAACCCCATCCCGTACCTGAGCCCTACCTTAACCCTGAATAACCTACATCTTAAGGGTTCCCGAATATGACTTCTTTATACAAGTCCTCAAAAAGGTAGGTTCTGTGGGGTTAAGGTAAACCATAAGCCATAAACCCTACATAAGGAGGCAATCCTGACCAGTCAGTCTCGTCCACATTAGAGGGCATCTACCATGGGCCCTTACTGGTTGCAATAAGGCGGTTGGGTATAGTATATCAAGAAGTATAGTCACAATCAAGAACACCTGGGAATTAACAGGGCTCTCTTTTTGGTGTTGGGTAACTTTATAAGGAACCTGGGACTACGAGAGGGCAATAAGGGTAGTACTGTGCATCTTAGTCTATAAGCTATAAGATTGGTCACAGCTCATGATGTGAAGACCTCTGTGGCTCGCGGAACCCAAGGCCCGAAACACAACTAGCCGGGGCTTCGTCTTCGCAATCTTGAGCGGTGGGGCTGGGCCTCCGTCGGCTGGGCCTTCATGGCCACTTGGAACCTCCTGGCCAGGCTCCTGGACTCATGCAGCTTGAAGGAGACCCTCCCAGACGGACGACAGGCGAACCTGCCACCACAGGTCCCATTGCTCCTGGGTGGCAGCGAAAAAGAAATTGAACTCCTCGCGGCTGCGGGCCAGCTGGGCACACCAGTCGGCGAGTCTTTCGTTGTAGTCTGCGCGGCCCCGGGCCGCCATGAGCGTACTTTATAGTAGGCTTAGAACTTCCACACATGCTTGCATGTCCATGCAGTAGCAGCAGTAGTAGTAGTAGTAGTAGTAGTAGTAGTAGTAGTAGCAGTAGCAGTAGCAGTAGCAGTAGCAGTAGTAGTAGTAGTAGTAGTAGAAGAAGAAGTAGTAGTCGTCCTGGAACGCTAAAGTTGCCAAGAAAACCCGGCAACGTTATAAAACACAGTGCCTTTGCCAAAGTGGCGGATAATTGTGCATACCGGACCCGAAAAGCAGCAACTTACAGGAAAAGCAAGTCTATGTAGGTTACTATTTCGGAAAGTGATTGTATGATAATTGGCACTTGGACAGTGTATGGATCCCTGTACCCTCACCTTCAAAGCCGTACTTATGCAGAACCTCTACTATACTGCGACATCTTTAAGCATAAGGGCCCACGAACCCGTATACAGTGACCTCGAAAGTACCCATATAGGCACCCTTCAGACCAAGCATGGACCAGATGAGATGGGTAGGGGCCTGATTCACTAGAATAGGGTTCGTGGGCATATTATGCTAAATATTTAAGTAGAATATATTATACTACAAATTTCATCATAAGGAATCCGCAAAGCACTGGTCTAAATACCCTAAACTCCTAAACACTCAACCCCAAAGCCCACGAGACACTATCCTTTGAAGGAACCCTGAGAAGAAGTGCCTTTAGGTCGGTCACGTACAAGTCGAAGAGGCCAGCTCCTTGGAAAGCTTGCGGCTTAGGGTTGAGGGGTCAGAGTTTGGGAATAGCGAGCCGGGGTTCAGGATTGTTTAGGGTCTATATGGCTTGAGGCTTTAGGGGTCAGAGCTTCGGGTCTTACTAGTAGGGATAGGAGTTGTGCAGTTTCACAGGCACAATCAGGCGTTCAGGGTTGAGGGTTCAGAACAAGCCTCTGTCGTTTGTTGGTGTTGCAATTTTGTGAAGTCAGGTGCAAAAACATTTCGACACGTTTTATTGTTCCACTCACTTTCCCGTCCTTCCTTTCGTTCTGATGCCTTACATCTGCTGTTACACCACATCAGGGATTGCGAAACGCTTCCAAAGGCAACTTGCACGACCTCAGACAGAGTCTGAACATGTCTGAACCGGGTTCGTCCTAAACCTCGTCGTGTCATAGTGATAGGAAACCTTTCCAATGATCAACCCCCATGGGAGCCGCCGGTACGCACCCAAAGAAATCTGACATGTGCAAACAAGAAGGAAGAAGCCCACATGAGGATGAGCATCGCAAGAGGCAGCAGTCACAACCACGTTCTGATGTGCCCAAAATCGTCCTAAACCCCTAAACCCCCAACATCCTCGCAGCCAGCCCGGGTGTAACAAGCTCTTCAACCATGCGGCGTGTCGTAGCCGGATCCGCAGAAAACGCATCCCAGGAAGACTTGAAAGCCTGATCTGTGGCGTTTAGGGTCTGGAGTTTAGGGTGCAGTATATCCCAAACCCTGAAACCCGAAACCTAAATACCAACCCTAAGGGTGTAGACACTCGGGCTATAGCCCTCAACTGGAATTGTTTGCCGAGTATTTCATTTGGAGAGTCGAAGAAGAGGTAGGTATAATAGGGGCTCTACTACGTGACGATGCACGGGTCCAATCTCTCTGTTGAAGCAAAGACTCCTTGCAGTGGAGCGAGCTAGCTCAGAGAAGGAACGACATTGCAGGGTGTCATATGCGGGCCTGCCCAATCAGCGATGGCATGCCTGAATTTGGGTGTGCTTAGTATGCAGTCCGCCCTTGAAGCCTACCTACAGGCTCCATAGTAGTTCCTTTTTGTGGTTCACATTAATCCCCAAAAGAAATACTATGGAGCATATGGGTACACTAGCTATCCGGCCGGTCATCACCGTCTGCTTCTTCATGCAGATGCTCGGCGTCAAGCGGCCGGCACGAAAAGAGGCCGAGGCTTGGTGGTGGCGGAATGGCACGTGGCCCCTAATACAGGGGCCTTGATAACTACCTAATACTATTTTGGGGGCTCCTTATTGCAATTATAGTATAATGGGCCCCAAAACCCTATTCTAATTATTAAGGCCCCTATATTATAGTACTTCGGGGCACCGCGGCTTGGGCTGTTGCTCTGTTGCGAACGTTCTGCGCGGGGAGGTGCCGCAGCCATGGGCTCTGGGCAAGGCGATGACCTCCACAACCCAAACGCAGGTGCTGCCCCCTACTTGGAGGTTGACGGGTTATAAGTGGGGTTGCAAGTCCCCTAATATAGGCTATAACCATAGTTAACCTACTTATAACCCTACTTATAACTACCCATGAACCTCCAAGTAGACTCTAAACCCTAAACCCTATAGAGCCCTGAAAAGGAACCCTAAAGACCCCTGAAAACCCTACTTATAACTACCCATGAACCTCCAAGTAAACCCTAAACCCGGAACCGTAGCTGCGAGAGCTGCTTGCCTGTCGGAGCTCCAGTCAGGGGAAGGCTTGACAGGAACCCTTAGAGGAGCCCAAAAACCCTTGAAGGAGCCTAGACAGGAATAAAAAAAGGGCCCTTGCTGGTTTAAAGGGGGTTAGAAGGGACCTGAGCCCTCAAAAAAGGAATAAGGGCCTACTCTGGGTCCTAGCTTAAAGGAGCCCTCAACCCTTAAAGGAACCCTCAAGGGTCCATGTACTCGTAGAATACCAGGTTCTTGAGTAGCCCCTTATGATAAAGGGTACCCGTTTCCTTGACGGGGTTTAAGGGTTTAGAACAAGGCCTTGGGGTATGTCTTACTATGACCATACCCTAAGGGTCCATGTACCCGTATATTGTATACATCGGCCTTAAAGTAGTCGCCACATTGCTTTTGGGCCATAGTCTATACTCTTCGGGTAGGCGGACCCTTATGGGTCTTACTTGTCCAGTATCCTAGGAACGACAAAGGTTAACCTATGTGGGTATAGGGATGGTCCCAAAACAGCTTACAATAGAAGTCCAAAAGTTGGAAACCCCATGGCCTCAATCCTTAAGAGTAATGTATAGGGAATCCCAGCACTATTTGGCCTCAATCCGGTTTCCAACATTATGGGGCTTACCATAAAGATTACCTAACCTACTACCAAATCCTAAATTTCTGATTCAACACCAAGCCCCAGCCAGACCCTAAACCCTAAACCCAAAGCCTAGACAAGCAAGGCGGCCTTTTCGACCCCAACCCACCACCAGGCAACATCCCTTAAACCCTATAAGCACTAAGGTTTCGGGTTTGTGGTTTGGGGTTTCCGGGTTTAGGTTTAGGGCTTAAGGGCTTGAGGGTTCAGGGCTTAAGGTTCGGGCTTAAGGGTTTAGGGTCCAAACTCAATCTGCCACAGGGCCCGGAAGGCATCGCGGAGGGTCTTGCCGGAGACGTCTTCTCGAAGCCATTGCCTGCGTGCGGCTAATGTTCGAGGGCCATGCCTTAAGGACGAAATGAACCCTAAAAGGGTTTAAGGTTCATATACCATATAGGGCTTCATAGTATATGGGCATCGGGCCCCTACTCTTAAGGGTCATTTGGTCCTTCAGGTGCTAATTCGCCGAGGTTTGGGGCTAGAATATGCTCGCAGTAGGTCAGAGGCCACAAGTTAGCAGCAATCGTACGCGTTATGTCTTCTACTCGAACTGTACTAGTATTATGACCACCAAATCCCAAACCCTAAAAGTTGTTGCTTGTCCTTCTGGTAGCTCAACAGCTTCAGAGAAGAAAGAGGTGATGAAGATTCAATCTTGAGAGGATTTATTTAGGGTTGAGGGTTTCAGGTTTTATTTAAGCAGGGGGAGATCGGGTTTTACGTGTAGTGATTCCGGCACTAGGATTTAGATTTATAAGGGCTTAGGTTCACGGGTCAGGGAGTAGGACGTAGGGTTTATGATGGTTTAGTATTCAGCGGCTGTGTAGGAAAGGGTAAATGCAACCTGCCTGGAAGACACCCCTCAAGGTTAAATCCTAAACCCTAAACCCTAGTTTAGAAATGTTAAAAACACCCTAAAGCCTAAACGTAGTGTAGAAATGTTAAAAACACCCTAAAGCCTAAACCGTAGTTTAGAAATGTTAAAAACACCCTAAAGCCTAAACCGTAGTTTAGAAATGTTACAAACACCCTAAAGCCTAAAACGTAGCTTAGAAATGTTAAAAACACCCTAAAGCCTAAACCCTAGTTTAGAAATGTTAAAAACACCCTAGAGCCTAAGCCCTAGTTTAGAAATGTTGAAAACACCCTAAAGATTCTCAGGGTATGTCTCTGTAGGGGGTACAACCCATCATGAGGCCGAGCAGTAGGATCCTTCTGAAAGGTCACACTAGATAGGGTACCTAAAAGATAATTTAGATACTGTGCCCCTAATTTCACCAGGCCGCTAGGTCAGATCATTGTCAACCCTAAACCCTAAACCCTAAACTCTAAACCCTAGACCCTAAACCCTAAACTCTAAACCCTAAACTCTAAACCCTAAACTCTAAACCCTAAACCCTAAACTCTAAACCCTAAACCCCTAAACTCTAGACCCTAAACTCTAGACCCTAAACTCTAGACCCTAAACTCTAAACCCTAAACTCTAAACCCCTAAACTCTAGACCCTAAACTCTAGACCCTAAACTCTAGACCCTAAACTCTAAACCCTAAACCCTAAACCCTTGCTTTGGGAGACAAGAAGTACCGGCCTGTGGGCCGAAGTCAGCAGATCCGACTTCTTCCACCACTCCTGGGGTATGAAGGGTTCCTTTAAAGGCATCTATAGGGGTTCCTTTTAAGGGGATCTATAGGGGTTCCTTTAAAGGGATCCGTAAGGGATCTATCGGGGTTTAGGGTTTAGGGTTTCGGGCAGGGATCTATTGGGGTTCCCAGAGCCTCCAAAACCCCTTAACTAAGGAATCATATTAGGGGTCCTATTATAATTGAAGGTATATTCCTCAACTAAGGGGTTTTGGAGGCTCTGGGTTTAGCGTTTAGGGATAGCTATGCTGAACTTAGAACCCTAGCAAAAATTGCAATTTTAGCTGTTTCTTAGGGATTATAGTAGCCAAAAATTAAAAACTATTTCTATGTACCCCTAAGATAGTGATATTACAAGCATGGGTAGTTCTCTAGATTAGGGTCCCGTTCAGGGTTGAGGTTTTAGTGTGGACTTTCAGATTGCTTGGGGCTGTTCCTCAAGTCGGACTTTAGTTGTAGCTGTCCTTGTTGGTGGCTTTGCGTAGTTTTCAGTTGGGACTACACATCATTTTACGGCTTGGTTCAGCTTCCCAGAGACTCCAAAACCCCTTAATCCAGGAATATACCTTAAATTATAATAGGATCCCTAATATGCATGATTTAAGGTATATTCCTTAGTTAAGGGGTTTTGGAGGCTCTGGGTTGTTGTCGGGGTACCGGTCATCTACCACCATACCTGCGATTCAGGGTATGCTCCGATGAAGATGGTCAATACCCAAAGGCCCCGAAGTAGTTCCTTTTTGGGATTGCCTTATAGGATTCTAAATATGGACTCCAAAAAGGAACTACTATGGAGCCTCTGGGTAGAATAAGGCCTTGTGGCATGCTGTAGTAGTGCCGAACTATCCAATCCTGTGCATCATGCAATCTCAGCCAAATTAGCCCCCTAGACTCCTCAATATTGTAGCATCCGTTAGCCGCGTGACGTGAGTGAGTAGGCCAAGAAAGGGCCGTGAGGCCTAAGCATACCTTACTACCCTAACAGGCCACAGAAATAAACGGTTAAACTTTCCGATTCCTACTAAGATATAAGAACCCAACAAATTTAAAGGGAGATCTAAGAGGCAGGCCCTAAACCCTAAACTCCTAAACCCCCAAACCCCAAACCCTAAGCCCTAGGCCCTAAGCCGTAAATTCCTAAAACCTAAGGTTAGGTATCGGGCTCCAAGATACTACTTGGAGGTTCAGGGGTGGTTATAGTAGGGTTAGAAGTCCCCAAATATAGTTTATAAGTATAATTAATTACCCTACTTATAACCCTCCTTATAAGACCCTAAACCCTATACCCTTACAGAATCCCTATAGATGCCTTTAAGGGAATCCTTAAAGGAACCCTATATTACCCTACTTATACGTAGCCATGGACCTCCAAGTACTGCGACCCAAAAGAGCCGGATCTTTGACTACTAAACTCACCTCCACCCTGCTGAGACCACGTGCAGTCCAACCTCAATCTCGCAGGCATACGGCATAGGGCTTAAGGATACGATTTGTATATATATATATATATATATACATACAAATACATATACAGACATAGTTGCATGGAGATATAGTAGTATTAATATACATATATATATATATAGTAATTACACATGATCTACCAACTAGAGGCGACTAGAGGCAGAAGCCCATGTTACATGCGCCCCCCTCCTGGATCTGAACTGAGTAAACCCCTCTCAAAAGCTCTGGACGGGACAAGAAAGCCTGAACCTTGAACGGAGTCTTCTCGTACACATCAAAGCTCGGATACTACCCACTTATAGCCACCCTGAAAGTTAGAGTGTTGGTGTTCGGATGAAGCTTTTTGGGAATGTCGGTGAGTTAAGGCTGGTGGTGTCTTGGTCGGGAGGGCACGAGCCTTACCTTGAGTTAGTAGGGAATGGAGGAGTGGGGTACAATTATAACTACTATTACTACCGTTCTTCCATTCCCTACTAACCAAAGGTAAGGAGATACAGAAGCCCGCCTGCATCTACTTCCTCTTGAGAGCGGGCGTTTCTCGTCGTGAGGGGGTCCCCCCACGGTTTTCGGGATTCCAAAATCGAGAACTACCCTCGCACAGCAGAAAAGGCTTTGGATGACTAAGTCGAGGACTCTGGCCCCTAACTGCAACTTCCGAAGCCAAGCAGTAGAGGGGGCCCTTACTTTGTTATTTAGATAGGTTGTGCGGGACAGTATTAACTGCAACTATATTAAGGAACCCACGGGAATAGTCTTATTGGTTATTTCGATATGGCTATTTTGTAGAAGAGATAGTTCGGTCGGCCTAACTTGCGCGGATGATCACGTGTGTCTGAAACAAGACCTCAGGGCTTAGGGCTTTTGGTCCCTGAAGTTCTGAAGCCCAAACCGAGAACCCAGACAGAGCCATAACACAAGACCCCAAGCCATGATTTTCAGCATTGTCACCACGAGCAGTCTATGACTTTGAGATGATACCCATCGCTAGCAGTTGTTGTTTTAGTGTTCTTTACCTGTACGTGAGGGTTCTATACTCATCGGTACTCAGACTTAGAGTTATGATTAATTAGGGTCTTGAGTCTTGAGTAGGGTCCCTAGTTTTCTATAGTTTCCAGATCTTGGCAGGTGGCATGTCTCCATGTGCCTTTCGACAACCACACGATGCCTGTCAGGAAGAAGGCTTTTCGATATGGACGGAATGTCGGGTGTAGCGCAGAGCTCGTTCTTGATACAGGCGTAATCCTAGTGTCCTAGACCCTATACCAGGAAACGGTGATATGCAAGTTGGAATATGAAGGACTCGATCAAACGTGAACATCATAATGGCAACAGTATCCACGAACATCATAAATCCAAGTGCCATGGCGTGGATACCAGACAAACAATAGCTGCGTGGTAGCAGCGCCCAAACACCTTCAACCCTGCACCGTCGCGAAGCAGCTTGCATCTAGAACCATTTTCAATGACGACGACAACAGACCCGAAGGTGGGAATAAGCGCAGGCAAGCGTGTTAGTTGCATCAAGACCAGTGACACAGCACCTCAAATAAAAACAGTGAATGCAGCGTGGCAAAGGATAGCAGCAAAAGCTTGAAGTTCACAGCAATTGGTGTTGGCAAAAGTAGAAGGAAAGAACAACCCTGTGGAAAAGACGAACAGTAGTGGCAGCTATGGCAGCAGTAGCAAAAGGGCAGCAGCAGAAGCAGTAGCCGCAGCCGTGGCCGTAGACATAGACATAGTGACATGGCCATAGCCGCAGTCGGAGTGGGAGACAAAGTAGCAGCAAGCAGCAGGAGCGGGAGCGGGAGCAGTAGCAGTAGCAGCGGTAGCAGCTGTAGTATTAGCGGTGGTAGTAGCAGTAGGAGGAGTAGGAGTAGGGGTAGGAATTAGTAGTAGTAGTAGTAGTAGTAGTAGTAGTAGTAGTAGTAGTAGTAGTAGTAGTAGTAGTAGTGGTAGTAGTAGCAGCAGCAGTAGTAGTAGGTACATTAACCCCGGAATCAGTCGCTACGGTAAACCAACAAGGACTCAACCAAATGAGCTGTCCGTCATCCTAAGCAAGACTCGTGCTGATCTGCCCATCATCTAGCAGTAGCGAGTATTCAGAACAAGTACAAACAATGTAAATTTCAACTTCTAAAGAGACGCGGCACCTTTAGGATACAGGTGCTGGCGCTGAATACGTAATTCTTAGCAACTAAAGCAGAAGCCTATAACCCCTCCCCCTCCCAAAAAAATAACGACAGACAAAGCAACACCTAAACCCTAACCACCCTATGCACCCTACACCCTAAACCTGAAGCCTTAAACCCTAAACACCCTACACCCTAAACCCTAAGCTCTACACCCTAGACACCCTGAACCCTGAACCCCAAACCCTATACACCCGAAGCCCTAACCGGGCTCTGGCCTCTCTGTAAGCCCTGGAGGATGGATGCGCAAACCAGCTTCCGGAAATAGGTCTCCTCTCGTGGTCTGGGGCTGTACTTAAGGCGTTAGGGCTCAGGGGTTAGGGTTTAGAGTTTAGGGTTTAGAGTTTCGGGGGTTAGGGTTTTAGGGTTTAGTCTCCTCGCATGCTCTGGGGCCATATTTAGGAGGCATTAGCAATAAGGTCCTTGGAAAGCACAGGGTAAGGGATTCGATATAAGTCTCGGGGACACGGTGTTGAGGCATTTGAGGCCCAGGATTGTTGGGCTTTCGGGTGTCAGGATTTGAGACGGTACCCCCCGCCCCCGGCGTATCAAACCGCGAGCTCTCACTCTCTAACCCCAAAACCTGTACTCTAAATTGGGCTCGCGTTTAAGGATTTTGATTAAGTTACCATAATAAGGACACCATATTGTTAACTATAGATCCCGATTCTGGTAACTTAAACTGAACCCCTTAACAAGAACCAGTAAACCCTACCCTCAACAACTCTGGAAGCTTAGAGCTCCTTCTTCTGATTTCCGTACCTACTCCCTCAGGCGGGCATGGGGGGGTTCGTATAGGTAGGGCCCCAAGAAAGCACATAAGCAAAAATTAGGATAGTGATATCCCATATAAATATAACACCACAAATGCAAAAAGAAACCCGGAATAATAGTATTGACAAATATCCGAGGCTTCTATACCGACCGTGTCCCTTCAGCAGTTCTGCAGAAGAGCGACCAACACCCTCTCAAGGCCCAAACCCTAAACCCTCAACCCTAAACCCCAAAACCCTATACCCCTTAACGCTTTAAACTCCTAAACCCTAAACCCCTAACCCCTAAACCCTAAACCCCTAAACCCTAGACCCTAAACCCCTAAACCCCTAAACTCTCAACCCCTAAACCCCTAAACCCCTAAACCCCTAAACCCTAAAATCGTATAGATTCCTTATAGGAGCCCTTAAAGGAACCCCCTTGTAGATCCCTTTAAAGGAACCCTAAACCCTGAAGCCCGCCTCGCCAAGGAAGAAGATGACCCGATCCAAGCCCTTCGTCTGTCCCTTGATGTAACTCATTGTACTGGCGATCTCCTGGGCTTAGGGGTTTTGGGTTTTGGGTTTTGGGTTTAGGGTTTAGGGGTTTTGGGTTTTAGGGTTTAGGGGTTTTGGGTTTTAGTGTTTAGGGGTTTTGGGTTTTAGGGTTTTGGGTTTGGGGTTTTAGGGTTTTGGGTTTTAGGGTTTTAGGTTTTAGGGTTTAGGGCGATCTCCTTGGCATGTTTTTTTGCACCGGGGTTGGGGTTAGCTGCGGCTTTCAATGCGGTCTTATGAAGTCTTATGACTCACGGCCCTACCTTGAACCTTAAACCCTAAACCCGAAAGTCTAAACCCTACCCTGAGTCCTAAAATCGAAACCTTAAACCCGAGAGCCTAAACCCTCCCGTGAACCCTAAACCTTAGCCACGCTTTTTGTGTTAGTAAGGCCTCGTAGAACCAGGGACTCTCTAAAGTTTAGGGGTTTAGGGGATAGGCAGGGTTTAGGGTTTAGTTTAGGGGTTCAGGGTTTAGGGTCATTAATGCAAGAGGGTTTAGGGTTTGTGGTTCCGGGGTCATTGATATAAGACTTTCGGAGTCGATAATATGGGTGGCTCTCTATTTGAAGGCCCCTTTCAGTGTCCTGTTCACAGGGGTGCCGTAATTTTTTCAGACCTCAACGGGGACCCTACCAACGGTCTCCATTGTAGCTCCTTTTTTGGTTAACCAGTTTTATGGGTAGGATCCTATAATATAGATTTTGGTTAACCAAACAAGGAACTGCAAAGGAAACCTATAGGTCATTTGAACTTGGAGAACGACCCAAATGGGTGGTTGTCAAAATTATGGTGCCTTCTTCGGTCCCTATTATAATACGGCACCTGTTATTTGGGGTACCCAAAAAGTGACCCTAATTTTGACAACCACGCAAATTGGGAACGAAGCGAAGGCACAACTCCTGAACCTCCCGCGCGACTTGGAGCTCCAACTGTCTGGAATCTAAGTGGGAGTTTCCGAAAATAGGGGACCCTAAGGGGCTTAGGAAATAGGGGGCCCTCTAAGGCTTCCTTTAAGGGATCTATAAGGGTTCTATGAAGGGTTTAGGGTTTGGGGGTTTCCGAAAACAGGGGATGCTAATCTAGTACCCTAAATAGTAGGACCTTTATAATAAGGACCCCAAAATAAGGTACCCCTATTTCTCGGAAACTCCTAAGTGGTTCTTGTTCAGCTCTGCTACTTAAAGAACCTAATTGACATATAGTTTAAGTTACAAACAAGGAGTCTCTGCAGGAAATATGTAGTATGGCTTCCTTATTTAGGTAATGCCTACAGTCACAAGAACCCAGGGAGCTTCATTTTCGGGATTTGCCCATAAGCCCTAAACCCCCTAACCTCCAAGCCTCCACAACCATGAACCCCAAACCCTAACCCCCAGACTCCAAACCCATAAGCACTCATCCCTAAGCCGCAAGCCCCTAACCCCAAACCCCTAAACCGAAACCCCGAAACCCCAACCCCTAAAGCGAAACCCTAAACCCTACACTCGCAACCCACAAACAGCTCCGCATCGAAGCTTCAGCTTGATCGGTGGGGTCGGCGCTGAGGTACTCGCTTTCTGGGCGGCTGTGGCTTGGGGATTTGATAGGAGTTCAGGGAGCTTGGGGTTCAGGCCTGAGTGTGTTGGGAGTTCACAAATCTTAGGGGGGGGTTAAGGTCCGCTGGTTGGGTGCTACATTGTGGGTTTGGGTCGGGTTCAATGGGTAGAAGATTGACAAGAAGCAGGTACTTAGCCATCAATGTGGAGCTTGCAGCCGCTGAAGGATTGACTCCTTCTATCATTTACCCCGGCCAAAACCCGAAAGCCCAGAACTCAAATCACCAAACCCTAGACCCTAAACCCTAACGGTGTCTCTAACTCTACCAGAGTCGATACTCTGAGCCCTGATCGCTAAGCCCGGAATCCATGACATGGAAGCTTATGCTGCAAGGTTCGGGTTTAGGGTTTGGGGTTTATAGCCTAATGAACTCTACCTACTGTAATTAGCCGATTGTAAGCTCCTACAGAATAGTTACCTGGGTCGTAACGGAGTCAGAATCAGCGATGTAGTGGTAAGGTTGTACATACCCTCAACCTCGAAGCGTCCAGCTTCTCGATGTATGGGATGCGTGCTCAAGAGGGCCAGCTGATTGAGCAAAGGCAACAGTCCATTATAAACCCTAAACTCCTGTTACCCCAAACCCGGAAGCAGGGGTGCTGGGCTCGTAAAAGGAAGAGTGGGTGGTTGTTGCCTTGAGCGATCGATGGGGTCTGGAGCCTGCCGTCGAATGCAAAACTCCCGAAACTGCAAATCCCCGGACTACACCATGAATCAACCTTTCTTCTATGGGGTAATCCCTAAAACCTAAACTCCAAACCCTGAAGCTTTCTGTAAGACTTGCCCAGCAGCGAAGCCCCAGTCTCTCAAATTCAGCGACCAGTCCTATGACATGAAGGTTGGGTTGGAGGAGTGGGGTTTGGGTCTTTTTAAGGAGTGAGGTTTGGGGTTCAGGCTTTCGGGCGGAGGTCTAAAGGGGTCTGCACAAGAAACATCCTACAGCTCCGGCTTTGCACTGCAGCCAGTCAAAGGGGAAAAGGAGGGACCCTTAATGGGGACCCCTACCCTCTAATGGGCTATATAGTGGGTATATAATAGCTATAGCAAGGGTATATACCTAGGGGTCCTTATTAAGGGTCCCTCCTTTTACCCTCGAACTCAAGAAAAGCCCAGAATAGAACTATAGATCCCTTATAGTAACCCTGATAGGAACCTTTTAAAGGAACCCTATGTTATGATATTAAGGGTCCCTCCTTTTACCCTTGGATTCAAAGGAGCCATAAACCCCGTAGACCCCATAAGCCCTAGAGCCCTAAACCATCTAGCCCTAGAGCCCTAAACCCTAAAGCCCCCATTAACAGGGAGCCCTAAATCCTAAACCCCGAAGACCCCCTAAGCCCTATAGAGACCCTAAACTTGGCTTGAAAAGGAACCCTGAAAGTAATCCTAAACCCTTTAACAGGGAGCCCTAAATCTTGGATCAAGTGATGTCTTGAAGTTCACCCAGGCGCCTCGGGAGTTGGTTTCACTGGGATCTTTTTTTTAAATTTCTCCTACTATTTTGTAGAGAACCCCCTTTTAGAAAATAATTTTCAAAGGGCTTAAAGGACAACTCAGTTATGAATTCTAGAGCATGAAAGTGGAGTGTAAAGTTCCGGAGGATGTGGGGCCTGAGCTGGTTTGGCACCACTGACTGCGGATACAGTAAACAGTAGAAGCCCAAAAGTTGGAAACCCCATCGCCTCAATCCTTAAGAGTAATGTGTAGGGAATCCCAGCACTATTTGGCCTTGGTCCGGTTTCCAACTTTATGGTGTTTACTCTAATCTGCTATGGCTGAGCGGAAACAGCGCTGCGGGAACTAACTGTACAAGCAGAGTAGTAGCAGCATGCTGCTCTTGTTCTTCCACGTTTTGCAGTTTCTTCCATTACTTGCTTTGGGGAGCTCAGATTGTCACGTCGCTGCTGTACATGGATGTCAGGTTCTGACCCCACTACATGCACGTACCTGCAAAACTGCCCAGCGCGCTTGTATATTGGCATGTACTTACGTTTGTGGGCAGGGGCTCCAGTTTTTCGTGTTTGTTCTCCAAGCCCTAAACTCCGGAAACAACTACACCGTCGCATGTCCTTCGCCTTCGGCTTCGTATCGCCCCGGATCTCCAGATACGATGTAGATCTTGTCCCAACTGTACCTGGGGCTCGTTCAAGCTTTAAGCCTGGAGCCTTCGTAGTCGACTTTCAATTTCGCGTCTGACACATGCCTGTTGTTTCTGGCAACTCCTTCGCAGTATTGTAAAAACTGGCTCTGGGTTTAGAATACCTGATTATACTTAGGTTCTGGCTGCAACACTTGCCATCCACCGTGCCAGTCTTCTCTCGCGGGAGCGAGTCCTATCGTAGATATGGCACTTGCTCTAGAAACCCTTTTTCATCAAGTCCAAGAGCCTGCAAGACCCTGTGTGAGTGTGAGTGTCGGGGTGCGAGTGAAAATGAGTGAGAGTCAGAGAGTGCGAGAGAGGGAGAGAGAGACAGAGAGAGAGAGAGAGAGAGAGAGAGAGAGAGAGAGAGAGAGAGAGAGAGAGAGAGAGAGAGAGAGAGAGAGGGAGAGAGAGAAAGAGAAAGGGAGAGAGAGAGAGAGAGAGATAGAAAAAAAAAGAGAGAGCGAGAGAGGGACAACCAGAAAGGGCTTGAATCACGACCCAGACACCGCTTCGCGAGCTCGTTGGTGACCTATGCCGGCATGCTACTACAACAACAACTACTACTACTACTACTGCTACTACTACTACTACTACTACTACTACTACTACTACTACTACTACTACTACTACTACTACTACGAAAGCCAGAGCCCTACACTCCACTCGAGCAGCAATTTGGATACGAATTTCGAAACCCTTCTGTCTACCCGAACTCAAAAGCCGAAACGCCTTGGACGATTCCCTACCTTCAGCTGCTCACATCTGAGACTCCTGACTCATGCCTTCCTAATGCAACGGCTACCGGTGTATATGATGACTGTGTCTGTCTTCTGGGTCTGTTTTTAATTGTTTCCCCTACTAGAACCTGTTTTTTCGGTGCTGGCCGGCAGGCTTCAGGGCTATTCAGAAATTCCGGGAGTGACGGTTGAGGCATTCGGGTGAGAGGGCTTAAGGGTCGAGGCTGTTACCTTCGCGATTGACCGTGGCAGCTTCATTTCAGCTCACGATTTGCGACTTGTGTGCCATGGTTGGCACTTTACCGGTACACGATGGGGGTTCATGACTTAGGATGTACCCATAGGCCCCATAGTAGTTCCTTACTGGGGCTCATATTTAGAATCCTACGAGGTAATCCCAAACAGGAACTACCAGGGGGGCCTATGCGTGCTAATGTCTTGCTTTCAGGATCACAGGTGCTAAACCCTGAACCCCTAAAACTGTAAACCCAAAATCTCCTCAATCCCTAAACCCTAAACCCGAAATCCTAAACCTGCTATATAAACCCAAAACCCCTAAACCCAAAACCCCTAAAGCCCTAAACCCTAAACCCCCGAAACACTAAAACCCTAAACCCTAAACCCTTCTCCCCTAAACCCCTAAACCCTTAAACCCCTAAACACTAAACCCCCGAAACACTAAAACCCTAAACCCCTAACCCCTTTCCCCTAAACTCCTAAACCCTAGGAACGTCGCGAGCCCCGGCTTCCGCCATTGATCTGAGCACGGCTTCGACCCGGGGTTCTCTGTCTGGTGCTTAGTAGGGACTGGGGGGAGGGATCGTTAGGGTTTTTGGTTTTTAGGGTTTAGGGGTTAGGGTTTCGGGGTTTAGGGTTTAGGGTCTGGTGCTTAGTATGGAATTGGGAGAGGGATCCCTATAGTAGTCCCTAAAGACTCCCCAAATTAGGGTTGAGGGCTTAGGGTTTAGGGTTATAGCAGTCCCTCTATAATCCCCAATGATAGGTCTCGATAATCCGTTCTCCCACTCCTTACTACGAACCAGACAGTTGTGTTTCTGCGAGCTGTTGCTCTCAAGCCGAGTCGTCAGCAAGCTGAGCAAGCTGCTTCTGTCGGCTACGCATGGCTTCTGCTTAAGGGCTGTTGTAAACCTACAGCCCCAAGACCTTTCCGCAACCAGCACATCTGTTGCCGAACCTGTTTAAGGTTTAGAGTTCAGGGGTTCAGGGTTTACCTTAACCCTGAATAACATACCTTCTTTTTTTCCTCATTTTGATGTCCTTATAGAAGTCCTTATAAAGGCAGGTTATTCCGGGAAAAGGTAGGGTTCCTAAACCCCCCAAACCACTATACTCCAGGCCGGCCAGCCTTGACAACAGGGGTCGTCACGGTGCCCATCCGCGCGAGGGCCTTTGAAAGTCGTGATGACTTTTGTCTTCTTCTTCTCGCATGGTTTAGGGCTATTATTAAGGTTAAAGGGTTAAGGTGTAGAGGGATTAGGTCTAGGTATTAGGGATTGAGGTTTAGGGTTGTATGAGGCCTTTGCTAGGGACTCATGCATATGGAGTATTTACGGGCTTTGTTGAGGATATTTAAGGGCTTTGGGGATTTATTGTTTCGGCTGTAATGGATATAGGGTTCAGGGTGCAGTCTTTGTGCTGACACCTATATAAGGGTTTTCTGGGATCCACATCTGCTCAGAATCCTAAGAGGGGTTTTGTTGGGGTGTCATTGCGGTATTATGATGCTTTATCGTGCTTTTGCTACATCGCATTTCCGGTTTGGGATGAAGACTCGAGGTCTAGCTTAACTTAGGGGCCGTAATAATTAGACTAGGGTTTTGGGGCGCGTTATACTATAAATGTATTAAGGAACCCCAAAACAGTACAGGTTGACTATTAACGCCCCTATTTTACTCGCCTATCGGGCTTTTTGGAATTTCGGTGGTTTAGGGTTCCGCCTTTGGAGCTTCCAGGGATACGGGCTTACTGTAGAAAGACCCGTGGGAGGTATTGGGTAACTTTATAAGGAACCTAGGACTACAAAAAGGGAATAAGGGTACTACTGGGCATCCTAGGAGGGTTCGGGCTTCGGTCCGGCTTCGGTTCTTGGCGGAGGAATAGGGTTCCTTGACGGGTTTTTAAAGGGGGCTTATAAGGCTGCTGTAGGAGTTTAGTATGTACCATATAAACCCTAAAGCCCTAAAGCCCCAAAACCCTCTACACCCCTAAACTCCAAATCTTAAACCCAAAATATGAACTTCTCAGGTTGTTAAAGGGTACGGTTCATGATAGAAATCCTGCATTACCCGTGATAGAAATCCTAGGGTTCCTTTAAAGGGACCTTTAAGAGGTTCCTTTAAGGGGCTCCTTTAAGGGGTCTATAGGGGGTTTTCACAGCTCCCAGCTCGAAGACATGGTACAGCTAGCCATATCTTGTCCTCGCTCTTAGAGCATCACTTCACACCTACTTGGCGGTTAAGGGTTCCTTCAAAGGGATCTCTAGGGATTCTATAAGGGTCTAAGGTTTAGGGCCTACTTGGAGGTTAGGGGTAGTTATAAGTGGTGTTAGAAGTCCCCTAACAAGGGTTATAAGCATAGTTACCCCGACTTATAACCCTACTTATAACTACCCATGAACCTCCAAGTAGTAGCAGGCCCTGCATAACTAGACGAGGGCTTGTTTGAGGGTCGCGATAAGGGAAAAGAGACCTTCTCAATTAGAATAGCATTTGGGCTATACTGTCATAGTCTTGTATAGTTCTTCCGACCCTTCTATGACAGTCCGTCTGGGAGGCTTATGTCAGATGAAATTCGCCTAGCAAGTGGCTTTGCTACTGCATAACAAACGGAAGTACAGAGATAACCATCTCATAAAAATATTCCCAAATTTAGACCTTACACCAGAAACCAAGAGTCTGATGGGAACGTTCAGAAGCCCTAAACCCAACCAGAGCCGAAGAAGTTTAAAGTTTACGTGTTATAGTATTGCGCTCATAATTAATAGGAATATTGATATGGGTGGTTGTCAAAATTGTGGTCCCTTTTCGGGTACCCGAGATATTAGGTGCCGTATTATGATAAGGACCAAAAAGGACCGTAATTTTGACAACTACCCATATTGGTTGTAACAGCTGGAGGTCTATGCACCCCAAAACATGAACCCGCAGCAACCGAGAATCGGCGACAGCCCCTCTCCCGATCTCATTGAATGCTTAGGGTACTTATCAGAATTTCCGTGTGTTTTGGTAGGTGTTAATCGGGTTGAAGAAAGGCTTGATTCAGGCGGCTCTGGTAGAGGGTTTAACAGTTGCATGACAATCCCGGGTCTACGATTTGGGTTTCGGGGTTTTAAGTTTGGGTCGTCGACACCCAGGCAATTGGGAAATAGAACCCTAAATTCCAAACCTTAAGCCTTAAGCCGCAAAGCCCCACTGTCACAATGAAACCCAGATCCACTAAACTTGCTTAGGGTTGATGTCTTCGGCTGAAGTGGTGTAGGAACCTGATCAGCAAACCTCTGGTAAGACATTAGCCTACCCGGAAGCCTAAATCAGTCCACGCTCAAAATCAGAACCGAAACCTTTAAATCAGAATTAAACCCGGTTCCTACAGCTGCCGGGAAACCGGGAAGGCAGCCGTGTCCGTGAAGTCAGCGCTTGCGCACTCGTAGCTCAAGAAGGGAAGCCTGTCAGCGGTGCCAACATCCCTAGTTCCGATTCATTCAGGATGTAGGATTTCCGCGGATTAGGCGTTAGCAAATCTCTGAATGAGGTTTAGGGTCTTGAGGCTAATGTGCAATTTAGATGGCTGTTTCTCGTATTTACCCGTGGGGTTCGAGAGAGTTCAGGCGCAAGGCCAGCGGTTTGCAGAGTTTCTCAGGGCGTAGACTCAGCTTAACCGGCAATGCTCTGCTAGACCTAAGAGTAACCTAGGAAGAAAAAGGGTGCCTTTTTTGGTCAAAAAAGGGAATAAGGGCTCACTTCGGGTGCTTGTTTCCCCACACCGGAATCAAACGTTCAGAATAAGACGAACGCTTTGTTTGGTATTCCCAGAGACTCCAATATCCCTTAATTCAGGAATATGCCTTAAATCATATTAAGGATCCTACTATAATTTAAGGTATATTCCTTAATTAAGGGATATTGGAGTCTCTGGGTTGGAGGACTACCAGCTTATGTCTGAGCGTGTCTTTCTGGATTCTTTAGAGGATAAGTAAGTGCTAGGTGTCAATTTCCGAAAATATTCATCATCGCGGCTGTATAGTAAGTATAGTAAACGATAAAATTTGGAAACATCCCAAAACAATACCTAGTAAGGTTACTACGGAGTTCACGGCTCTGTGTTGGGGCTGTGCGCCCCGATGATAGCAGGCACGATCCGGACCACAACATGACGACCACCACGACTGCTATGCGACCTTAATAATCTGAAGTGATTTTGGTGTATACTAAGTGTACATTACGGTATAACTGTGTTCAGGCACCCTGAGACATGATGCTGGTCATTCAGTCATCGGAATTAGTGTGAGTCACAAGACCATGAAACTTCAGACAGGACGGAAGGCACCACCCTCAAAATCGATCCCACACATACTAGACCTAAGAGTAACCTAGGAATAAAAAGCGTGCCCTTTTTGGGGGGTAACAAGGAAACCCCAAAAAGGGTAATAAGGGCTTACTCTGGGCCCTAGCATATCTGGTGAGACTGTGGGAGTCCACTTGAAGGATCCCGGAAGGCCTCGTAGCACTGCCCTTCAAGGACTTCGTTGCACTTCCAGCGTTTTCAGGGCACCCAAATGAGCACGGGACTATGCCGATTGCCGACAGCACAACTTCGTGCCGGCTGAAACCCTAAACCCTAAACCTCTAAACCCTAAACCCCGTCAAAGCAGGAGCAGCATGGAGGCAACGATGCGCCCCGTTAGGATTTGAGAGGGACGAGACGAAGATGCCAAACAATGTAGGAGCCTTCATGATTAGAATAGGGGTTCGGTCCTTTAAAGGGGTCTTTCGGGGGATCTATGGTAGGGTTCTTTAATAAGGTTCCATGATATAGGGGCCTTAATAATTAGAACAGGGTTTTGAGGTAGATTATACAATATACTCTACTTATAAGAAGGAAACCCCGAAAATAGTATGGGTAATTATTTAGGCCCCTTCATATTAGTGGGCCCTGCCAGGACTTTGGTCATTCCGGCGAAAATCAAGCCATGCGCCAGCAGCACCAACCACCCCCCACCCCCTCTTTCCACTTATAGCATAAGGGCCCCAATGTGTTACCGCGCTTTTAGGGGTTTGCATCTGTCGTCTCGGTAGCCTCATCGACACCGCCAGGGATGACACTTGACGGCAAACGGTATCGCCTCAGTGATTGCAAGCTGAGCTGTGTTGCGGGTTTGGTTGCGGGACTTCTTAATGATTCGATGCCCAAGCCGTTCCTAGATCCGCAACTGCCCTCTGTTGAACCTGAACCCGTAAATCTAAAAACCCAGAACACCTAAACCGCTAAATCCCGAACTTGTACATCCACACAATTCAAGGGCCTGAAAAGTAGGACCCACGTTGTACATCCTCTTAAGGTAGCAGGGGTGTGCAAATCAGCAGTCAACATGATCGCTCAAAAGCAGGGCTTTGGGTTTAGGTGTTGGGATGAAGCCTTCGAGATATGGTTCAGGTTTGCGGGTTCAGGGGCTTGGGTTTATGAAGTAGAACTACTGAGTTGTGGTTGTGCGGAGGATTTAGGAGCGGCGGGCCTCAAAGGCTTTGATCCAGGAACAGAATGATAGGCTGGCCCTTTCAAGCCTCTGCAAACGGCTCGTAAACATGATCCTCTTAAGCGTGATAAAAGAAAGTATAGAATATGCCAAAGGCCTACCCGGTCGAGAATTCCACTAAGGAACCCCAAGATAGTATTGGCAACTATTTAGGCCCCTATATTACTTCGATGGTCTCAAAGATAGCATCTGCCATGGGAAAAAAGACAAACCTCAACCCGGACTTCACACCTGAAGCCCTTCCCTACCTTTGGTTAGTAGGGAATGGAGGAGTGTGGTACAATTATAACTACTATAACTACAATTCTTCCATTCTCTAACTAACCAAAGGTAAGTTTCGACAAAACGGGCACGCAGGCTTGACACTTAATGCAGACTCCATGAGTTGTGGAACCTCACCGGATGTACAGCCCAAGACTTAAACATTCTGAGCTCTATCACTTAAGCTCCAACTTCGCATCTGGACCTCTATATTAAACCCTAAACTCTCAAATTAAGCCCTAAATCCGAAACGAGACGAAGGCAGCAAGGGTGCAACCCATTCCTCCGATAGCCACGTAGCTGTCCTGCTATGTCTGGCTGAGGGCTTAAGGGTTTGGGGGTTTTGGTTCAATTGGGGGTTTAGGGCTTAGGGTTTTGGGGGTTTGGGGTTTTAGGGTTCAGGGCGTTTAGGGTGTAGGGTTTCAAGGTGCAGGGTTTATTTAGAGTCAAGGGTGTTGGGGTTCATGGTTCAAGTAGGGTTCAGGGTTGCCGGTTTAGGATTGAGGGTCCTCATCGTGCAAACCCTGACCTCGATAGAGTAACCCCTGTACTTGAAGACGCGGAACTGGGGCATAGTCCCCTTCATTTTCAGCTGCCTGGGCTACTTACTTGTCGGGTATCATGGGGAACCAAAGGTTCACCTTTTTGGTTATACAGGGACTATATAGGGACTATTCTACGCAAAAAGGTTCAAGGGTTACCTACTCTACTACTAGGGTTACTGTGCAACGAGGGTGTAAGGTCGCTAAGCCAATAAACAGTGTAAGCTGGGCTTTCACAGTTCAACATAGGGGCCTAAATACCTTGACTTGGTATACACCCACAAAAAGTTGATAAGAAGATATAAGGGGGATGCTTTCCGGATGTACATGTTCATCTCCTGAAACCTCAAAACCCCAGACAGTAGAACCCAAACCGAACCCTAAATCCCAAATGCCCCTACACCCTAAGCCCTAAACCCTAAACCCTAAATCCCAAACACCCCTACACCCTGAGCCCTAAACCCTACACCCTAAGCCATCCTTCTCGGAGTTCGCTGACACAACCACGTCAGAGCCGACACTAGAGTCACACTTGTCGTCCTCAGCGGTGGGATTTGGTCTTATAAGGGGCTTAAAGGTCCTTAAAGGGGTCCTTAAAAAGACCTACAAGGGTTCTATAATGGGGATTCTTGTAGGGAGTTTCCTAAAATTGGGGGGGGTACCTTATTTGGGGGTCCTTATAATAAGGATCCTACTAAATAGGGTACTATACTAGGGTCCCCTATTGTCGGAAACCCACATTTGGTATTATAGGGACTCAATATCTAGAACAAGGCTCGTTCGGGGTCTATTGTACTGACTAATAATTTAGTAGGGGCTTTAATATCCAGACTAGGGCTCGTTCGGGGTATGTCGTACTAATCACAAGGAGCCCAAAGGAATAATGTTGGTATTTAGTCAAGCTTCTACATGGGTGATTGTCAAAATTAGGGTCCCTGTTTGGGTACCCTAAATATTAGGTGCCTTATTATATGAAGGACCCAAAAAGGTACCCTAATTTTGACAACCACCCACATTAGGTTTAGGGCTGCGCTTCTTCTGTGTTTTGGGATGGCTGGTGTTTTACGCTTTCGGAGTGATGAAAGGCTTAGGGGTTTGTACTTCAGCTAGGCCTAGGTATAAAAAGGGTGCCCTCTTTGGTTGAAACGGAGTTATAAGGGAACCTGAACCTAGAAAAAGGGAATAAGGGCTTACTCTGGGTCCGAGATGAAGGAGGGCTTAGGGGTTTGTACTTTAGGATTTTGGGTGTTTAGGGCTCAGGTCTTACATTGATTCTAAAACCCAAAACCCGTAAACCCTAAACCCTAAACCCCTAAACCCTAAACCCTAAGCCCTACTTGGAGGGTCGGGGGACTTAGTAACTGGTTATTTTCGGGACTTATAAGTACCATAACCCCAATTAGGGCCCCTTTTAGGGTACTTATAAGTCTACTTACTAACTACTTACTAAGTCCCCCGACCCTTCAAGTATAGACCCTAAACCCCAAGCCCGATTCAGGGTACACAGGTTAGGAGTCCGGGCTTGCAGGGCTGGGCAGCTCGGGGTTTAGGGTTTGGGGTTTTAGGGTTTAGGGTTTTAGGGGTTTTAGGGTTTAGGGTTTTAGGGGTTTTAGGGTTTAGGGTTTTAGGGGTTTTAGGGGTTTTAGGGGTTTTAGGGTTTAGGGTTTAAGGTTTTAGGGGTTTATAGAAATTGTATAGTGTTCAGGTCCGAAGTTTTGAGCGAAATCTGTGCGGGTTTCTGTTTTGCTTTCTGGCTTGGAGATTCCTTTCGCTCTTGGGGAAGAGCTGGAAAGGCATCTCCAAGTCTCGACCTTCGAGATTCCTTTCGCTCTTGGGGGAAGAGCTGGAAAGGAATCTCGAAGCCTCGGCGCTCCGGACTCCCTTTTGCTCTTCCGGAAGAGCTAGAAGGAATCTCGAAGTCTCGACCTTCGAGATTCCTTTTGCATAGAAATTGTTTAGGGTTCAGGTCCGGAGTTTTGTGCGGGTTTTGGGCGGGTTTTGCCTTTTGCTTTTGCTGGCTAGTTGCTTTGGTGAGTCTTTTGGAGGCCTTTTGCTTTTGCTGGGTAGTTGCTTTGGTGGGTCTTTTTGAGCGGCTCGCTCTTTGCGTTTGCGCTTCGAAACTGTTGCTTGGGTTTGGGTCGGGTCTTGTTGAGCGGGCGGTTTTGGGCGGGTTTTGCCTTTTGCTTGGGAGGGCTGCTGGGTGGGCTGGGTGAAGCATGGGGTTGGGCTCGCTGGGCTGCCCCCGCTGAGAGTCCAGCTGGGCTGGCTGCTGGGTGGGCGGGCTGGCTGGGCTGGTTGGGCTGCTGGGGTGCTTGGGCTGGGCTGGACTTTGGATGGACACGTTTAATGAAAATTTGAAACTCGTGAAAATACAGTTCGAAGCGACATTCAATACAAATTGTTTAGGGTTCAAGTCCGGAGTTTTGTGCGGCTTGGGGCGGGTTTTGTGTTTTGCTTTGCCTAAACAATTTCTATTTATCCTGGGCTCTAAACTCTAAACCCTAAACCCTAAGCCCTAAACCCTTAACCCTAAACCCTAAACCCTTAACCCTAAACCCTTAACCCTAAACCCTACTGCAGTTCCACCAGAGCCCGAAGCATTTCTTATTCTTACAGGAGCAAAAGCGAAAACCCTGTCAAGACCCGTTCGAAACCCGCCCGAAACCCGTCAAAACTCCGGACCCAAACCCTCACACCTTCTATACACCCTAAACCCTAAACTCTAAAACCTAAACCCTAAACCCTTAACCCTAAACCCTAAACCCTAAACCCTGAACCCTACCCCTTAACCCTAAACCCTGAACCTTAAACCCTTAACCTTAAACCTTGAACCTTTAACTAGACTTCAAACCCTAAGCTCAATATTCTAGACCCTAAATCTCGTATTAGTATTGGTATTTGTATATTTGGTGCAATTTACTTAAACTCGATTGCATTTTGGTGGTAGTGGTGGCGGAATAATCAATTCAATTTACTTAAACTCGATTGCAATAACTTGTGCAAACGGCTATGCATATCCAAGGATAATTCGAAAAGAATGTAATGGAATACCACGCATGGTATAAAAACCTAAACCCTTTACCCTAAACCCTTAACCTTAAACCTTGAACCTTTAACTAGCTTTTGGGCGTTTTCACAAGGCCTTCCCGGCTCGCTGGCTGCCTGGCTCTGACTTCCTGGCTTTCTGGGTCTCTGGTTCGCTGCCTCCTTGCTTGCCTGGCTTCCTGCCCCCCTGGCTGCCTGGCTTCCTGGCTCTGGGTCGGTCCTGCCTTCCTGGTTGCCTGGCTTCTTGGCTTCCTGCGCTGCCTGGCTTTTTGGCTTCCTGCGCTGCCTGGCTGCCTGGCTGCCTGGCCGTGCAGCCCAGCTTAGCCCCAGTCCAGCCCAGTCCAGCCTCGAACAGCCTACCCCTCTTGGCTCACCGGGCTTCGCGGCTTCTCTCGCTTCTAGCTCTCTGCAGGCTTGGTGGCTTCGGGTTGCTTCCAATGCACGCGACCATTGTTTTTATCGATCTGGAAGAATGGTGCTGCGGGTGAAACGGCTATCCTAGGATGTTGCCTCTGAATCCGCCACGGCCCTTGCCGGCGATGCGGGGCAAGGGGTTCGAGCAGCGGTCACTGCGTGGCGTTCTGCCTCAGGTAGGTCTGTGAGCTGACTAATGTACTGCCGATCAAAGGTAGATGCTGCCGAGGCACCACTTCCTGCCCGGTTCGCCGCCAGGCAGCGCCGGCATGCGTAACACGGCACAAAGTTCGTGTTGTAGGGTGCCCGGGAGGGGCGGCGGTGGCAGTGGGGTTTGGTTGGGGTAGTGGAGGTTGGGTATGGTGGTTGTGGCGATGTGGATGGGGCTGATGGTGCTGCCGTTGTGGCCTGGCATTGGTGGGTGTGGTGTGTTCTCGTGGAGGTAAGGGGGTTCTGATGGTGGGGTGGGGAGGGGTGATGTGGCCCGCCTCGTTGCGGTCTGGAAGCGCCTGCTCTCCTGGTGCCACCAACGTGTTGATAGGTGGCATCATAGCATCTGGGATGTAGATGGTTGGCTGCATCACCTCACGCTTTGATCGAGTTATCATGTGGTGCAGATGCGTGTATCAAGTGCCGAGTTGCTCTGGACTTCTTGGTGGGGCTCTCCTCGCCCTCGGTGTCCTGGCTGCTGCGGCGGTCCTTGGTATGATGAAGCGGAGCGGGATATTGCACGATTTGAGCCGTTAGCCGAGTAGCTGTGGGCAGGATCAGCTGGCTTCCGCTTGCCCTCAGGGTGTCCATGCTTGACTGCGCCTCGGCAACATTGAGAAGAGATTGAAGTGTTTGAACCAGTGATGATTGCAGACCAAGTGGCGGCCATTTTCTGATGGCAGGGTAGGAGAAGAGGTGGCAGATACCGGTAGCTTGAACCAGATAGCTACATGGTGCGTGTGTAGAAAGAGAGAGAGAGAGAGAGAGAGAGAGAGAGAGAGAGAGAGAGACAGAGAGAGACAGAGAGAGACAGAGAGGGAGAGGCAACGGCAAACGCCAACTTAAATGCATCCAAGGCCCGCCAGTTCCACCATCCATACCTTGGCGCGAGGGGTGGTCAGCGGAAGAGAAAGAGAGAGATAGAGAGAGAGAGATAGAGAGAGAGAGAGAGAGAGAGAGGCAACGGCAAACGCCAACTTAAATGCATCCAAGGCCCGCCAGGTCCGAAGTTTTGAGCGAAATCTGTGCGGGTTTCTGTTTTGCTTTCTGGCTTGGAGATTCCTTTCGCTCTTGGGGCGAGGCTTGGAGATTCGTTTTGCTTTTGGAAGAGCTGGAAGGAATCTCGGTGCCTCGACCGTCGAGATTCCTTTTGCTTTTGGGGAAAAGCTCCAAGGAATCTCGAGCTGGCAGGACGGGTAGGGCCTTGAGGTATCAGCTTCGTCGCCCTTCATGTTCACGTTCTTCACCGTCATATTGGCCAGACGTTTGTAGTACGCATTTTGGATCTGCGTTTCTTCGTCCTATGCCTTTCACTCACGTGCATCTTCCTCGGCTTAACGCTGCATCAGTATTTGTAATCAAGAGTGTTGACAGCTTGAGCCCTTTTCCTCCCCCCACGATTGCCAGCGGGTGGCAGGGGGGGAGTCGTTAGGAAGCATTGTCGGCAGGTGTGGATGTATGGGAAGAAGGACAAGGGTTTACAAAAAACGTTGCAGGTTTGAGGTTGGTTTCTTGTTTCAGGGATGTTGAGCACGACAACAAGGGTTAACAAAATGGGGTGTTTTTTTCTGCACTGGTTGTTGGCTTCTTTTTTCACGCATGTTGAGCACGACAACTAGGACTAACAAAATGAGGTTTTTTTCTGCACTGGTTCTTGGCTTCTTGTTTCACTGATGTTGAGCACGACAACAAGGGTTAACAAAATGGTGTGCTTTTGTTCTGCACTGGTTGTTGGCTTCTTGTTTCACGGATGTTGAGCACGACAACCAGGGTTAACAAAATGGGGTGTGTTTTTTTCTGCACTGGTTGTTGACTTCTTGTTTCAGGGATGTTGAGCACGACGACAAGGGTTAACGAAATGGTGTGCTTTTGTTCTGCACTGGTTGTTGGCTTCTTGGTGCTTCCCAACGGTGTGGCAAATACAATTTCTATTTATCCTGCTCTTGTAGGGTTTAGGGTTTAGGGTTTTAGGGTTTGGGTCCCCTCTCCCCGCCCGCCCGCGGCAAACCTAAACCCTAGACTTGAGTAAGTTGTGGGAGTAAGTCGAGTATTGTACCGTTCTTTTCGGACCATGCGGGGACCGTAAACTAACATAGGGGCCTTAATAACTAGAACCGGGTTTTGCGGCCCATTATTCTATACCGATAATAAGGAAACCCCAAAATAGTATGGGTGGTTATTTAAGCCCCTAAATTACCCACTTTACAGACTTCTCAACCTCCGATGTCCCACTTCTCAGGCTGTTGAACGGTTTAGGGTTGAATGTGGGGTTTAGGGTTTTTAGGGGTTTAGGGCTTTTGGGTGTTTAGGGTTTGTAGGGTTTAGGGCTTTTAGGGTTTAGTGTGTAGGGTTTCGGCTTGAATGTAGGGGCCTTACTGGCTGCAAGAGGGTTTGGGCCGGTGCATAAAAGGAATACAAACACACGCGCTCAGCGAGATTCTATTGGGAGCTTCCGAAAATAGGGGACCTTGATATAGTACCCTAAATAGCTGGAAATTTATGATAAGGACCCCAATCCCAAGCACAGGCCATCCGAGTCGCAAAAGCAGAACTGTACGAGAGGCTTTGCGCGAACGCAACACAGAAGTCCGACTTTGTACTTTCGGGCAGGTACTTGCTACACCAAATGAGCCCAACAACAGAAAACCCTAAACCTCTTAGCTCTTGACTATGGAGCTGGAGCCTTCAGGATATGAGATAAGGCCTGCCTATAGTCTCCATTGTAGTTCTTTTTTTTGGCTTAACCAGTTTCATATCCTAAAATGTAAAACCCAAAAAGGAACCACAATGATGAAGACTATGGGTAGGTAAAGCTGAACAGCAAAAGGGCGTCAAGCTGAAAGCCCCAGACCTTGCAAAATCTGCTTGCCCCACGTCAATCTACCATGTTGTACGTAGGGTCCTACTTGGAGGTTCATGGGCAGGTATATGTCGGGTTATAAGTAGCGTAACTATACCTATAGCTAAACACGGAGCCCCCAAAACAGTCTAGGGAATAATAAAGGCCCCTATATTACTTCTTGCCAAACCCTAAACCCCAACTCTTGGCAAACCAGGACTCGAAAATGTCGTGGTGAAGCTGGTATCCGGGCAAGATCAGCTGGTCCTGCCGTTGAGGGCTTTACCGTTTAGGGTTCAGGGTTTAGGGCTCAGGGTGTAGGGCTCGGGGGCTTTACAGTCCAGAATTCTCGAATTTTTAGTCTTCGGGGGTGTTTGTAGTTCTGGGTTTGACCGCGTTAGAGGGGGGCTAGACCTTATAAAACTCGAAACTTATAGGGACTACAGGAATTTCCCAACGTCGTTCTCGAAGCGCTGGTACGGGGAGGCACCCAATGGGAAGGCGCCTCCTGGTAAGGGCCTCGAGCTGAGTTTTGGAGGGGTTTCTTGCTACGGAATTTAACGTAAGTTACCCTAATACTGTTGATGACAAAAAATCCTGCGCTACCTTAAGGACCCTAAACTATGGGAATTATGGTATAGTCCTTATTATGGGTAATGCAGGATTTCTATCATCAACCGTAGGGACCTACAATAAATAATATGGTTTTCTTGTTATGGTAACTTCAGCAAAAGACCCTTAACATGAACCCAGCTTAGAGTGCTTATGATGCTTAGGGTGTTCAGGGTGCTTAGTGTTTTGGATTTGGGGTGGTCAGGAGGTTTAGGGTGGTTTTTTGCTTAGGTTGTTTAGGGTGGTGAGGATGCTTTTCAGCATGTTTGGCTGGTGTTTCAGGTATTTGGGGCTTAAATACCAAGGATTAGTCATCGGGGTATAGGTTAGAAGCTGCCCCCACCCTGTGATAGTGACTATAAGGATTAGACTAGGGCCCTATTATATTCCTATTCTGCCACTATTGATACAGGGTGGGGGCCCCTTCTAAGGTATAGGAGTCAGGGATCAGAGTTTGCGGCTTACGGGGCTTGAGACTTCAGGCTTATGTCAAGCTTCTGTTTCGGCACAGTTTAGGGATTCAGTCTACTGGTTCGGGCTTGAGAAACCTATATGTACATATATATATATGTATATATATATATATATATATATATATATATGATCGTCGCTGTAAATCAATTCCTATACTTTCAAGGGTAACAGAAAGGTAAGAGAGCCTCGTATCACCCTCAGTACTAACGCAGGGATCTTTGCTGAAGCACCCCCAAAACAAGCTACAGCACTGGCAATACTCCTAACTAGGATACCCAGTAACCTAAGAATAAAAAGGCCTCTCTTTTTGGTATTGGGTAACTTTATAAGGAACCTAGGACTACAAAAAGGGAATAAGGGTACTACTGGGCATCCTAGAAGAATGAGAAATTGAGTGACAAAGCGGCCTCAATCCTGAACCGCGTTCATTCAACCTGTGACCCGGCGTTGAGCCCTAAACCTTAGGTACGGCCCCCATACAGTAAGAGTCTATAATAGGGCTACTATTAAGGTCCTACTATATCTATATTATGAATACTATTCAACTATTACTGAGTGGGGGCCGTACCCAACCTAAACCCTACAAAGAAAGACTAAGGTTTTGGTCCGGCGAACAGGCACCTCCCCAAGTCCATGTGCATAATGTCGGAAACCAAACCAAAATCGCCAAGGCACTAACACGAAACCCTCAGCCCTAAGTGTCAGAATAGAAAGGAACAACCCGACATAACAACCATCGAAACCACTCCTCGAATTGCAACTTCGAAGGCCTGGATTCGCTACCCTGTGCAATTAGCCTTAAACTATAACACTCCCAACTCCATAATCGGGGTTTAGGCATTGAGGGTCGACGGCTTAGAGTTTCGGGTCTAGCGAAAATCCGCAAACCACGACCCTGACAGCTGCGTCCTCGTTGATGATGCCTTCGGCGAGGCGCGCCGCTGTCCGGAATGTCTGGCCGCCGGCCCAGGCACCGGTGAGAGGCCTCGTGTCAGTAAAAAGGGATATCCCCTGAAGTCCCAATCGTTGTGTAGGTTACCATTTGGGAGAGCATATGAGTGTTAGGTACTTGGACAGTTAAGGGAAGACGAGTATACTAGACCCAAGAGTAACCTAGGAATAAAAAGGGTGCCCTTTTTGGTTTAAAGGGGCTTATAAGGGAACCTGAACCCTAAAAAAGGGAATAAGGGCCTACTCTAGGTCCTAGCAATATAGTTCGTCCAGAATACAGTAGGAGCCCGAGAGTTGGCAACCCAATAGCTTCAATCCTTTAGCGTATCGAAAATCCCAGCACTATTTAGCCTGAATCGGGCTTCCAACTTTATGGGGTCTACTGTATACACCCTCCTTTCCCCCCTTCCTTAAACCCGAAACCCTAAACCCTAAACCCTAAACTCCTAAACCCTAAACTCCAAAACCTTCCTCCCCCTCCAACAAGAGAGACTACAGGCCCTTTGCCGGATTGAACAAGCCGTCATGCGGGGGTGGAGGTTGTCTAGGATACCCAGTAACCTAAGAATAAAAAGGCCTCTCTTATTGGTATTGGGTAAGTTTATAAAGAACCTAGGACTACAAAAAGGGAATAAGGGTACTACTGGGCATCCTAGCGTACAGTATAAGCCAGAAAGTTGGAATATCATTATCCTCATGCCCTAGAAGAATAAGTATAGGGAATCCCAGCACAAGTCGTCCCAGTTCCATGTTCCAACTTTCTGGGTACTATACGACTATCCAGCCTATTTGGCTCTGGAGCTTGAGACTCGGGATAGCTTCTGGTTTAAAGTAAAAGCCAGCAAGTTGGAATATGGTTATCCTAAACCCTTTATGGTAAATTATAGGGTATCCTACCCTGAAACCATATTCCAACTTTCTGGAGTTCCCTTTAAGGGTCTTTATAAACAGAATCCTCAAATTTAGGGTCTACATTTTGACTCAATTTGGATCCCCCACCTGCTGAAACTCTAACAGGTCTTGATGATCTTTCAACGAACTGGCCAGCCCAGGGAAGTATTATACTAGGATACCCAGTAACCTAAGAATAAAAAGGCCTCTCTTTTTGGTATTGGGTAAGTTTATAAGGAATCTAGGACTACAAAAAGGGAATAAGGGTACTACTGGGCATCCTAGTATACGATGTCCCCATCTCAACGGGTTGCTTGAGTTTTTTCGTAAGGCTTACATAGTTTAGAGGGCCTTCAGAATCAATAGGGCCTTGGTGCACGCCCCACTGTAATTACATTGGGGAAACCTCAGAAGGTAGAAAATGATCTACTAGTACCTCCACATATCTTGAGTCGCTGGGGTGAAACCGGCTGAGGCTTTCAACCTTTCCGGTGTGCTAGGAATATAGTGTCACCAGTCCATCTGTAAACTCCCAATCCTAGACCCTGAATTGGCACAACGGCATCTGGATCTCCGCTTGGTTTGGAAGCTAGTTGTACAGGCCATGGTTGGAGTCGGATTTGGGGGCCCACTCTAGTAGTCATACACTATCAAATGCAGGGTCGACACAATGGCTATTCAGCCCCTTGAAATAGTTGCATTCTGCTCTTACCCAAGCCTTCAGCCCCAACCTTAAAGTCCAGGGCACAAAGGCGTCAAGATCTCCAGCGTTAGCATGGTCGTAGTCCGTGTCGTCGTCGAGAAATAGTTTGCTGCGTCCAACGAAGCATCCTTATCAACGGCTGTTGCATGGCCTTGCCCTAAACCTCAAACCCCCAATCCTAAATCCTGAGCCCCAAACCCACTTCTCAAAAAACCCAGCAGGAAACCTGTGATGGAGCTTTTACCGGACCCTTAGATTGAAACCTACCCAAACCTACTTGTCGGGTATCATGGGGAACTAAAGGTTTACCTTTTTGGTTCTATAGGGGTTATGTAGGGACTATACTACCCAAAAAAAGGTTAAAGGCTACCTACTCGACTACTAGGTAGAGGGCCAGACCCTACCCCTTTGTCGCGTGCCTAGTTCCATGGTTCGGGTAGGATCAGCTATATAGGTAGTTGTCAATACTATGTTGGCTACCCTAAATATTAGGTGCCGTATTATAATAAGACCCCTAAAAGGGACCATCATTTTGACAACTACCCCCAAACCCGAAACTACCCCTAAACCCTCAACTACCCCTATAAACCCCAAACCCTAAACTAACCCTATAAACCCTAAAAACCCTAAACTACGCCCATATAGACTATAGACATGAAGGCACCCTAAAGGAGGGCCGGGGTATGACCCTTCAAGGACCGTCCCCAACGATCGCCGCCAGAGAGTCGATGGCAGCATCGAGTGCTTCGACAGCCGTTTTCAAATCCTCTTCTGCAGCTAGACCTAAGAGTAACCTAGGAACTAAAAGGGTGCCCTTTTTCGTTTAAAGGGGGTTATAAGGGAACCTGAACCCAAAGAAGACTCCGAGTCCTAGGCAGGATAGGGCTTGGTTGTTTAGGAGGGCTCGGGTGTGCATGTCTTTGGGCATGGCATCGTCTAAAATTGTCAAAATTGCAAGTGTGAGTCACATCTTGGACATTGGGACTAGCCTCCCGAAGTAAAACCTAGCCATCTTGCTTAGGACCTACTTGTGAGGGCAAAGCAGAAGGAAATTAGCTTCTCCGGGCTTCTTGCGGAAGCAAAGCATCGGTTTAGGGCTTGAGGGTTTGGTTTAAGGTTGAGGGTTTAGGGTTCAAGGCTTTAAGGGTTTAGGGATCTTACTCCAAAGGGTCCTAAGTACCTATACTAGGTGGGGCTTTTAGAGCCGTTGAATAATATTAGTAAATAAGATCCTCTTAAGCCCAATAAGGGGAAATATATAAAATGTCCCAAAGCCCGACCTAGTATATATGGAATACCTCTTTTTGGTTTAAAGGGACTTATAAGGGAACCTGAACCCTAAAAAAGGGAATAAGGGCTTACTCTGGGCCTTAATATATATGGAATACCTACCCAAAAACACAAAGAGGAACCTTCAGTCTCCATTTGTAGTTCCTTTTTTTTTGGCTTGAGGAACTGCATCTTCAGGATAGGTTTAGGGTTTAGGGTTTGGGGTTTAGGGTTTAGGATACCATAACCCAAAGGGTCCAAGGAATGGTATAGTATATACTTTGGGGGCCCATATACCTACGAAGTACCTACTATGATTGTACTTAGACCCTTGGGGTAAGGTAACACAGAAAACTTGATAAGAAAAACTACAACGGAGACTAATGTTGACCTAGGATTAATAATCCCCCTACGATTAAAGGCGGCCTGCGGGCGGCTCCGGCCCCAATCTGTACTACTTTAAAGGCAGCACCCAAATAAGGATCGTGTTTTGCAGAAAACCCCCCCACGATTAAAGGCAACACCGTCTGGGGATCTAAAATTTCAAAACGTGCTTCGAAGACTACTTTTAAAGGGGGCAAGACTACATTTAAAGGGCGTCTTGTCCTCTTTCAAGCGGTTCTTTCAAGGGCTACTGCTACTGCTACTGCTACTGCCACTGCTACTACTGCTGCTACTACGACTACTACTACTAGCACCACTGTTTACTGCAATTTGGCTTCACGGGATTATTTGGGGGTCTGTGATCCTGTGGGGGGCCTGCGACCTTGACAACCTTGAGGGGGGGGGGCGGGGGGGGGGGGGGGGGGGTTTATTAATCAGGGGTCAACATTATAGGAAAGCGTTTTGCAACAGCATGGGATCTTCATAGGGCGTTGTTACCCAATCAGTGTGGCAACGTTAAGGACGGGGTCCTACGTTCAGAATGAGGAGGATTCGGCTCATTTGCCCATGAAGAGGGCGTCGGCGTCGGGTTTGGGGATTAGGGTTCACCCTGTGCTTCCATGGACCTTATTATTTGGTCCTTAAGGGCTCAAGGACCCTATCTACTCACTGGCCCCAAACCCATGGGGATAAAAGTTGAAACTTTCAGAGTCGACTACCGTCTAAGAACCCCCAAAATTGAAAATTATAGTTTACAGTCAATGAGTCTATGAGGTCTTTGGAAGCATCGGGTTCAGTGGGATTCCGGTTGTCAGGCCCTTATGGGTGGGTTCAGGCGGCTAGACTACACCTAAGAGTAACCTACGAATAAAAAGGGTTTTGGTTTTGGTTTAAATCAGGTGATAAGGGAACCTGAATCCTAAAACAAGGAATAAGGGCTTACTCTGGGTCCTAGTTGAAGGCTTTCGGAGTATAGGAATAAGGGAGGGGTGCGTTTTGATCAGGGTGTACGTGCAAGGCTTCAATGAATTAGGGCTTACCATGCATCTCAAGGAGGGCAGGACGACTGTACAAGGTTTTACTTCTTCGCTCTGACGCTCAGCCTCGGAATCTTTTTTGCTTCGATTGAGCAGCTCTAAACATCCTTTGAAGGAAAGCACAATAAACTAGGATACCCAGTAACCTAAGAATAAAAGGCCTCTCTTTTTGGTATTGGGTACCTTTATAAGGAATCTAGGACTACAAAAAGGGAATAAGGGTACTACTGGGCATCCGAGTAAACTGTGTACATCCGCAGATAGCGTAAGCACTTACAAATTCCCGATTGAGGAGACCAGTTCTACGCAGTTCTCCATAGGAATTGAGCAAACTAATCATGTCATAGGCTCACTACTATAGGGGCCTTAACAAGTGTACTATCATTATAATAAGGACAGGATACCCCCAAAATAGTATAGGTAATTATTAAGGCCCCTATTTTACCATGAACCCCCAAAGCCCCAAACCTTTTATGGATCCCTGATGGGTCCCTCATAGGAACCCTTAACGGAAACCGTAAAGGAACCCTTAAAGGAACAGCACAGCATTTAACCGGCCGGAGTCCTGGGCTGTTGAGGTTGCAGCGCTGATAAACGTCTCGACGATTGGCTTCCTGAAGCAGGGACTCGCTGGATAGGGTCGCAAGGGATTTAGGGTTTAGGGTTTGGGGTGCAGGGGCTTAGGGTTTAGGAGTTTAGGGGTTAGGGGTTTGGGGTTTAGAGAAATGGGCTTTGATGATGCTTTAGGGTTTAGGGTTGAGGGTTTAGACTTAGCACAAGGGTCGTGCACACTCGGTACGCACACCTGCTTGTGTGGAGCCTTGGCTTCGCAGCTCACGGCTTGCAAGGACTACTGGATGCGGACTGAAGAGTCGTAGAGCTACCCATAGGCCCCACAGTAGCTCCATTTTGAGATTACTTTATAGAAATCTGAATATGAACCCCCAAGAGGAACTACTATGGGGCCTATGGGTAACCCGAAGCAATTAACCTGGAACACCCTCAACCCCAACCTGTCAAGACTCATATAAGGGCCTCAATGATATCATTATGGGAATTATGGGTTTAGGGTTAAGGAGTTTTGAAAACTTGACGCAGCTCATATATATGATATAATATGTGTATATATATATATATATAACGGGTTGACAGGGTTTACGGTTCAGGGTTTTGAAAAATTGGGCTTCGAAAAGGATTGAAAGAGCTTGGTAAGGCTCGTACTCTAGGTCGTTGGGACTCACAAGAGCCCAGATGTAACTATAAATCGGGACCACCATGGCATCATGGGATGCACAGTCTTCAGAAAATTACCTAGCTTGTTGAAACAAAAACCTCTACAGTCTTCTCTGCCCCAGAACTGTGCTGCCCCTGGTCTGGGTGCATCTGAAGTTACTCTACCTAGCAAAAAATACAATTTTAGTTGTTTCTTAATTAGGGATTATAATAACCAAAAACTAGAACACATTTCCAAGTACCCCTACGAGTTACTCATGCATGCTTGCATGGTTCGATGGTGGTCTCTGTCCATTCAGGGTTCAGTGCTGAAGGCAGGGCGCACACATACGTTGTGGGGCAGACACTGGGGCGGGTGTAGGGTCTCAGTCTAAACCTGAACATAAACTCGAACACCTTAATGCTGTTCCAAAACATGCAATACCTGCAACACCAAAAGCTCTACCCTCACAGTGCGGAGTTAGAGGCTGGCTACAAACTGACGAAAGCAACCTGTTGGGATACAGGCTTTACTTGAGTAGGTGATGTACAAACAGATGCGGATGCTAGAAGGCTACAAGGTCTACATATACCCAAAACCAGAACACGGTACAGAAAGGCAGGAAATCGGCTACCTTTCCGGCATTCCTGCTCAGTTGGTGCCTCAACCACCTATTTAGCATTTATGGTTGAAGGCGTAAAGTTTCGGGCTTAAGCTTTAGTAACCACTCTAGGAAAGCATCTAAGAAGGTATTCCTCAGTCCTAACCATGGCCCGAAACCCTAAACCACATAAAAGCCTAAACTCTCAAACCTGACCTAGAACCCCCAACGACCGTGTCTTTGTCCTCGAAATACCGAAATACCTTAGGTACGGCCCCCTTACAGTAAGAGTCTATAATAGGGCTACTATTAAGGTCCTACTATATCTATATTATGACTACTATTCAACTATTACTGAGTTGGGGCCGTACCTAAGAAATACCCACTATTACGGACCACAGGGGCAAATTAAAGGGCGCCTCTCCTCTCTCCTCCCAGGAAGCCTGAGTCCTGACGTACACCCTGTAACCCAGAGCCTCCAAAACCCCTTAATTAAGGAATATACTTTAAATTATAATAGGATCCCTAATATGATTTAAGGTATATTCCTTAATTAAGGGGTTTTGGAGGCTCTGGGAAGCCAAACCCACACTGGTACTGCAATCGGACACCTCCTATGGGGCCAGGCAAGGCTCAAACCCGATATGAAACTCGAACCCCCTGCCTCAACACCTATCAAAGCGAACCTTTATAAAACCTCATAACACCCGAGTTGAATCCTTGTCAAAGCCCCGAGGAACCGTCTTCATAGCTAGACGCCCAAATCGTAACTAACCCCTGAACCCTAAACCCCTAAAACCAACAAAAAATAAGAAAAAACCCAAACAAAAACCATAAAAAACACCTAAAACCCATAACAAACATCAAAACCCCTAAACCCTAAACCCGCTTTCTGCCAGAGAGGGCTCGCAGAGTTCGACCAGACGGACCGGGCTTCTCGGACCCTAGCACGGAATGAAGGCTTGGGGGCTAGGGTTTGGGGTGTTGGGGTATGGGGTTTAGGGGATAGGGCTTGGGGTTTAGGGGTTAGGGTTTGGGGTTTAGGGGTTAGGGTGTAGGGTTTGGGGTTTTGGGATTTTGGGGTTTCGGGTTTTGGGGTTTAGGCTTGGGGTTTGGCGTTTGGGAATCAGGGTCTTTGACCCCCTGCAAGAGCCACCTCCATCTTTTCGAGTCGACTCTACAGAGCAAAAAAATGCACTGCTTGCAATACGGTACAATCAAGCTATAGAGACCATGAACATGCATGCGAGTGTTTCCGAGAACAGGGGGCCCTCTAGTATAGTACCCTAAATACATGCAGCATCCATATTATAAGGAGCCCAAAATCAGGTACCCTTATTTTCGGAAACTCCCAAACCCCTAAACCCTAAACCCTATAGATCCCTTATAGGAGCCCTTAAAGGAGCCCTTATAGATCCCTTCAAAGGTACCCCCCATTCGGAAACTGCCATGGTCGGGGCTGGGGCACGGGCTTTAGGGTCACCGGTTCCCCTTTGACTTGCCGGTAGTATGGGGAGGCCTTAAGAATTAGACTCTGGGTTCCCTTTAAAGGGGTCCTTAAAGGGGTCTATAGGGGATCTACAGTAGGGTTCTAGTGATTTCGGGGCTCGAGCTGGACATTGAGCTTCGAAGCTTGAAGCTTCTCTAGGATGCCCAGTAACCTAGGAATAACACGGCCTCCCTTTTTGGTATTGGGTACCGTAATCAGGAACCTAGGACTACGAAAAGAGGAATAAGGGTACTCCTGGGCTACTGGGCACCCTGGTTCTGTTTTTATCGGCATCGAGGGCTAGAATAGCAAGGCTTAAAATTCCAGCCTATGGACCCCAAAACTAAACCCAGAACATTACCATAGGGGCCTTACAAAGTAGAACAGGGTTTTGGGGGCGCATGATACTGTAATTAGGGCAAGGAGCCCCCAAGATAATATTGCTAATTGTTCAGGCCCCTACACTGATCATGATCGATCGCAGCAAGGGACTCCCCGAGGGTCCTTTGTGTGCTTTTTTGAAGGGGCAGTGTCAGGACTTTACCCAGCTTTGCACTTATAGCTTTATAGCGCTTTGTAGCAGTGTTTTTCAGACATGAAACGGATATTATGTGAGTTTTGGTATCAAGGACTTTCCGGTCTGTGCTCTCTGCACACATTTCATTTCATATGATTCGTTTGTACATATACATGTACATATATATATATATATATTGTGGAGCTAGAGGATCCTATGTATGTACAACAAAAGTAAGTCTGTACAAATATATATATATATATATATATATATATATAAGACACAGAGAGAGAGAGAGAGAGAGAGAGAGAGAGAGAGAGAGAGAGAGGCGGAGAGAGAGTCGTGAGTGTCGCATTTCCATTTGTGGGGGATGCTGCCTCCTTCGAAGACTGAGCACCAAATAAAACTCTAAACTTTTAAACCCTAAACCCTAAAACGTAAAAAGCAATAGGACAACAGCCTCACTATGAGGGGGCTTTTGGCAGGATCTGGCCGGGCTCTGAGGGGTTTACCCGTAGCCGAAAACACCTACCTTTTTCGGGTTCCTGATTATGGCTCCTATATACAGTCCTTTGAAAAGGTGCGTCTTTTCGGCCTCAGGTCTTTGGACCCCAAAGTTATGTATACAGGAGAATCCATTGGTAGTGGGCCATTGCTTTACCTACTTTCGCGGGGTTCAGGTAGCGTTTAAGGCGATTTTAGGGTATGGGGTTTAGGGAGGGTATTGAGTTGTATTGTATTGCTTGCTCAATCTGAGCGCTTCCATCCATTTGCAGCGGCATAACCCACAATTTGCTGGCAAGGCGGTTGGGTAGACATGGACACTGCCTTGCGGAAATTGTAATCTAATACTCGTCTGATGCAATCTTACTTCCCTGTTCTCTCAGAAGACGAATCCCTGCGCCCCAGGGTGGGGACCCACTCCACCAACACATTCTCGAAGAGCGTTTCAAGCATTAGTGTGACTTTTCTATCTCTACCGTCACAGTCGGGGCATCTTGCTTTTGCTCTTGTCCTGCCTTTGCTTTTGCTCTTGCCCTTGAGCTTGGTCTTGGTCTTGCTCTCGCTCTCACTCTCGCTCTTGCTGCTTCTGCTCTTGCTCTTGCTCTTGCTCTCACTTCTGAACCTCCCCAATCCAGGATAGTTTTTAAAAGGCGGCGATGTTGAAAGCTTGATTTTGCGAGAAGTATATTCATGATAAAAGGGATGTTTAATAGATGCCGGAACGAACTAGAATGTAACAGACAAATTAGACACTGAACGATTTTGCGAATCTTATGATTCTGCCCCATAGGTCGGTTTTAGGCGTGAAGAAACGATGGCCATTTTTTTGTCAGCACTAGCCCACCAAGATACTGCGCACAACCGCTTATTCGGGATGAGGATTCAGATTTTAGGTTTCAGGTTTAGGGCTTGGGTGAGCGCTTCGGGTTTAGGTTTCGGCGGCGAGCACGCTTCTAGGAGTTAGGCTTACCGGAACCCTTGGGGATATAGACCCTCTCAATAAGGTTCCTTGTTGACTTTAAAGAGAATCAGAAGTAGGGTTAACAAGGGTACCCTACTTTAAGGGGTCTCCTTACTACTACCTCCAAGCTTCGGTATGGGAATAGCTGTTTTGTTTAACTAATATGGTGGTCTTAATGGCTAGAATTGGGCTTTAGGGTATACGATGGTATACTCACAAAATATGAAGCGTAACGGCGTCGTACCTATAATAATATGCTCCCGGAAGAGTTTTAGATCCCTAAACCCAAAACCCTAAACCGTATATAAACACAAAATACCCAAACCCCTATGCAGCCCAAGGGCAGGGAGTCGCCTAAAAAGCTGTCCGTCCTTAGTGGCGGATGGTCGTCTTACAGGTTCAATATTCTGAATTATAATGAGCAGTGGTATCTGCCACTTTGACTAAGCAAGACCCAGAACTGATTTACGCTCTTCGCTGCAAACTTCGCTGACAGAGTTACAGCCTAATCATCCCACAAAGCCCTACTCTACGCATTAAGGCCCTCCACAGTAGTCCAAAGTAGGATTCACGGCCCATTGAGCCCAAGCCGCACCAGACACTTATGTCTACCCAGAAACTCCAATATCCCTAGGAGATATTGCTTAAATCATAATGGGGATCCTACTATAACTTAAAGTGTATTCCTAAGTTGAGGGATATTGGAGTCTTTGGGTGTCGAATCCTCTACTGCACACCATTCTCTTACAGGGACGAGCCATCCTCGGAAAAAAATCGAAAACTAGGGTTTAGGGTTTAGGAGTCTGGTTGAATTCATCTGAAAAGTTTTGTGCCTTTGGGCCAGCGGCTGCAGCGGCAAAGCCCGAAAGCTCAACCCCCATCTCGGAAAACCCAAAGGCCTGCGGACCGCTTCCTCGAACCACAGTCTTCATGTCAAAACGCAAAAGGTAAGGCTTAGGGTTTAGCGTTTAGGGTTCAGAGTCTAGAGATTAAGGTCTAGGGATCACCGAGGCACTTGCCATGCTGAGAAAACACGAACCAGCAGTTCCTGAAGAATTAAAAGGCTACGACAACCTACCGCTAGCGGTGTCCGAAGGTCTGTGGTGTCGTCTCAAGGTTTCACGGGTGGTTAGGGTTTACTCCTGGATCCTCGACTTACTTGTCCAGTATCCTAGGTTAAGCATAAACGCATTGGGGTTATGTAGGGGTTATTAATAGTAACCGAAAAGGTTCCGTGCCCTACTATTAAGTCGGCTCTCAGTCAAACATCGAGCCCGAAAAATCAAGGTCTGTCTAGACACCGGTTCGGAATACATGTCAAAACAGCATCCAACTTTTTATGTCTGGGAACACTCAAACAGCAAGCAGAAACATGCCAACGAACTTTCAAAACGCTATAACGAGAATTTGCGGATAGTTGAATCTCAGCGAAATATGGTAACACATTTAACACAACAAAGGATGAGCATCAGAAAGACTTAGAACATGCAAAATGCACACTCCCAATGTGCCCCAAACATTCGAACATCTTCCACGACATTCAACAAAGATATAAAAGCAGACACGTACGGCAGCTTCCAGTGCCTTCGATCAAACAAACGGCTTTACGGCATCCAAATAAGCTGACCAACAAAACATTCTGCAGGAAAGGATGTCAAAACGACAAAGATTGTCTCTAGGTCATGGTTGGGATAGGATTAAAACTTTAAGTGTGTATTCCTTATTGGGTTTAAGTACCCATGAAAATGTAAAATGTTACCCAACTATGACAAAGTCCTGATCAGGTACCTGCAGCTCCTCCGAACCTTAAACCAATCTGTAAACTAAATCCGCATGACGAAGCGCTACCCCCACCCAGAGAGTAAAACCTCAGCAACCATGGACCCCAATGCCATGTGGGATCTTGTAGATAAGGACCCGGCTGAAGGTATAAACGATGTGTTGCGACCCTAAACCCTCATGCCACTATGGAACCGCAATGAAATCCCCATAGAATCCGTCACACAACCCAGCCGAGAACTCACATAACCCAAATAGAACCCTTTGAAGAGAACCCATTTCAACCGAGCTTCTGAGGGATGTCAGTCATGGCCAGGCTGCGGCCATCAGCCAAACCTAGGTTTTAGGTCTTCAAGATCTCAAAGGTTCAGAGTTGAGGGTTTGGGGTTTCAGGTTTAGGGTTTGGAGGGTTAGGGTTTTGGGGGTTAAGTGTTCAGACCTTCATGGTTTGTACCGATCTGAAAGGGTGCCTTACTTATTTAAATAGGTTTCCTGACAGGAACTGGTTTCTTGACAGGATTCCTTGAAAAGGCAGTGCCACTAGAAGGTTTACATCAGGGTGTGATATGATGCTGTGATAGGGGCCGTAGTAATTAGACTGGGGTTTTGGGGTGGATATGTTCCTGCCCTAAACCCTAAACCCTAAACCGTATGATTCGACTGAAGCACCCTTAGGACTAGTATTGGTAAGTATTCGACCAATATCTTGTACGGGCTTAGGATCAAAACTTTACCCGGGTTCTGGGCTCAGGGATGCGAGTTTCCGGTTTGGGTGTAAGGTTTGGGGCTTGGGGTTTCTAGACTAGCGCTAGGGTTAGAGCGGGTGAGAGACTTAGCGATCGTTAAACGAAGAAGAGGGGGTGCAGGATAAGTATCCGTTCTGGGGAAACTTAAAGCAACTTCTTGAATTAACGATAACGCAGCTGCAAGATGGATAGTCCTCTAAACGGCCCCTTGAGGCTCTCAAAATAGTACGGCACCGTTACAAAAGGACTCCTGAAATGGACCTTACTTTAGAAAGCTACCCAGATGTGCAACAAAGATCTTGTACAACTTTGACGGAGCGTGTCCACGGAATCCCCAGACCTTGCAATAAGCCCTAAACCGGTGAAGCCTCAACCTTAATGTAGGAACCTGACTAAGCAACCTGGGGCCTTTATTAGGGCTCTGTATAAAAAAATCCTACTCTATTGCGGTCATATGCCCAGGGTTTCTTAATCAGGTTCCTACATTACGGAAAACCCGACGAGCCCCATTCGCATGTAGGCTCCCACCCCCTCCAAAGTACCCATATAGGAACCCCATGAAGGCATAAGTATGTACTACATGGGTACATGGATCCTTCGGGGCCAGTCTGATCATTCTTACTTTTCTATTGGTAGATATAGAGCTGCTATTCATGTGCATTCTTATTGTTCTTGTTTGATCACATTTATTAGCTTTTAGATACTGCTATTGTTCATTTCGTTCAACCTTTAGTTTTGTTTAGATTATTGCAGTTTTCGCTTATAACCCCACGGGCCCTACGTCTGAACATGTCTGAACCCGAGACAGCATGGTTGAGGGTTTGGGTAGGGGTGTGTTTACAGTGCGCTCGCGGTGGGTGCGCTTCTTAGAAATGGGGGCGCACTCACTTATTGCAGTAGTCCCGCCCCAAACCCCCCTCAAGGGGTAGGTCCTCGCGGCCTGTGGGGCCCGTGCCAGCCTGAGGCCCCACACCGACTGGGGGTGCCGGCAAAAGCACAAGCGACGCCAGTGGTCGTGGGTTTGGGATTTATTGCCTGACGGCAAGGAAGTCATTCGCGGGGCGGCGTCACTGCAGTCCTCGTATAACGGGCGGCTTTACCCTCCCTCACCGTTCTGACGGTACGCTCGGGCGGGGGCCTCGGTCAGAGCCTCGAGCGCCCATGCAAATGGTCTCGGCAGGTTCGGGTTTAGGGTTTAGGGGTTTAGGGTTTAGGGTTTCAGGGGTTTAGGTTTAGGGTTCAGGATTGAACCCCAGAACGTAATAGAGGGAACTTAGTAAGCATAATGGAGTTTTGGGGCCCATTATACTATAAGTAGAATCAGGAACCCCCCAAATAACTAGTATTGGCAATTATCTAGGCCCCTGTGTTACAATCCTACATACTTGGGGGCTTGTGGATAAAAGGAACTATAAGAGGGCTCTTATAAGGGATCTGCAAGGTACTACAGGGGCTTAGGATTTAGGGTTTGTAGTGTAAGCTTTGAGACTCGTTAGAATATAGAAGTGCCCACGCATTGTGAAAGGCTGCTAGAGTAGACACAAGTGCGTAAACTATTGCACCTATAAGCCTTCTGGAGGCGTGCTACGTTTTCGCTAAACGTTTCGCCATTCCAAGTTCTGAAAGAGCCGAAGGTACGGCGCAAAGGCGCATTTCCATCGGCGAGGATGTCCAGATTCGTTTCGAATTGGGTCATGAGCGGCGTGATTTCTGGGCACGGACGATGGCTTGAGGGTTCCGGGTTGAGCGGGAGCTCGACAAGTCCAGAATGTATCTTCCTCGCCTACAGGCTTGTTCCGAAGGCTATCAAACCCTTTAGAGCCTCAGCTTATCAGTATGCCTTATCCCAGGGTTGCTTTTCACTTCGCACGGGTGTGCAAGTTCATGTGTCTGAGTCGCTCGGCACAGCAGCACCACCAGCAGCAACAACAACAACGACGACGGCCACAGCAGCAGCAACCTCCACCACCACCGCCGCCACCGCCAACGCCGCGACACCGCCACAACCACAAAGACCACGACCACGACTACAACGACAACGACAACAGCCACGACACCACCACGAACAGCAACAACGACAACAACACCAATAACTAACAATAATGTCACCGGAACCACAACTGCTACCACAATCGAAACAAACAAAACAACAACTACCACCCTGACGACTGCGACGACCACTGCCAACACTACCACCCCCCCCCCCCCCCACGATTATGACTAGGACGGCACCTGCAAGGATGGACCACGACGAAAACGAAGAACAAGACGACGACAATGTAGTCTACGACAACGACTGCGACGCAACAACAACAACAACTACGCACGACGACGATGACGAGAAGTGCGGCGACGACACGACTACCGCTGCTGATGCTACAGCCAGTAGTTGGTGGCACCACCTCCACCACCTCCGCCACCGCCACCACGACCACGACGACTACAACTGCAACGGCAGCATCTTTTGATTGCCAAGCTCGGGTTCGGTCCTTCCAACGAATCAGGTTTCTAACTGTGAGGCTTCAATGTCTCAGGGCTTCAGGAAGCAAGGATGGTCACATCAATAACCCTTATTTTATGGGCACCTCCCCCTCTCGAACCAGGCCTTACGTAGGGTCTTTTCTCGCAGACATTGGAGTTCTTGAAGTTTAGAGTTTAGAGCCTTAGAGCCATGGGCTTCGAGGGTCAGACGATACGACAGGAAAAGATTCCGGAGCTTCATGCGAAGTATGGCTCCAATTAGAGCCCCTGTATGTGTGTACTCACCTGAACGATAACATAAAACCTTCTTCATGTGGCAAATTGTGGTGATGGCTTCTAAAAAGGGTAACCTGGACTCATCCGTGCACTGGCATGAGACTGGCCGTTGCCGGTGTCTCCTATACAGAGAGAACCATGCTTCGTGCAAACACACAGCCACCAAATCAAGACCACTCCAGCTGCTCGCTGCAGCACAAGAGCGTGTGCGAAGAGCATCGTATCCTCCAAGTGCGATGAGAACCTCCAGCAAATAGTAATCACGTTTCGTAGTGGGCTCTCTCTCTCCCTCCCTCCCTCCCTCCCTCCCTCCCTCCCCTCCCCTCCCCTCCCCTCCCCTCCCTCCCGCTCCCGCTCCCGCTCCCGCTCCCGCTCTCGCTCTCGCTCTCGCTCTCGCTCTCGCGCTCGCGCTCGCTCTCGCTCGCTCTCTCTCTCTCTCTCTCTCTCTCTCTCTCTCTCTCTCTCTCTCTCTCTCTCTCTCTCTCTCTCTCTATCTCTATGTTTTTCTGCTTCCGTTCGGTAATCTTCGAGGTGTGGCTTGAAAGTTCAACGGGTTTCTTACTACCCCAATCAGCCACAGAAACACAAGGTTAGACTTTCCGATTTCTACTAAACTATACGAAGCCAGAAAGTTTAAAGGCTAGGTATTGGGGATCTGAGATATTCGACGGGTTTGCGGCTTGGGATTCATAGTGTTGGGTTTGGGTTTTCAGTTTAGCGCTAGTGGTCACAACAGGGATCGGAGTCGGAGAGTCGACATCGTACCCAGACTCGACTGTAGCTCCTTATTCTGGTTGCCTTGCTCCCTTATTCAAAGACCCTACCAGAAAAGCAACTACATTGGAGGGCGCTTGTACAGTTGCGCTCGGGTTTGGAGTTTGCAGTCTGCATCAACTAATAACAGACCCAGAGTAGCCACCGTGTACAAGGATGGTAGTCTATCACGGGCTCTGTTGGGTTCCAAGTTTGTGCAGGGACCCTGAGAAACCATCTACCAAACAATCAAGTCGTTTCGACCTTAATCTCCATTTGGTTTAGGGGACAGCGTTTTTTCGCCCTCCATCCAACATACTGGGCACCTGGACCCGTAAAACATCAAAGAACCCTGGACCCCAAAGCCACGAATCATGAGACCCTGCAAGCCCCCGTGACGCCCAGAACTCCAAAGACCTTTCTACACTATAAACCCCAAACCCTAAACCGTATATGAACCCTAAAGCCTGATTTAGAAAAATAAACCCTGAACCGTACATAAACCCTAAACCCGAACTAATACCTAAACCCTAAATCCCCCTTGGTGCCAAGTGGCACAATCCCGCTGGATCTCCTGCAGCAACTTCCTTGTGTTCCCGACGGGTGCAGAGATTTGGGGTTCGGGGTTTCAGTCAACCTGAAACCGCGAACTGCTAAATATTATAAGCCTCAATCGCTAAGGCCCCTGAGCCCGAAGGCTCGAAAGCCCTAAACTCCCTAAATCCTAAACCCTAAAGCCTTAAACCCTAAGGCAAACCCTAACCCCTAAACCCTCCAGGTGCCAAGTCACTAAACTCGAAAAGCCCCAAACCCGAGGTGACCTCCCCCCTAAGAGCCCTACAAACGCCCTCAGCCCGAACAGCCCTAAACCCTAAGCGTCCCAAGGCCTGAAGCCCTAAACCCGAACAACCCTAAACCGCAAACCCCAACACCCTAAAACCTAGAAGCACTCAACCCCAAGAGCCCTGAACCCTATTGCCCTTCAAGAGAGGGTATTTGACGTAGTAGTTGAAGGTAGCTGAGGGGGTCTACCCAGAGGCCCCAAAGTAGTTCCTTTTTGGAGTTACCCTACAGGATTCTATATATGAACCCCAAAAAGGAACTACTTTGGGGCCCTTGGGTAGTTCATTTCCCGGTTCATTCTGAAGGGCCGACTTCAAGTGGAGGACTTGGGGCTCAGAGTCCAGAAATTTCGGGCCCAGGGTTTAGGACTTAAGATTTAAGGCTTCTTTAGGGTTCAGGGTTTATGGATCTACGGTTGAGGGTTTAAGGTTTAGGGGCTTAGGGTTGAGGGTCTAGGGGTTTAGGGTCGAGGGTTTAGGGTTTAGGGGTCTAGGGCCAAGGGATTAGGCTTTAGAGGTTCAGGATGGTTTAGGCTTCAGGGTTTAAGGATTTAGGGTTTAGTTTCTGGGGCTTATAGGGCTTTCAGAATGGAAATGCCCAGGGTCAGTTGCTGGCTGGCAAGCTGGATCTTTGCTCCTCGGTGGTGGGCTTAGCGTCTTACGACGAAATCCCCAAACCCTCAACCCTACTTGGAGGTTCAGGGGTAGTTATAAGTGGGGTTATAAGTCCCCTAATATGGGTTATCAGTGTAGTTACCCCACATATAACTCTACTTACAACTACCCATGAACCTCCAAGTATGCCCTAAACCCTATACCCTTATAGAATCCCTACAGATCCGAGGACCCTGAAAACCCTATACCCTTATAGAATCCCTATAGATCCCTTTAAAGGGACCCTGAAAACCCTATACCCATCAACCCTATCTCCGAAAGCCCTCGGCCCTGAACCTCAACCCTCCAGTGTGGGAAGCCTCGGTTCAAGCGTAGCCAGCGAGCCCAATACCCCTTCTCTTTAAGGAATACACCTCAAGAGTCCTCAAACTACATATTATGAGTTGAGCTATATTCCGTAATTAAGAGATATTGAGCTCGCTGGCCAGTAGCGATGTTACTTAGTCTTTTGTGTTGTTGCTGACACCCCAAACCAGAAAAGATGCCCCAAACCCTAGAACCTGAACCGTGGCGATTCATGACTAGGATGCCCAGTAGTGCCATTGTTCCCTTTTTGTAGTCCTAGGTTCCTTATTAAGTTACCCAATACCGAAAAAGGGAGCCCTTATCATCTGGGCATCCTAGATGAATCCATGCTCCATGACTCTAGGAAACCATAAGTCGCAAAAAAAAAAAAACATATCCCGACGTGCCATGTCCCTACGCCAGACAGTTTCAACCTCAACCCTATACTGTAACCCTACACCCCGAAACTGAAACCCTAAACCTTAAATCCTTATATCCTTAACCCTTTAAAACTCTACTTCGGATGTGGTCTGAGAACTTGGTAGGGTCGGAAGACATGAGCCAAGAGGCTACTCGTCGCTGTGGCTTTCTGGGTTAAGGGGTTATGGCAACCCAGATTCAAGTCCTGAACGCGAATGTAGATGCGGAAGCAAACGGACACGTCGAATGCCGTTCGAGGTTGACGGCTTCCCGAGATATATGTATGGATGCTGTGGGGGTTTAGTAGTATGCAATGCGGAAGGGTGAAAGCAGCATAGATATCCCGCCGGAAAACACCTGTCAACAAGGCTCCTACAGAATGGCTTTGTCCTTTTGAGGCACTGGCGCTCGAGGACTCCAATCGCCGCTTCTGTAGCAAACCCTTAAACAGAAATCACTAGGGCCCGAATATACTTAGCCTAGTCAATTGTAACGGCAGTCCTGGCAGCTAAGCCACAAGAGCGATGATTGCAGATATGTCTTCATCGAACAGTTTCGACAGCTTCCCACAAAGGTCCACCTAAAGCCTCAAACCCGAAAAAAAATGAGCTTAACGCAAGATTAAGTCCAACACCTTCCCAAAGAGAAAACCCCGAATCTGGGACATCCTTGTGACATTAACAGTTATTACAATTATAGTATAGTTCTTATAATTATAGTAAAATTACTATAATTATAGTTTAATTTTTCTACTTACCGTATAATGGTATATACTATATTAACAGTGATGTCAGTTGCCTAGCTCAGGGATGCCGTGCTCTATGCAAGGAGCAAGAAATTCCGGCTCATCCGCCCTAAACACCCGCGGCCCCTGAACCCTGAACCCTAACATAATTACTTAACCCGAAACAATTGAACCCTGAGCCCTAAACCCTCAAGCCCTTAACCCTAAACCGGAGCCCAACTCCAGTTTGTTAGAGGGTCAAAAAGAATGCAGATCCCGAAAGCCTTGCGGGCAAAAAGCCCTAAACCCCAGATCCTAAACGCTAATCCCTGAACGCTATAATCCCGAACCCCTCAACCACTAAGTCCTGCGATTCAGGGTTTATATGTCAGGGTCTAGGCCTTAGTTAGGGCTTGGGCGGCGTTTCGGGTCTAAGCCTAAGCCCCAAGTTTGAAGCCATGGCGCCAAAGATGGAGGGCTGCTGCTGGTACCTCGTTTAGTGTCTAGAGCCCAGGGTAGGTTTACGGTTTAGGATTCCTGTGTATATGGTGCCATATATGCAACTAGACTGAAAGGCTTGCGAAGCTGTGAAAACAATGGCGAGACGGAGTGTGCACAGGGAGCAGTGGCTTGAAGGCTTCACAGGGGTCTTGAGGATTGCAGTTTAGGGCACGAATCATTTGGGAGTTTCGGTACCTTAAGTTTGGGGGTCCGTACAATAAGGATCCTACTATTTAGGGTAATATATTAGGGTCTGTTATTTTCGGAAACTCCCATTTTGATACATCAGTACTGGTTTCGGAAATGCCCTAGCATGCACAGCAGCTGCAATGGAATCAGAAGCTGAAGCGGCAACTGGGATCAACTGTATTAGAGATGCAGCGGGTGGAAATCTTAGGAAAACCTGCAGAGAAGCAACCATTGCAGCACATTGCGCAGCTGTGTTCGTCGTAGTACCGACTGTAGCTAAGAAGTCGCTGCCAGTGTCCCGGTAACACAGCACATATGGAAGCAATAGCAGTAGTCGTTTCGGGGTCGCGCAGTCGCTGTCGTCGCTGGTATAATCGTAGTGGCCTAGCCGAACTTGTTAGAAAGGTAGCTGAGGAGAAGGTAGAGGATGGAGTGTGGATGCGGCAGCGATGCTGAAAGGAAGCAGCAGCTGTCGTGACAGCGGGAAGAGCGAGCTGTGATGACAAGCTTGCAAGTAAGTTGAAATATTCTCATCATCTGAAACGGAAGCAACAGCAGCTGAAACAGCAACAACAGCAGCAGCACCGAAGGTTGCATAGTGCACTAAAGGGTTTCACAATGAAGCATGCCAGGATACCGTTATGTACTTCCCATGACGATTGCTGGTCCATGACTGGATAGTTGTGAATGACCGCGATCAACCATGACGATGAATGAAAAACAAGGCTCGTCAGCCCCCAGCTACGTTTGCGATGAGTGGCTGCGGGCAGATGGCACAAACTCGACATAGCTCAAGTCTGAAAAATAACAATTAATAACAAAACACCGATGGAGCACACGGACGGCTGCCATGGCCTTCACGTGCTTAAACCCTGAACCTTCAACTCCAAATCTCTACCACGAGTTCCTGGAATATTCCTGAACCATTATCATTAGCCAGACGCTGATTATCGAACATATAAAGCCCAACACCTAAACACTGTTTTCAAAAATGAACTCCGTAGAGTTTAGCAAAGACTTGCCGGTGCATGAACAATAAGAAGCCACATAATGTTGGGGCATTATTACTTAGACTCGGGCTCTGCGGTGTATGGTTAGGCATAGGCTTTGAGGGACCAGACAGGAATATTATAAGTGACAAAGTATGCACCTTATACTTTCGATTATTCTACTTCAACCCTGATCAAGCCTTTGTCCCGGCAAGCCAAGTCACGCGAGCCTCAGCACCACCTGTCGAGGAACCGGACTTCTACATGAATATCCCGGTTTAGGATTTAGGGTTCTATCCCCTGCACCGAAATAACGCCTCAAGGCCCGAAATTAGCCCCTTCCCACAACACCAACCAAAACCAAAAAACAGCCGACACGTCACGAATCTCAGTAGCCTCGAGAACCCTTAAAAACCACCCGCACAAAATCATATCAGTAAGAGCCAAAAGGGTACACCCAATACCCATAAAAGAAAAAGACTAAACCCACCCCAAGACCAATGACCCTATATCCTCTCCCCAATCTCCTAAGCCCTAAGCCCTACCCCTAGCCCCAATCCCTAATGTAGGAACCTGATTGAGAAAAACCCAGGGCCTATAATCCCAAAATAGAAGGGTTCATATAAGGAACCCTAATACAGTAAAGGTCCAAGGTTTCTTAATCAGGTTCCTACATTACCCCGGAACTCCAAACCCTAAAGCCTAAACTGTGAAACCCAAAGCGTAAGCTATATACTTGGGGTGTTTAGAGAGCTTCAGGGTTCGGAGACCCCAAACCCTCAAGCCTACAGCCCAATCCTCAAAAGCCGCGATCTTCCATTGCCTGGTTGAGTTCCGTCGTCTCCTCTTCGAAATTATCGGAGGTGTCTATGATGTCGTTCAAGACCTGAGAGCGTTTAAGGGTTCTTCAAAGGGTTTAGGGTTTTGGGTTTTGGATGATGTCGTTCAAGATCTGAGGGCGCTAAAGGGTTCTTTAAAGGGTTTAGGGTTTTGGATGAGGTCGTTCAAGAGCTGAGAGGGCTCTGGGCTTCTTTACAAGGCTCCGGTAGGGCTTAGGGTTCCAGGGTTCTTTCGGGAAGGGTTCTATACTTAGAGGGTCGGGGGACTAAGTAAGTAGGTAGTAAGTAGACTTATAAGTACCCTAAAAGGGACCAATTGGGGTTATGGTCGTCCCCTAAACCCTAAACCGTATACCCTTATAGGATCCCTGTAGATCCCTTTAAAGGGGCCCTTAAGGAACCCCTTATAGTTACTAAGCCCCCCGACCCTCCAAGTAGTTGTCCAATACTGCAGGGAAAGTGGAGATCAAAGGTCACCTTTCGGGATTCGGGGTTGTAGTCTCAAAGGGGAAAAGGAGGGACCCTTACTGGGGACCCCTACCCTATAATGGGCTATATAATGGGTATATAATAGCTATATTCAGGGTATATACCTCGGGGTCCTTATTATATTAAGGGTCCCACCTTTACCCTTGGATAGTCTACACCCAAGAGTAACCTAGGAATAAAAAGGGTAACCCCAAACAACTTGACCCCAACTTAAACACCCTGAACCCCAAACCCTTAACCCCCCCCTTAAACCCTAAGCCCTGAACCCTGAACCACAGAACTCCTTCGGCGCCCGCCTCCTGGCTGGGCTCTCCGCCAAGTCGTGGTCCCAACCTGTTTAGGGTTGGGGGAGTGCCTTTACAGGGTTCCTTCAAGGGGCTCAGTGCGCTGGAGTGCTTTTAACGGCATCTTTAAACTGACTGCTGTACAGGTTTTGGGTGGCTTTAAGGTTCCTTAAAGGGGATGATGTAGGAGTGCTGGGTATTGCTGGGTGCCTTTAAACGATTCCTTAAAGTGCTTTGCCGTTAAAGGGTTCCTTGAAGGAGGGTCTTGGGTCCCGCTGAAGGGTTCCTTAAGTAAGGGTATTCTGGGGTGCCTTTAAAGGCTTCATTAAACTAGAAGGACTGCTGTAAGGAATGAGGAGCCCTGAGGTATAGAGTTGGTAATACAGGCTCTTGTATCACAGAGTTTTGCGTTATAAGGGTTCGGGAAGGAATTTATGGGTATGTAAAGCCGAGGATTCACTGTTCATATATACTTCGGGTCTATGGCTTAGGCATAAGGGTTTGGAGTTGCTTGGGCTTTGCGGTTTGGGGAGCTGTAAAGGTTTAGCAGTTTTGTGAGTTGAGGTTAGGAAAAGCTAAACTCCTTCTAGGTCGCACGGGCTTTCTCCTACTACTTAGGTACTGCCCCCTTACAGTAAGAGTCTATAATAGGGCTACTATTAAGGTCCTAATATATCTATGTTTCGAATACTATTCAACTTTTACTGAGTTGGGGCCGTACCCAACCTACTACTACGACGACGGCCACGACCAACAATAGTTTGTAATAGCAAGAGGCACGAGATTGATACTAGCAGTCATGATAACTAAAATAGAACTACGGCGACGACAACGACGACGCAGACGGCGACGACGACGATGACAACAACAACAGCAACAACAACAGCAGCAGCAGCAGCAGAACCAGCAGCAACAACAACAACTACTACTACCACTACTACCACTACTACCACTACTACCACTACTACAACTACTACGACTACTACCACTACTACCACTACTACCACTACTACCACTACTACCACTACTACCACTACTACCGCTACTACCACTACTACCACTACTACCACTACTACCACCACCACTATGACCACTACTACACTACTACACTACTACACTACTACACTACTACACTACTACACTACTACTACTACTACTACTACTACTACTACTACTACTACTACTACTACTACTACTACTACTACTACTACTACTACTACTACTACTACTACTACTACTACTACTACTAACTACTACTACACGACAACGGCGACTACTGCGACGACTACGATGATTGCAGCCACGAAGACTACACCGTACTAGATAAGTGCGTGGCCCGTTCCAGTAGTTGCTGGCATTGAAAAGCCTCAGCCGACTTGCAGTTGCGGGGGTCCTTTGGAGGGCAAGGGTTGTTGATGAATTCCATATCTGCGGCCTGGGCCGTGAGGCTCAACATGGGGGGCCTTAACAAGAAAATATGGTTTGGGGGCCCATTATACTGTAATTATTGAATTGTATGCAACCCTGAAAATGGTATAGGTAATTATTACGGCCCCTACAATATAGTCTTAGGGGCTTATGGGTTTCGGCCGCTTTGGGCTTTTTTAAGACTCTAAGAGGCCTTAGGCGGCAAACGGTTGTGGGTGTGGGCTCTGTGGCTTAGCCACTTACCACGCCGAGGCCCAACCCTTAATGCCCTAAAGTCCCAAATTCAAAACCCTACACCCTGAACACAAAACCAAAACAGAAACAAGCCTCAACCCCAGAAGTGGTCCACACACACACACACACACCGCACAAACGCGACTTTAAGTTGTGAGGCCTGCGGCCTGCCCTATGCGCCCGAACCCTAAAACGCCTGACACAATCCAGACCCGGAAACCCTGGACGACAATCCTGCCCCAAAAATCCCCTGCCCTCGCCCCCATCTCTCAGGCAAAAAAGTCTTAAGCAGTACTTAGGGTACAGACCTTGGCTCAGAGTTGGGACCCTTGCCCTTGGATTCCTGACGCCTCACAGACTCAGGGTGTATATCTTCATCCTGGAACGTCTTATCCTCGATGGGCACTTAACCTAAAGATTTTGTACAGCCCAAAGCCCTTCTGGTCTATGACTTCTAAACAACACTCTGTTCACTAGGTTCCCGAGTCACCCCCTAACAATGCAGAGACCTGGGTTCCTCTTGTTCTTTTGTAAATAGGGCAGCCCAAACAACTAAAGGCCAGAAGTCCTGATAACATTCTAACACACTTCTAGAAGACCTAGGCCCCTTGCACCCTTCTAGAAGCTCCATGCGACCCTTTAAAGAGCCCTTCCGGGCGTGGCTCAGGATTTGCAGGGGTGTTTGACGAACGGTCACCAGTTGCGAGGTTCCTTGCATTTTTTTCGTAGTCTAATACCCCGAAACCCCAAACCCTAAAGCATCAACCCCAAAGCGTAAGCTGTATACTTGGGGTATTTAAAGAGCTTCAGGTTTAGGTTTCAGAGTAATGGTTCCGCGTTCATTGGGTGGAGCTTAGGGTTTCGGATGCAGATGCCGGCTTAAAGGCTTAAGATAGAGGGCTGGTTTAGGGTTTAGGGTTTAGGGTTTAGGGTTTAGGGTTTATGGAACCAGGGAGTCGGCAAAGAAATGGAATACGGAAGTTCTCACGAACCCCCAAAGCCAACCCAAACCCGACAAAAAAACTAGGCTCTGTGTCCGCTCTCGTACCCTACACCCTGAACGTGCAGTCAATTATCTGAAGCCCTGACTTCACAGCCCCTAGAGGCCTAAACCCCAACTCACCCACCATTTCCGAGGCTTGAAATCAGGCCGTGCAGCTTCCAAGAGATCATCCTTGGCTGAGCTATACATGGCTTCCGTATGGCTCTCTCTCGCTCGCTCGCTCGCTCGCTCGCTCGCTCTCTCTCTCTCTCTCTCTCTCTCTCTCTCTCTCTCTCTCTCTCTCTCTCTCTCTCTCTCTCTATCTAACTCGCTCTCGTTCTCTTGCCAAAGGGACATCATAGTTGACGCTACATCACTGAAGAGTTTTGGTATAGGAGCATTTCACATATCTGAACATGCCAATGCCCCAACTGCCGTAATCACCCCGAGACGGTGCAGAGTCCAGAAATGCCATCAGCTCTTAAGCGACATGTACTCGCCGTGAGCTCCTTGATCAGGTGACTTGGTGCTGCTGGATGAATGAAAGAGTTCGAGTGACATCCATGCGAACCTAAGTCCGAACGACAAGCGCTTAGCACCCTACACACAACATTTAGATCCCTAAGCCCTAGACCCTCAGCTGCCGTAAACCCGGAATCCTACACACCAACATATGGAGATTAAGTTTCAGACAGACCCAGGGACTTCTGAGCTTGTCCGGAATACAGGGAGCCTAACTTTCACAACCACCCATACGAATACTCTGATCATTCCAAGTCTTGGTTCTTAGTACGGTACGGGATCCTAAGTTGGAGAACTACCGAAACCCTAATCCCTAAACCTCAAGTCCTGAACCCTTAGCCTAAACTACCCTAAACCCTAAATAACCTCACTTCCTGAACCCTAAACTACCCCTAAACCCTAAACCTCAAGTCCTGAACCCTACACTACCTCTAAACCCTAAACCTCAACTCCTGAACCCTAAACTATCAAAATTTTGCATGGTTGTCAAAATTATGGTTCCAAAAAAATGGGTACCCTAAATGAAAGGTGCCGTATTCTAGCAATAAGAAGAAACCCTAATTTTGACAACTACCCCTAAACCCTACACTACCCCTAAACCCTAAACTACCCCTATAAATGCCTATAAACCCTAAACCCTAAGCACTGAACCCCTAAACCCTAAACCCTGAACCCTAAACCACCCCAAACCCGAAACCCTGTACCCTAAACTACCCCCAAACCCTAAACCCCTCAACCCTAAACCCTGAACCCTAAACTACCCCCAAACCCTAAACCCCTCAGCCCTAGAACCCTAAACCCTGAACCGTAAACTACCCCCAAACCCTAAACCCTCAACTACCCCTATAAACCCTAAACCCTGAACCCTAAACCACACCCAAAACCCTGAACCCTAAACCCTGAACCGTAAACCCTAAACCACACCCAAAACCCTGAACCCTAAACCCTAGAACCCTAAACCCTGAACCGTAAACCCTGAACCCTAAACCACACCCAAAACCCTGAACCCTAAACCCTGAACCGTAAACTACCCACATGACAAAGCAAGAGGCTGCGAAGCCGGCGGAGCGATCCGCTCCGCAGGAACGCCGTACTTGAACCTCGGCTGTTGGGGTTTAGGAGTACCTTATTTAGTACCTTAGGGTTCGTTTTAAAGGGGTCCTTAAAGGGGCCCTTAAAGGGATCCATAAGGGTTCTAAAATTTTGGGATTATTGTAGGGAGTTTCCGAAAATTAGGGAGCTTCTTATTTGGGGTCCTTATAATGAGGATCCTACTATTTGGGGTTCTTTTTTGGGGGTCCCCTATTTGCGGAAAGCCCCATGATAACAATAAAACAATAAAATTATATATAATAATTACCCGGAGACTGCATAGTAGTTCCTTCTTGGGGGTTCATATTTAGAACCCCATAAGGCAATCCCAAGAAGGGACTGCTATGAAGCCGATGGGTAAGGTTTAAGGGTTTAGGGCTTCAAGGGTGTAAGGGTTTAGAGGTTTGGGGTCTAGAGGTTTAGGGCTTGAAGGGTTTAGGATGTGTTTGTGCTTGGATTTCGAGAGTTACAAAGGTTGTTCGACGCAAATTTGGGTCTTCGTGTTCGGGGTTTGGGGGTCCTACCACGCGCATCACGGGGTCCGAAATCGATAAAGTCCAGTTGGGCTTGGTGGGGCGGATTTACTATACTGAACTTAGAACCCTAGCAAAAATTAAAGTTTCAGCTGTTTCTTAGGGATTATAATAACCAAAAAATATAAAAATGTATCTAAGTACCCATAAGTTTAGGATACCTTCGTGGAACAGCAACGAGGCCTTCAGGCTCGCGAGCCTCCTGAAACCTAAACCCTTAACCCATAAACCTTAACTAGGATGCCATGTAACCTAGGAACAAAAAGGGCTCCGTTTTTGGTGTATTGGGTAACTTTATGAGGAGCCTAGGACTGCGAAAAGGAATAAGGGTACTACTGGGCATCCTAGTAACCCATAAACCCTAAACCCTAATCCCTAAACCCTAATTAGCCCTAAATTCTAAGCCCTAAGCCTTCTCCTTTCACCCCACGGATTGAAGGTTCTGCGCAGTTTGGTCTGGGGAATAGGGTTTGGCATGCGGGTTTAGGGTTTAGGGGTTCAGGGCGTAGGTTGAAAGGGTTTAGGGTTTAGGGGTTGCGGGATTTAGGGGTTAAAGGATTGGGGTTTATAGAGTTTAGGATCTAGACGTCGGTACTAGGTTGTACTCTAGAGTTTGGGGACTGGGGGTCTGTTCAGAAGCCTTTGCGATGCAGATGACAGTGACCATTCTTCATCTACACTGGCCTCATCTGCGAAACTGCGGCCATTGGCCGCATTGTACTTCCTCTATTGCCGAGGACATGTCACTGCTGTGGCCTGCAAGTGCTCTGGCAAGCTCGGCTTCACATGTTATGCCTCAAGAGCTACTGAAGATGTCGCGATTGATACTCTTGTACCCTTTCCGACAAGTTTGCTTGGCTCTCAACTACTAGTCAACTTATCGCATTGTCAACCTCCATAACGAGCTATATACACGAAAACCGTGCTACCATTACCTGCATCATTCTTGCTCAGCAGCAGTACTGGCAAGTAGCGGCAATAGCAATCGCATCAGCAGCAGGAGCAGGAGCAGCAGAAGCAGCAGCAGGAGCAGGAGCGGGAGCAGGAGCAGGAGCAGGAGCAGCAGCAGCGCCGGTAGCCTGTAAGAGATGCCCAGAAGCTTCTCGAAAATTTCGTTCATGCTCTGCAGAGTCTCTTGCAGCTTCGTGGTGGAGTTACCTTGGCATCTGTGTTGGCTGGGGTGCATCATAACACAGCTTACCCTAACCCTCAACCTTAGACCACCCCCAAATGTTTTACTGTTCGCGGAAGACCCCGAACAAGTTCGAAACCATCAACCTGAACCTGATGAAATTTGCAGGATTCGAATTCCGTAAACTTAGCCCGAGAAACCTCCACCCCAAACCAGAAATGCGAAATCGGGCGCCCGGACCCTGAGCCCAAACCCTAAAACTCTAGACCCTATAAAGCCCAAAAGTGAGACCTAGAATGCCTTGAATCTCGACCTCGGAAACCCTGAAACGTACACGGCAAATCCGACAGCCCACATCCAGCAAATCGGTTTAGGGCTTTGGGTTTGGTACACATTTCCCTGATCCATTGGGTTTTGGAGCTTAATATAGGGGCCTTAGTAATTAGAATAGGGTTTGGGGGCCCATTATACTGTAATATTAAAACTTAAGGAAGCCCCAAAAAATAGTATAGGTAATTATCAAAGCCGCCATATTGGGGTTTAGGATGAAAACAGCTGCCCCTAAACCCACGACCAAGCCAAGAGTCGTGGCGTGAACTCGGGCGGAAGCTGTGTGCAAAAGACACCGATGAGCTCGCCAAAGCGCCTACGAGTGTCACAGGGGATAATCCCTGAACCCTAAACCCTAAACCCTAACCCGAAACAATTCACCCAAACCCAAAACGGATAAGGGGACAGGATCCGGTGAGACGCAGAGGAATTAAACGTACAGCCACACGGCTGCAGGAGTCCCGTCTTCCTCTGAGGGGTATTCAGCTTTCCTTACAGGGAACTATGTAAGGTTCCTTGAAGGGATCTTTAGGATTCCTTTTTGGGATCTATTTCAGGCTCCTTTACGGGATCTTTAGGGTTCCGCTAAGGGGTCTACATAAGGTTGCTTTAAGGGATCTTTAGGGCTCCTTTTTGGGGTGTTTGGGATCTTTTTCGGCTTCCTGCATAGGGACCTTTACGGACTCCCGTAGAGGGAACTCCAGAAAGTTGGAATATGGTTTCAGGGTAGGATACCCTATAATTTACCATAAAGGGTTTAGGATAATCATATCCCAACCTTATAATTTACAACAAAGGGTTTAGGATAATCATATTCCAACTTTCTGGCTTTTACTTTAAGGCTTCTTGCAAGGGTCCCTGTAACGTTTCTACTTCCAGGCTTACGGTCTCGTGGGTCCGAAACATGGGCCATGCCTTTGCTGCACATAGGTTTTGGAGCTTTTGGGGCTTTGGGTTTCGGGTTTATAGGGTTTAGGGTTTAGAATTCAGGGCTTAGGGTTTAGGGTTTAGAGTTCACTGTTCAGGGCTCAGGGTTTAGGGTTTAGGGGGCTTCAGGCTTTCGGGTTGGCCTTTTTAAGTGGATCCTCCGACCTAGTGAGCCGACGGGAGCATGGGCACGATTTCTCGGAGTCTTTTGCCCTGCATGAACCGAAGAATCTCCCATGAAGCACGGCTAGGGAGCGGGAACAGGCCTGGTATGGTGGCACCTGTCCGTAAGTAGGATGGAACTGCAGCCGAACCGAATGACCTACAGTGCTGCTGCAGGTCTGCCTTCAGACCCGCACCAGACCCCGAAATCAGAACCCACAAAGGCCGAAGCCCGGCAGGCCGACAGGCCGACACCCTAAACACCCTAAACACCCTAAGCCCTAAACCCCTAAACCCTAAACCTTAAGGCCCTAAACCCTAAGCCCTAAACCCCCTAAACACGCTAAAACCCGAAGTTTGCACCTGATGCCCGTGGACAGAAAGCTGGCCAGTGCGCCGTAGCTGGGGCCATAAGGCTTCCAGTCGATCCTCCGACATGGTCTTGAGCTATGGGCTCAGGTTTAGGGTTAAGGCTTTAGGGCTAATTTTTAAGTTGGGATGACTGTAAGGCTTCCAGTCGCTCCTAGTTCATGGTTGGGATAGGATTTAAATTTATTCCTTATTGGGTTTAAGTACCCATAAATATCTGAAAAATGCTACCCAACTAGGACAGAGGATCCTGTCTGTGTTTTGAGACTTAGGGTTCAGGGTTTCAGTCGATCCGCCGGCGCGGTGTGAGTTTAGAGTTGCTGAAGGGTTTAGGGCTTCGGGGTTCATGGTTTAGGGGTTTGGGGGGTTTAGGGCTTCGGGGTTTAGGGTTTCGGGGTTTGGGGGGTTTAGGGTTTGGGGGTTTAGGGTTTAGGGGTTTAGGGTTTTGGGGGGTTTCCGGGTTTAGGGCTTAGGGGGTTTAGGTTTTAGGGTTTACGGTTCCTCACCTGAGCCCCAAACCCTTGTGCTTGCTGGGGTAGAGCTACGTAGAGTTTAGCTGGGGTCCAGGTTGAAGGCTTGAAACATGTGCATGCAGATGTACATGTAGATGTACACCACACACAAATACATGTACACATGCACCTACGTATACATATACATATACATGAACATTTGCATTTATTGATCCTTTGCTTGTGTGTGTGTGTAAATATATAAACAAGCCAACGCAGTAACTAAATAGATAAGCGAATACACATACGGTACAGACATATGGTAATGGTATGCAAACAAGTTGATAGGTAAACTGGAGGATAAGAAGCAATAGAGAAAGAGATAGAGGTAGACGTGGAGATAGAGGCAGAGGAAGAGGTAGAGATGGAAAAAACACTACTGAAGATGTGGGTTCTGCAGATGCGGATTAGGTACAGGTACTGACAAAGGGTTAGATAATGCTACAGATATGAATATAGCTACAGGCATTCTGGATTTTGATCAGACAAAGACATAGACCGAGAGCTGAGGGCTCTGCTTGTCGATCCCACATCAGACCCGGCAGGGTTTAGGGGCAACGGTTTAGGGATCCTGACAATTGATAAGAACCTGAACATTACCAATACTATTTTGGGGGCTCCTTATTATGATTATAGCATAATGGCCCCAAAACCCTATTCTAATTAGTAAGGCCCGTATATCATAGAATCCTGCTGTAGGTCCCCTATATGTAGACCTCTTTAAGGGACCCCTTTAAAGGAAGCCCTATTCTAATTATGAAGGCTCCTATAATATTAGCACCGTGAGGTTACGAGCTAGGGACTCAGTCTCCTATAACTTCCTGAGTGGTCCTTCCTAGAATCTTAGGGACCCCCAGGCGGGTAGGGGGGAGGGGGCTTGGGGACTATACTTCCTTACATAGGCCTTATTAGGTCCTTACTATGGGCATTAAGGCCCCCGGAAGGCCCACCCTAAGGGTCCAAAGGACCCAATAACTAGAAAACTGGAGTTAGGATCGTAGTTATGTAGGTTACTATCTTCGGAGAGTATATGCTAGTTAGGTACTTGGACCCTAAGGGTCACTGCTGCAACAGACGTGATTTGGAGATACTGCCCTACAATATCCGCATGATACGCGAAACAGGGTAGGGTACTAAAGTCTTAAATCCAACCCTGCGAAGCAGGGTCTACAGATTCGGCATGGCACAAATCCCTAAACCCTAAAACCCTGAGGCCCCACATGGGAGTTTCCGAAAAATAGGGGACCCTAATCTCGTTCCTCAATAGTAGGACCCTTGTTATCAGGACCCCAAAATATTTTGGTAAACTCCCACATCAGAATCGCCAAGACACACATTTAGGCGGTCTGGATTCCTCAGAAGCCGACTCTTGGATCTCGCGCTTAGCGTCTAGGGTGGAGTTTGGGGTTTAGGGTTTGGGCTGTTGATCTTACTACCCCAATAAGCCACAGAAATAAGAGGTTAAACTTTCCGATCCCTTCCAAACCTATAAGAACCCAAACAGCTTAAAGGTTAGGTATTGGGGATCTCAGCTGTTGATCTTACAACCTTAACCTGAGCCTTTCCTCGGATGCCTAGAGTTGAGGGTGTAAGGCAGGGGTTAGGGTTTAGGGCTTAGGGTTTAGGATTCAACCTAGATCATGGCCGTTTCAACAATACTTTCACCGAGTATCGAATCGAACCGCCCGCTCTCGTATCGATCCGAACCGAAGCATTTGGGTCAGCACCAAAACGAACCGATGCTCCCCCACCTCACCACCTCCCACCTCCCAAACCCAACCTCCCACCCCCCTCCACCTCCCACCACCTCCCACCTCCCACCCCCCCCTCCCACCTCCCACCTCTCAGCTTAATTACCATTCCCGGCGTGTGGTAAGGAGGTGAATGGTGAAAAAGGTGGGTGGGAGGTGGGATGTGGGAGGTGCATGGCACCGAACGCGACCGTACCGACAGGCACAACATCGAAGGAAACTGCAGGCAATGCCAACGGTACCGAACCGAACCGTTACACCCATGTAGATAGGGTTTTGGTGGTATTTTGCGTAGTTGTAGACGACGGACTCTCATGAAATCATATTACAAACTATTCCGACCCCTACAGTAGTTTGGATGTAGCACCTGGGAGTGTATGGGTATCTTCGCCGAGTATCCCGAGAATCAACTTACGGGTTGATCAAGGAGGCTTAGGGTTCTACTTTTGGTTTTGGGGCTTAGGGTTTAGGGTTTAAGGTTTAGGGTTAGGGTGTGGGGTTATACTTTTGGTATAGGAGCTCAGGGTTTAGAGTTTAAGGTTTAGGGCTATACTTTTGGGTCTTACGGTTTAGGGTTCAAGGTTTAGGGCTATACTTTTGGGGTTTAGGGTTCAGGGTTTGAGGTTTAGGATTTAGGGTGACCTGGACTCTACAAAATAAAACCTTCCTTTTGGGGGTTGCTTATATGTCCTTAAACAGGTAGGTTGTTTGGGGTCTAGGTATGCTTTAGGAATTTTCCTGATCCACGGAATCTGCAAATCCCCGATTGAATAAGGCTGAATGATGAGAGGTTAAGGTTGAAGCTGATTGCCGTAAAGTTTCGAAGGGTTCCGGCGGTGGGATGAAGGTAGGTGGGGTCATATCATATCATCTGTATACGACATCCTCGACCCTAAACCCTAAACCTCAAACCTGCCTCCGAAACTTTAGAACATCTTACGGCGTACAAGACAATGTCAAACTCCATGGTGGAGCAGCGACCTTCGAATCGTTTCGGTGGCGTAGGATCTCCGGGGCCCAGATTGACAACTCGAGGGCCAGAGCAATGGCTCAGTTACGAAACGTCAACCCTACCTCTGATCTCTGCTCTATAGATCCCTTATATAGATCCTCTATAGTACCCTTATAGATCCCTTATAACCCCTTATAGTACCCTTATATAGATCCATTATAGTACTCTTATAGTACCCTTATATAGATCCATTGTATTTCCTTTTCTGGTTCACAACACTTCATAGGTAGGCAGTGGGTCATAATCAACGAAAGGAGGTTTCAGGTGAAATCGGAAGACCTCAACCTTGAACAAAAACACAAATAACATGAACCCTATGAGCCTGAGAACTTGCACCTAAATCTCATTCTATCTCGAACCTCAAATCAAAAGCAGCCCAGGTTCCGCACAGCTGCTCGGAAAGCCTCACCCAAGCCGGAGTCCTTCACACTATGCGGAGTTTAGGGCGTAGGGCGCATGGCTAAAGTCTCTCAAGATACCATACAAGGCTTCACGGTTTAGGGTTTCAGGTTTCGGCTTCGGAGTTAGGCGTTTGGAGTTTCGCTTTCAGGGTTTGGACTGGTGCAGGTTTGGGGGGAAGTCCATTGACTTTAGCTTGTCTCCACTCTCTCGAATTCGGAACGGCTCATATTAGGGGTCTAGATCACAGAAACGCCAATCTGCTACCCATACCCTAAACCTCAAACCCTAGATCCTACACACCGACCACGTACACCCGAAACCCTAACTTCCTACACCGACCACGTACACCCGAAACCCTAACTCCGAAATTTCAACCGTGACCCGTAAGAGAGGACTTCAAAGCACAAACGAAAACAACGTGAGGCCCCTAAACCAACACAGTGCAAACCAAAGCAGAGCTACAACAACAACGACGACAACAACAGCAGCACATGTAAGACAGCCACCAAAATCCATCTGTTGTAACTCTAACCCCCTAAACCCTCAACCCTATCAAAAGCCCGCAAAACCCTAAATCCAAAAACCCTGAACCCTCAACCGTATTGAAGCCCCTCAAAACCCTAAATCCAAAACCCTAAACCCTATTGAAGCCCCTCAAATAAACCCTCAACCGTATCAAAAGCCCTCAAAACCCTAAATCCAAAACCTTAAACCCTAAACCGTATTGAAGTCCCTCAAAACCCCAAACCCCTAAACCCCTAAACCCCTAAACCCTAAACCCTCAAACCCCTAAATCCAAAACCCCCCGTCTCCTTCCACTCCCCCGGCCCATCTGCCCGGAAGTTTGTCGCGAAGTCCAGCTCCTGCCAAGGAAGCTGATTAAGAAACCCTGGGGTTCCTTTAAAGGGATCTATAAACCTTGGGGTTCCTTTAAAGGGATCTATAAACCTTGGGCTTTTTTTAAAGGGGTCTATAAACCTTGGGGTTCCTTTAAAGGGGTCTATAAGGGTTACTAGAAGGGATCTATAAGGGTACTTTAGTAATGTAGGAACCTGACTAAGAAACCCCGGGCCTATAACCCCAAAGTAGTAGGATTCATATAAAGATCCCTAATAAAGGCCCAAGGTTTCTTAGTCAGGTTCCTACTGACCAGCCCCCAGACATCGCTTCAGTAAGGGCTTAGGGTTTATGGGTTTATGGGTTTAGGGGTTTAGGGGTTTAGGGGTTTAGGGTTTAGGGGTTTAGGGGTTTAGGGTTTAGGGTTTAGGGGTTTAGGGGTTTAGGGGTTTAGGGGTTTAGGGGTTTAGGGGTTTAGGGGTTTTTAGGTAGGAACCTGATCAAGAAGCCTTGGGCCGTTATGAGGTACTATTTTGGGAGTTATAGGCCCAGGGTTTCTAATCAGGTTCCTATATCAGTGGGCCTTGAAACAGAGGGGCCCGAATGATTTGGAGTAGGGTTTAGGGCTTAGGGCGGTTTAGGGTTTAGGGGGGCCCGAATAATATGGAGTAGGGTTTAGGGTTGTGGGTGTCGTAACGTCATGGGTGGGCGTTGAGTGTGAGAATATCCAGGCCGCCCGCCCCTGTGCGTAGCAGACATTTAGGGCAGTTTACTAAACATCTTGGGGAACAAATATTTTTACCCAGTTTAGGGCCTTTAAGGTTTGGGTCCTTCAGGAGTTTACGGCTTTTCGGGCTCCGGGCTGCGCAGATTGCTTACAAACAGTGTGCGAGTGGGCTCGTCCGCTGTTGGACGCGTGCACTATTGTTATGGGTGGTTGTCAAAACTATGGTCGCTTTTTGGGTCCGTATGATAATACGGCACCAAAAAGGTAGGGTAACCAAACAAAGGCCATAATTTTGCCAACTATTCATATAATATATATATATGTATATATATATATATATATATATATATATATAATCTTCAGACCCAACTATTGACTCCATCACATACAACCGCCTCCACGAGCAATAGAAAGATTGGAGGTGTCCCCCAAAACCCAAAGAGCTTGGGATCCCTAAACCCTAAACCCAAAACCCTAAACCCCTAAACCCAAAGAGCTTGGGATCTACATCGTATTGAGGTCCACTGCTTCCTGGACACTTGCAATGAGTTGAGGGATTCGGTGTTTAGAGTTGCCCAGAGGGCCCAAGTACTCTCTATTATAGGACTTTAGGGCCTTATTAGGTACCAAAAACCATAAATAGGGATTACTTGGGCCCTTAGGGTTGATAATTAATTAAAACAAAGGGTTTGGGCTTGCAGGTTCCTTACTTGGAGGTTCAGGGGTAAAGTTATACGTAGGGTTATAAGTAGGATAGCTATGGTTACAACCTCTACTAGGGGACTTGTAACCCCACTTATAACCACCCATGAACCTCCAAGTAGCTGTTTAGACTTGAGGATGTGCAGGTGTCCTTGTAGACAGAGTAGATACAATTACCACCCAAGTCCAAGAAGAAGATGTCGTAGAAGTTGCGCTCGTACAGGATGGCTCGGTACCTGGGTTGCTATCGCATCGAAAGTCGTGCTGCTGGACCCGAAAACCCGAAATCCTGACCCTAAACCTCCAAAGCTCTCGACCTTGAACCAAAAGAAAAAGATCAAAGCATAGAACTTTTGGGGATCCCTTGTACAGACACCATACCAAAACAAATCAGGGGGCGGTCTAAACGGCCCCCAGAGCCGCATGGTAAAGTCTAATCCTTCACAGCCTAGACCTAAGCAGAACCCCAAGTACCCACAAGCCCCGAAACTTCTGACGATGCCTGTTCTGAAAATGTCCGAGCTGCGTGGGGTGGTACTGGGCGTGCACCTGGTCAACCCTAAACCGTAAATCCAAGCAAACCCTCCCTAAACTTAAACATTAACTCCCTAAGACTTAAACTCAAACCGCAAAATGCAGTAGAGCAAATCCTAGAAAGCCGGAACATGGAACTGGGATGATTCGTGCTGGGATTGCCAATATGGTGCGTGGAGGACATGAAGAAATTCAGATTCCTACTTATCTCTGGCTTCTAGTTGACCCTAAAGCCTAAACCCAGCTTCCTGGCTTCTAGTTGAAAATTCTGAACACTAAGCCGATGACCAGGGACATTGAAGAAGAAGAAGAAGAAGACAAGAGACGCGTAGCATCTTCCAGTTTAGAATTCCGTTCAAAATCTTCTTTTCAGGATGCCGTTTCAGGATTTTATAGGGGAAATTCCGAAAATTGGGGGCACCTTTTTGAGGGTCCTTATAATAGGGATCCTACTATTTAGGGTGCTCTATTAGGGTCGCGCATTTTCGGAAACTCCCATAGAGGTCTAAAGGGGACCTATGAGGGTGAAAGAGTTTGTAGGGTTGTGGATTTGAGGTTTAGGGTATAGGGCTTCAGGGGTTAGGATTTCTCCTGCAGGGGTCTAGGGTATGGGGCTTCAGTGGGTTAGGGTTTCTCCTGCCTTATGGTACTCCTCTGGGCCATCTGCAGCATCCAACTGGTCCTGCTCTGGGGCTGGGTGGCAAAGTCCATGCACGGAAATCAACATCCGAATCCATTGGGGATTCGTGCTGCTTTGAAGCGGTTTAGGGCTACGTCCAGCCCTAACAGCCCTAGCAGCGGGGGTCACGAATCAGGCGTTAGCATTAAAGTTGCTTCTGCTCTCAGGGGTAATTAAAGGCTTAGCTTGGGGTTTAAGGTTTAGGGTTTAGTCTAAGCTTCAGGGGTTACGAGCCTGTCTGATCTTGCACTCCACGCCAGACGACAAGGAAAGTTCTATATACACAGGCTCTGATCCGAACCTTAAGGCCAACCCCGAAAGCCTGAAATCTTTAGCCCCAAATATAGAGGCCTTAATAAGGAGATCCGGGGGTTTGGGGCCCATTGTTCTATAACTATCACAGGGAACCCCCAAGCTAAACCTTTAGGGTTTAGGGTTTAGGGTTTAGCATTGGTGATTACTTAGGCCCCTATATTATTCCCTGTTCACTCTTGCCCCTGCCACCCCGCACTCCTTTGATCCCGTGGGGAAAGGGTTCAGCAAGATGTACGCAATCTGCAGACTCAGCAGCCTCTCTGCATTGGTGTCCTTCAAATAGACGATGGAGGTTTGTGGTTCCGACCGGAAGAGGGTTTAGGGAAGTTTAGGGTTTAGGGTTTAGGGAAGTTTAGGGTTTAGGGTTGGGGAAATCTAGGGTTTAGGGTTAAGGGGCTTCCTGTGAGATAGTACTTTGTATTTCGGGCTTACACCTCAGGAGGACGGTGTTGAGAGACGAGGCTGAACACGTAGAGTCGGCCCCGCGCCTACAAACCCTAAACCGCACAGAGCTGCTTCAACCCTAAACCCTCCGAGTACAGGGTTTGGCAGACGGATGCAGTTGTTTGGTGGAAGTTTTGGTATGCTTAGGGCTTCGGGCTGATTCGCCTGTACAAAACGCGCTGCACCGGCCAGGATTTGCAGAAATTCCTCAGCCCCAATTGGCAAAACCCTACCTCCTGCATCCTCCTGCCTGGTTCCAAGATCACCGAAATACGACCGCCAGTCCACCGTTTAGAGCTGATGCGCCATGCGGGGAGGGGGGGGGGGGGAACTTTCACAACTAGGGGCCTAAAAATAATTACCTAGACTCTTGTATAGGGGCCTTAATAATACCATTCTGTATAGGGGCCTTAAGAATTACCCGTTATACTATTTCGGTGGCTCCGTACTGAATTAGCACAAGCGCCACAAAGACCACCTACAGTAAACCCCATAAATTTGGAAACCGGACTAAGGCCAAACAGTGCTGGGATTCCCTATAAATTACTCTTAAGGATTGAGGCTATTGGGTTTCCAACTTTTGGGCTTTTACTGTAATTAATTCAAGCTACCTTTTCGGCCCGTAACTCGGAGCCTCATTGGATCCCCTTCAAGGACCCCCTTAATGGTCGTAATGGATCCTTTTACGGATCTCAAGAGAGCCCTTTCGGGATCCCCGAAAGGATCTTAAAGGAATACATACCAAAAGCTCGCCAGGCTGCTCGGTACTTGTCCCAGGCTTGCTTGAAATCCCACATCGCCGACACCTGGAAGTGTCTTCGGTTTTTTTTTAGGGTTTAGGGTTCTACGGGTTTAGGGGTTTCGGCTCTAGGGTTGAGTTTAGGGTTTAGGGTGGGAGTTTGCTTAGGGTTTTAGGGTTTAGGGCCGTTATAAAGAGAGGATCCTACTGTTTGGGGGTACTATATATGGGTCTTTAGGGCTTAGGGTTTAGGGTCGTTATAAAGAGGATCCTATCATTTAGAGTGCTACATATGGGTCCCCACTTTTGGAAAGTCCGACGTCGCGTGCCGGAAACGGAGTGCACGGTCATGGGAATTGCAGAACCCTAGCGATCCCAGCACTAAATCGCAAGATCTTCATCACGATTGCCCCTATGCCTCCGGTGTTTCCACTAGTCACTGGAATTAAATGCCAGATGGTGATCCAGAGTGCTTCATGAGTCGTTCTACATACATACTTGGGTTGATGCAACCTTGCAAACACGTCCTACGATACAATTATACTTCCCTCTGCAAACCCATTTGAAGCGCACGTGTACTCGAAGTCTTCAGGCACCAATAACGTAGTAAAGCCCACCAAACGAAGATTGAAACCATCTAGTAAAAAAACAGACAGCGTTGCTGGAACATATCAAGCCTTTCAAAACCCATAAAGACCCCATCTACTTATCATTGCTTATCTACTGCTTTTTGGTTTTTCCCCTAGGTTTAGGGTTTAGGGTTTAGGGACCCTAAACCCTAAACCCTAGGCCCTAAGCGCATGAACGTGCTTTTACTTCACAGGCGCCAGTTCGAGCTTCGACGACTCCGTCTCGGTGAAAACCTTCTGCTCCTGGAGCAAGACTTACCTTTGGTTACGGTTGATGATATAAACGCTGCATTACCTTAAGGACCCTAAACTATGGGAATTATGGTATATTCCTTATTATGGGTAATGCAGGGTTTATATCATCAACAGTAAGTAGGGAATGGAGGAATGGGGTACGATTATAATTACTATTACTACCATTCTTCCATTCCCTACTAACCAAAGGTAAGACGAACGAAAGATCCCAGCAAGGACAAGGCTTTAGGGCGTTGAATTCCTTCAGAGCTTTCAGAAAGGTGTTAGATGGATTGGTGGGAGGGCTTCTGGTACAGGTTGCATCGTTAAGTCTGGGGCTTCATAAGGTTTGTATGTAATTTATGCCTGGGTTTATCGGGTATTGTGCAGTTCCTATACAATCAATTGCAATTGTTGGTTGCGCGGCTTCACTAGTACTGCTCTTGTTAACACGACGACGACTACTACGACGACGACTACGACGACCACCACTACTGCTCCCTAATTTACAGAATTACCCGTGTGGACCTTGTTTCGGTGCTCGGTGGCTCCCTTCCATCGTCCTCCAGGCCCTGCACCGAAATGTTGAGCCAACTCTGCGAGTAGCCTCGGGTGTTAGGTTTAGGTTTTGGGTCTAGCGCTTAGAGTTTAGATGGGTTTAGGGTTAGGCTTCCTTTCAGGCTTTCTCTGAGATTAGGTTTCACAGGTTTGATCGGGTTTCTTTGTTTGAAGGATTCTTTTCAGAGTGCCTATTAGGGGTTAGGTTAGGGCCTCCTTATATAAGGGTTCTACCGGGGTCTCAGGGGGATAGGGGTGACCCAGGGAGGTGAGAAAAGTGCGCTATGAGGTCTTATCGGGGTCCATGCGGTTCTATACAACCGGCATGTACGAGTTGTGTAAGGGGTATAGAAACCCTAAACCCGAAACCACAGTTTTTGCGCGGGATATAAGGGTTTTTCCTGGCTTAACGAGCCTGAGCTGCCCAAGTCTATGTATAGTTTCAGGAACACTGACATTCCTTAGTTGAGGACTCTTTATTTGGAGTTTCAAGGCAGTAAGGCTTTAAAGATGTTACAGTAGGGCTTGACTAGGATGCCCAGTAACCTAGGAATAAAAAGGGCTTACAAAAAGGAGTAAGGGTACTACTGGGTATCCTAGTTGAGGAGAGAGTGTAGGACTGCAGGGTGTTAGTATTTCGGGGTGTCTGGCCGACTTATGTGAGTTTGGGATCGAAGGGGTTCAGACTGGGGATTTAGGGTTTATGGTTTCAGGGTCAGGATTGGGGCAGGTGTGGCACTTAGGGTGGCAGCGACATGCACCGGAATTTAAGTTTCATTCTCCGTGATGTTGCCCGAAGGGTCCCACAGGTGCTGTTGGGCCAAAGTATATACTCTATCCGCACAAAGACCCTCAGGGTTGGAAATTTGATATGCTTCCACCAGGTTTGGGGGGGCTGGGGGAGTTTGGAATTTGGAACATAATGGCAAGTTTTGGCGTGGCCTCAGTTTTACGCACTTGTGTACACAATGAACCTGCCACTGACGCAGAGTCCAGGAGGGGCAGGTAATAAAGGGATATGAGCGAATAGTATCAATGGACCCTTGACAATCTCTAGCGTCATATCCCCCAACACCCTTTTAGTGCACCTGATAAAGTCGAGGCAGAGGTGAGGCCCCGGAGACAAACTGGGATGCACCCAGCGGATGCAGGCAGCGCAACTCAAACAGACTCAACTGATAGACTGTGACAGTGAAACATAAGCAGACCTGAAAAGCTAAACCCGCCCTAAACTTTCGGGCTTAGAACCCAAAGTGTCCTATGTACTGTTATGGCGGATACTTCCCTAAGTCATAATCGTAATTCCCAATATGAAAACCCTACATTCTACGATATCGGTACATAGGACCCTTTGGGAAAATGTGCAGGGTTTCGAGCTCCGAGTTTTATCGGGTTCCGGGATGTGCAGAGCCCAAGGCGCCGTTGGCGAGCAGCGCATACTCTGTCTCGACCTTCTGAAACCTGAAAAGCCGACCAGGAGGGTGGCTTGGGGTTTAGGGTTCAGGATTTCGATTTCGCATCCTGGGTTTAGGGTTTAGGTCTTAGGGTTTAGGTCTTGAGGTTTTCTAAGGGTTCCTTGAAGGAGTCAATAGGGGTTTATTTAGTACGGGGGTCTTAAACATGAGAATAAGGCTTTGGATGGGGGTGTCCCAAAATAGGGGTACCTTATTTTGAGGTCCTTGTAATAAGGATCCTATTATTTAGGGTCCTGTTAGGCTCCCCTATTTCCGGAAAGTCCCATATGACGCTGCAAATGGGCAGGACTTTGTAGCTAGACCCAAGAGTAACCCAGGAATAAAAAGGGTGCCCTTTTTGGGTTAAGTGGTGTTATAAGAGAACCTAAACCCTAAAAAAGGGAATAAGGGCCTACTCCGGGTCCTAGGTAGGCTTAGGGGTTTCGTGCCGAAGGCCCTTCGGGCAAGACCGAACAAGTTCAGTTCTAGAGCCCTGTGCAGCCGGAGCAATAGGGTTTGGGGGTTTAGGGTTTAGGGGTTTAGGGGTTTGTGGATTTAGGGGATTTAGGGGTTTAGGGGTTTCGAATTTAGGGGTTTAGGGTTCAGGGTTTAGGATTTCCGCCTACTGCAACCAACGATGCCACCACTGCCGCCAGCATCAGTACCACCACAACCACGACCACAAACACCAAGACTGGCACACGACGACCACGACCAAGACCACCACGACGACCACGACCACAACGCCATCACCACTACCACCACGACCACGACCGCCACGATCACGACCAAGACCTCGATCACGACCCCTATGACTATCACAACAACTCCTCCCTCTACAGAACTCCTCTCCAATATCCATCACCATGATGATCATCGTCGTCAGCACCATTACCATGGCCGTAATCACCCATATCACCACCATCGTTTATCATCAGCATGTACAACACTACTACTAGGACGACGACGACGACTACTACTACTCCTCCTGGCTACGACTACAACAACGGCAAAGACTACTACTGTTGCTCCTGCTGCTGCTGCTGCTGCTGTTGCTGCTGCTGCTGCTGCCACCGTTACTGTTACTGCTACTGCTCCGGCTACTGCTACTCCTACTCCTACTCCTACCCCGACTCCTACTCCTACCCCTGCTCCTATTGCTACTACTGCTACTACTGCTACTACTGCTACTACTACTACTACTACTACTACTCCTGCTGCTACTGCCACTCATGCTACTACTTCAGAATAATGATGACGCCTAGGAACAACTACGATCTTGCTTACGATTTTGGCATCTTTGCAATCACCAGTGCCGGAAAATGCCCTAAACCGCTGAGGCCCCAAAACCTATAAACCCTGAGCACCTATAATCCCTACAATATAAGCCCTAGAGCGATACTTGAACTTTTCTTCCCAAGGAGCTTGTACTTCAGCCTGCTGAGCTGCTCCAACTCGATCTCCCATGCCTCGAAGGTGACGGTTTAGGTCTTCGGGTTTTGGGTTTGGGGTTTAGGGTTTAGGGTTTCGGGTTTAGGGTTTAGGGTCTTGGGTTTAGGGTTTCGGGTTTTTTGGGGTGTGACATGCGAAGTAGCCCTACATTGGCTCTCGACGGCTGAAGTCACCAAGATGCTGGGTGCTGGCGCAACAAGAGTCTGGGATAATGTTCGGCGTTCCATCCTCAGCCTAATGTAGACCCATTACGTAATCATTGGACAAGCTTTGTTTCGGGAAGCGATGTCCCTTCGCAGGGTTCCAGCACGTGTGGCTTCCGCGACAGCAGCAGCTTGAAACTAATGTGCACTTCCTCTCGAGACACGTCTTTATATGTCTTTATCAGCATTTTTCGCTTCATCCCGGCCAACTTTGGTAGACCAGCTCTTGTAGTTGGTGTATCTCCACGCAGCAGAAGACGCCCCAATTGTTGGTTTAGTGAGGTTGCTGGCCATGGACTCCCATGGACTTGGGGATTGAGCTGCATCAAGCACGGCATCCAAAAGATGCCTAAATAAATACTACTACTATTGTGGGTGGCTCCTTATTATAACTTTCGTATTGGGTCCCAAAAACCCTAATCACCGTCAAAAAAAAAGCACAGCCGCTTGATTGAACAGAACCCGAAACCACTCAGATCCTGAACTGTGACTTGCCCTGCGGACGAAACATGTAACCCAATCCCGAAGACCCCGGCCCCAAAATGTATTAACAAGGGGCCGAACTTCGCAACCTAAACGCCTATCTCCTGCAGACGAGGATCGGTAGGGCTCAGCGTCGGATTGCAATCATTGCTGCCTGTTGGGCTAAGGGTTTAGGGTTATTTAGAGTTAAGGGTTTAGGGTTAAGGGTTTAGGGTTTAGAGTTAAGGGTTTAGGGTTAACGGTTTAGAGTTAAGGGTTTAGGGTTAAGGATTTAGGGCTGTGGTTCTGGCTGTGTTGGTGCGAATATGACCACCAGGGGTCTGCGGGATACGATTGCTATCATGGGCTTTGGTAATCATCAACCTTTCCTCCTATACGTCTATACTTACTGCTAGCACGATGATGTACGATGCGCACATTTACCATGCAGTCTCAAGGCAGAGAGACAACCCTGAACCATCAACCCTTGAACCCCAAATCCAAAACCCCTAGTCAAACCTGAACCCTCCAGACCCGAAACCCCCAACCCCTTGACCCTAAACCTTACTTCAGGGTTTAGGGTTTAGGGTTTAGGGTTGTAGTCGGCTTTAGTTAGGGCCCAGTAGTCAGCCAAAAGTACGAAGCCCGAGCCAAAGAGTCGGGGGCCCGGTCAGATGTTCCTTTTGCGGGTAACCTTTTAGGGTCATAAATACTGTGGATGGACAAAATCCTGCATGACCCAATACAAGGAATATACCATAATTCCCATAGTTTAGGGTCCTTAAAGTCGTGCAGGATTTTGTCCATCAGCAGTATTGAAACTGAAACCAAAAAAGGAACTACAACGGAGACTATATTAGGTAAGCTCTAGGGCCTTTACATAGGATAGGGCACCTACAATACTCTTACTCTTAAGACTCCCATAGGTTTAGATTGTGCGTGGCCGAAGATTCCGAAGGAGCAACCAGCTTGATGGTATGTAGAAACAAGGTTTACACCATCGGCTGATGAAATTCAGGTTGTACCGCCGGGTTTTGGGAGTAGGGTTTAGGCCTGGCTGTGCTTTAACAACAGCTACCAGATGTTGCCATAAACACGGTGCGTGAGGCTATGCTTTCTGCATCATTGGCTGGTTAGGACCACTCAAGACGAATCCAGAAGGTCGTTGCCTCGATTCAGTCCACCCTTTGCCCGGAACTCCTCAATCCAACCTCCGAAATATGAGCATGGCCCAAACTCCGAATTGCTGTACATCGTACAGCCCTGAACCCTGAACCGCAAATTGTCGTAAATCGCAAACTCCACACTGACTATGCACCTGTTTTGTAATAGTCCACAGCCAGCCGGATGGCTTGATCGGCCTTCTCTAAGACGGGCTCCTGGAGGCCGACTCTTGTACTGCCGTCGGGTGCCCGGACCGATCGGATGTCGTGACTGAGCATAGAAGCCTAAGGCAACCCTATAGTACCTTATAGTACCCTTTAGCAGGTCCGCAGGGTTTTCGCAGCCTGCAGCATGAGTTCAAGAAAACACGTACCTTACTAAGCCCTCAACACGAAACCCGAAACTAACCACTAAAATCCTAAACCTGGAAATCCTAAACCCTAAACACCAAGCCCTGTAAATCCGAAAGTGGCTCCCAGGACAATGGGTCCTGGCAGACCACTAAACCGTGAACCCTAAGCGAGTAACAGGGCTCTAATAAAACCCCCCAGACAAGAAATCCTGACAGAGTCCACGTAGAATCCCTATAGAACCCTCTATGGAACCCTTATAGAAGCCACATACGAAAACCTGAAAACTAACCTTTAACCCTCCATAAACCCATCACTCGAAACCCTAAACCCGTAACCCTAAGCCTACAACCGTGAACCCTAAACCCTAAACCCTGAATCTGAACATAAACCCGTGAACCCATTGGAGTCCATCTCCGAAACTTCCACGGGCTTCGACTCCGGCGGCATTTGAGTGCAAAAGACGCCCAGCAACTCGCCATCCTGCGATGGAACCCCCTACAATTGAGGCCCTTAAAAAAGAGAGGTTATATGTGTGTATATATATATATATGTAGATATGTATATGTTTTTGCACACATGTATATATATATATATATATATATATATATATATATATGTATATGTATATGTATATGTATATGCATATGTATATGTATATGTATATGTATATGTATATGTATATGTATATGTATATGTATATGTATATGTATGTATATATATATATATATATATATATATATATATATATATGTATACATATATACATATATATATATATATACATATGTATATATCTGTATACATATGTATGTGTATATGTAGTTATGTGTATACACACACACATATATATATATATCAGATGTATACATATACCAAAACCCCTAATCAGGATTCTGGCATTGAGGCAACATCGAATGCCGGGCTTAGGGTTCCTTGCTTCCTGCTTGCTGCTTGGGGTTTCGGCTACGGTCAAGGGTCTTGCCTAGCGGATTCGCTTGCAGGGGCGGCTTTTCGCTGGTGCTCATGTGGACTTTCATGTGATTTGTTCCTCATGTGCACTTTGCACTCCGCTTCCTGGCAAACAGAGTCCTACGCGCTCCTTTCGCATGGTCGCACATGTTCCGGTATGCATTGCTGAAGATTGAGTCTTCTTTCCGAGCTCTTTGCTGTTGTTCGTCAAACGTACCTTAAACCCTAAACCCCTGTTGTTCGTCAAACGTCAAAACTCGTGTGAGTTTATTGTCGCCTGTGCTCTGTTGCGACCACGTCAAGACGTGGCCTGCATGGTGCATTCCTGACATTTGAGAGTTTCCGAAATTGGGGTACCCTATTTTGGGGTCATTGGGGTCCCCTATTTTCGGAAACTCCCATTTGGAGATCCTTGTTTTTCCTGTCTTGCACATTCGGCTGTTTGTCATGGTTCCACTGGGAGGAGGAAGAGGTCCTCGGGCTGCTTGGGGCTTCTTGGAGGGGCAGGGGACTCAGTAAGTAGGTTATAAGTAGGGCTATTATTGGGGTAACTCCATTTAGGATACTTAATTACAACTCTACTTATAACCTACTTAGTAAGTCCCCTGCCCCTCCAAGTTGGGAACGGACGTGGTCTACATCCGCATGAGCAGGATCATCCTCATCGTCATCGTGCTTATGACACTCATCACCATCGTCTTGCCAGCAACAGAACCAGCATCAGTATACTTCATTCATTCGTTCGTTCGTTTTTTCAGTCAGCAACTCATTCATTAGTTAACTCCCTCCTTTCCATTCTATTTCACTCCACTCCATTCCATTCGTTCCACTCATTCCTTCATTAATTCATTCATCATTTCTTTCGTTCGTTCATTCCATTGCGTTCCATTCCTTGAGAGCCCAGTCCACTCATTCATGTATTCATTCATCCATCACCAACAGCAGCATCCGCATCAGCATCAGCATCAACATCATCATCAGCAGCAGCATCAGCATCAGCATCAGCATCAGCATCAGCATCAGCATCAGCATCAGCATCAGCATCAGCAGCATCAGCATCAGCATCAGCATCAGCATCAGCATCAGCATCAGCATCAGCATCAGCATCAGCATCAGCATCAGCATCAGCATCAGCATCAGCATCAACATCAGCAGCATCAGCATCAGCATCAGCATCAGCATCAGCATCAGCATCAGCATCAGCATCAGCAGAAGCAGCAGCAGCAGCATCGGCATCGGCATCGGCATCGGCATCATCATCATCATCATCAGCAGCAGCAGGAGCAGCAGCACCACTTCGTCGCAATCCAGACAAGCATCATCGGCATGAAAACGACACGCTGTAAATTCCGATACACCCCCCGCAAATAGTCTATTCTTGTTGTTCTCATTTCTATTGTTACGATTACAGGCCTGATGATGAGTTTGGTGACGACGAGCATAATGGTGTTTCATTACAGACTTGATAACCCTGAACGAGTCTTGGCACTTCCCTGCAGGTTGTGATGGTTCCACTTGAGTATTTACTGTCTTCTATGCCCAGCGCCTTCCACTAAACAGGAAAACCTTCCTCATACAAGCTTCTTCAACTTGAAGGATCATGGGACTTAGTAAATAGGTTACTATACTGAGCATTGATGATAACCAAAGTTAAGGTACTTATTAGTTTAGTCCCATGATCCTCCAAGTACAGCCCACCAGACCGAACCACTGTACACACCGATACAAAACGCGTCGCCGCAACTGAACCCACAAAGGGTTTAGGGTTTGGGGCTTTTGCGCTCCAGCTTAGGGCATGCTTCGTCCTTTTTTTTTAATGCGCTCAGTTCCCAGGTTCAGGCATCTCGAGGCATCGAGCGTCCAACGGGCACAGCACTTGCATAGAGGGCCTCAGGAACCCTGGGCCCTAAACCGCACACCCTAAAAGTTAAACCTAATGCTGCCTTGAGTCCTGAACCCTCAAACCTCAAGTGAACATGTCCTGGAGGATACCGGTAGATAGGAAGCTCGCCAGAGCTCCATAGCTAGGCCTGAGAATAGCTGTTGTGCCGCTGGAGTGGTGGCTGAGGGTGGGTGGGGTTGAAGGTTCGTGCAATATGGGAGCCTTCTTGCTGGAATCGGGTGTTGGGATATATTCTACTATAAACCGTAAACCCTAAACCCTAAACCCTAAACTCTAAACCGTTATAAACCGATTCAGGAAGCAAAACGGCTAATATTCATGGTGCCTTTTGAGGCTTCCGTTTGATGGTGAGAGCAGAAATTCCGAGAAAGCCAAAATTTGAAACCCCTAAGTCCCAACCCCTCCGACCCCAAAGTCTGAACGGTTTAGGGTTTAGTTTAGGGTTTACGGTTTAGGGTTTAGGGTTTAGGGTTTAGCCAAGAAACTGCTGAAACCCCGAACTCTGCACCGCGAACCATTGGATAGCCGTACTCTAGGGGCCTTCATACTTAGAATCGGGTTTTGGGGCCCATTATACTATACTTATAAATTGGAATCCCAAAAAAAAATAGTATTTAGTATTGGTAGTTGTTTAGGCTCCTATATCATTCCTGCCCGGTCTCGGGTCTTAGATGCTCTGAGATCTGCCCCCGCTCGCTATGCTGTCTGGTTCCTAGTAGGGGGGATAGATTATGGAGGCGCTGATTGGGGATCCCATGGGAGTTTCCGAAAGTAGGGGAACCCTAAACCCTAAACCCTAAACCCCTAAACCCTAAACCCTAAACCCTAAACCCCTAAACCCGACGAAGCCCCATCCAGCGCTGAAGCCCCGATGAGCCGGGGAAGGAACCCGAAGCTCCAAGTGGCAACGCCCGAAACCTTTAACTACTTAATAATCCCTATATTACCCCCATAAGGAATACATTTTTTATTTTTTGGGGGGCTCTTAAGCAAATAGTAGATCCTAACCCAAACTCCCTAGACCCTAAGCACCTAAGCTCTAAACTAAAACCCTAAAACCCCAAAAACCCTGAACCCCCAAACCCCAAACCCTAAACCCCTAAACCCTAAACCAAAACCCTAAACCCTAAACCCCCTAAACCCCAAACCCCAAAAACCCTAAACCCCAAAAACCCTAAACCACAAAAACACCAAAAACCCTACACCCTAAACCCGTAAACCCCCAACTAAAACCCTAAACCCAACACCCCCAAAACCCTAAACCCCAAAAAACCCAAAAACCTTTAAACCCCAAAAAACCCTAAATCCCCAAAACCCTAAGCCAGCCTAATCTCCTAACCTCAGACTGGGAATCTGACCCATACGGCTTCCAGTCGATGATGTTGATCTGATTGGGCTGTGCAACAGCTGCACGAAACGCCTTCCGCTTCAAAAACATGGGGGGAGGAGACTTTGATTTCATATAGGGGCCTTAAATAATTAGACTACCGTTTGGGGGCCCATTATTTTCGAATTATACTCATATACGGACGCCCGCAAACAATACAGGTAATTACTTAGGCCCCTATACCCTAAACCCTGAACCCTAAAAGCCCTAAACCCCTTATAGCACCCTTTCGGATCCCTTATAGTAGTAATCTTTATAAGGGCCTCTGGGAAGTCAGGATTTTGGTGCACCAGGGCTTACGCCTTGAGGCCTGAGGGTAGCCTTTCAAGCGACAAAATCTAGAAAACCCTGCGTGGGCTTCAAAGCAATAGAAAACCCTATCGAATGCTTGTCCAACCCGAAACGACCCTAAAAAACCCTAAAACCGTACACCCTTTAGCCCTTAAACCCTAATACTCCTCAGCCCTAAACCCTTAAACCCCTAACCCCCTAAACCCCCTAAACCCTTCAACCCCTAAACCCCAAACCCTCGGCAAATCCTGGAAACCCCTGAACGAATGCCCAGATCTGGCAGCGACGGCGAGGTAAGAAACTCAGTTGTGTGACGGGGGGGGGGGGTGATTTAGGGTTAGGGCTTCTATTTGGGAGGGTTCAGCGTTTGAGATTTCGGGCACAGGGTCTAGGTTTACGCTTCGGATTCTCGATGCTGCAAGGTACGAGAGCTGGGTCATAGCTCCCTTCCCTAGTTCCCCCTTAGCGCGAAAGTTACCCTCCTTCGTGATACTGTAGTCACTTGTAAATAACCATTCTTGTTGCATATGATCTCGCACACGCTCATCAATATAGGCATGGGCGTCACCGCGTACCATCGACCGCGCACGTCACTTGTCGGGTATCTGCACCTAATGAAAGAGCCCGATGGCTTATCATCCTCTTGCTCAAGAACAGCAATGTCTGCACATGCATCAATTAGGACGGGGCTACGACTTTCATGTTGAACTTCTTCCAAAGCTGTCCAGCCTGAAATAACAATACGCACCTTCAGAGCCACTCAAAACCAAGTTGGAAATTCTTTCAACAAGACACTCTCAAGTAGCTCCGCCGAATCTCACCGATCTGCCTTCTTGAGGAAGTCAATTTGGTATAAGTTACCATTCTAGGAATTTATGGTAACCTACAGTACTAGGTGATACTAGGTGCTATCCGTATCTATAGTCGCTTAAGCTTCCTCAAAACGAGTCTCCCCGTTGCCTCACCCAGTCCTGAGTCTTTCCACTCCCCAGTGCCGTTGGCCATAAAGTTGGTGGCGTAGTCAAGCTCCTTGTACACCTGAGCTCTCCATGGCTCAAGTTTCACACGGTTTCATACGGTTGATGATATAAATCCTGCATGACCCATAATAGGGAATATACCATAGTTCCCATAGTTTAGGGCCCTTAAGGTCATCCCAAAGTCCCTAGAAGCCGTACAAGCCCTACGGTTGATGATATAGATCCTGCATGACCTTAAGGGCCCTAAACTATGGGAATTATGGTATATTCCTTATTATGGGTAATGCAGGATTTACATCATCAACAGTAGGGCTTGTAAGTCTTCCAGGGACTTTGTGTTTAGGCTTGAAAAGATCTTTGTACGCCTCAGCGAACCAGACCCTTAGCCCTACACCCTACATCCATAAACCCTTACTGAACCCTAATAGCACGCTAAACCCTAAACCCCAAACCCTAATCAAGACAGTAAGACCCTAAAGCCCGCAAACAGAGGCCGTCTGAGTGCAGAAGGAGATTCTGTAAGAGCTGTTTGATGAGGTTGCCAAGAAGGGGGACTTTCATGATTAGACTAACGCTTGGGCTTTTGGGGATCTCATGGACTATTTGGGCATCTAATGGCTGATCCTTCTGAATTCCTAGACTAGAGCACTTCTCTAATGCACTTGTAGAATCCAAGTCGTTCTCATCCAAGTCCGGTTTAGGGCCAAGTAGTCTTCCATGCGAAGGTTGGTGACGTCACCGCCGGAAGCGGCACCACCACTGGAACACGGCGGGTTGCCACCTGAACTGCTTCGGGGTTCCTCTTGGTCTGACCGCGAGGAGCGTTGTCGTCGTCGTCAGGCTCACTCACGCTCGAACGCTCTGAAGCCTCAGAATATGGATCTACAACCCTAAACCCCGAACCTTAAACCCTGAACCCTTAACCCTAGACCCTGAACCCTAAAAGCCTAAAACCCTGAACACTGAGCTCACTTCACTAAAGCCTAAACCCTAAACCCTTTAACCCTTGAACCGTTTAGCCCTGAAACCCTAAACCCTAAACCCTAAAGCCTAAACCCTAACCCTTTAACGCTAAACCCTAACACCTTAAACCGAAAACCCCAAACCCTAACCCCTAAACCTTAAACACACCCCTCTACCGAGCCTTGAGCCCTAGCCTGAGGGTCCAGGGTTGAGGGTTTGGTGGTTTAGGGGTTGGGGTTTGGGGTGTAGGGCTTCTTTGTCATAGGTGGGTAGCATTTTACATGTTTAAGGAAGCACATGAAGGAATGAAAATTCAATCTTCTAATTCTATCCGCACCACGGAACAGTTTCGGTATGTTGCGACAGTCGATGTGCGATTTACAGCTAGGGACGAGCCCATCCCTAGTTGCGTTTCCGACCGCCGGAACCAAAGAGACGAAATGAGCTTGCGGTTTACTTTACGGTTGATGATACAAATCCTGCATTACCCATAATAAGGTATGTACCATAAATCCCGTAGTTTAGGGCCCTTAAAATAATGCAGGGTTTATATCATCAACCGTAGGGGCCTGGTAGTGGTCTGCGGCCTGGAGGAGCTCATCTCTCTTAAGAGTCGCGACGAACGTCTTCGACTCGCTTAGAACAGGGTTCTGGGGCCCAGTATACTATACTTACAATAAAGAACCACCAAAATCGCACTGGTAATTATTTAAGCCCTTGTAGTAGGGCAAAACCCACCATGAAAATCTGAACACGAACCACGGGCCTCAAGAACTTTAGGGCTTGTAGGGTTTGCCGTTTAGGGATAAGGGCTTGGGGTTTAGGGTTTAGGGGTCTAGGGTAAAGCCGCAAACCCCCTACTACCCTCACTAAAGATTCCCTCGCAGAGCCCTTGCAAGCAATCTTATCCCCTAAACCCTTAACCCTAAACCCTGAACCCTAAGCCCCTAAACCCTAAACCCTAAAACCCTTTAAAAAATGCTCAGCAGCTGAGTAGATCAGGTTTCCCTCCAGGTCAAAAATGAAAATGTCGTAGTAGTTTCCTCGGAGTCAAGGTTTCTTTAGGGTTTAGGGTTTAGGTTTCTGGCTTGGGGGGGTTTCCGCAGGGTCTTTCAAAGATGAGGCCGGCACGGAATGTCAGGGCCTAAACATCTGAATCCAGCGCCAAAGTCGACAGGCGGATCCCCCGGGGCTCGGTAAACACTTGGTGAACAAGTGATGTAGGGCCTAAAGCACAAAGCAAAACGCTGCAGCAGGATTGCGGTAGGGCCGGCCCTCAATGGAACTACTCCCCAAGCCGTAAACCCTGAAATCGCAGAACTGCTGCGAGTCTAAAGACTGCAAGCCCTGACATGTTTTCGGACAGTCTGTGAACAACACGTACACACGCGCATACATGCATACATACATACATGAAGTATACATACTTGTCACACACACGCTCTCTCTCTCACTCACTCACTCCCTCACTCACTCTCTCACTCACTCCCTCACTCACTCTCACTCTCCACTCTCTCCTCTCTCTCTCACTCTCTCTCTCTCTCTCTCTCTCCTCTCTCTCTCTCTCTCCCTCTCTCTCTCTCTCCCTCTCTCTCTCTCTCTCTCTCTCTCTCTCTCTCTCTCTCTCTCTCTCTCTCTCTCTCTCTCTCTCTCTCTCTCTCTCTCTCTCTCTCTCTCCCTGTCTGCATCTATCGATCCATCCACCCATCTATCTGTCTATATACGGTAATGTATGTAATATGCTCAATCACACCATACTACCGCTGTCAAGTTACAAGATATGTGTATACTCATACTGATACTTATGCTCATACTGAAACTAACACTTTTACTTGGACTTGGACTTACACTTATACATATTCTTACAGTTATACTTATACTTGTACTTATACGCATGCTTTTGCTTATACTTCTATTGAGACTTGTACTTACACTTAAACTTGTCCTTATACATACTTGCATGCATGCATGCGTTCAGGCAGGAATGCATATGCATACGCATACACATGCACATGCAAATGCATCGACATGTACATATGCACGCCTATATGTACATACACACATACATATGTACATGTGCTTAGAACTATACATATATATATATATATATATATATATATATACATATGTGTGCGTGTATATATATATATATATATATATATATATATACATATGTAGGGATATACATGTAGGTATATGTATATGTACACACATGTGTGTATATATATATATATATATATATGTGTGTGTGTGTGAATGTGTATATATATATATATACATATATATATATATATATATACATATAATGTCGAAACATGTGGTTATGCACTACAACGTATGTATGTGTATACATATATATATATATATATACGTATGGATGTGTGTCATACACACATTATGCGTATGTGCATTCCCACACTTGTGTATATGTATGTACATACATAGATGCAGTTGCACACACTCCATTACAATATATGTGTAGGTGTACCACACGTATATGTGTATAAGATTAGCAATACGTTTTTGTGCATGTGCATACAAATACAGATACAAACGCACACAAGCACTTTTATACATTTAAATGTATATATATATATATATATAAAGACTTATGGTGAAGCATGTTATGGCTTGTTATTGTGCTGATATCAGCTCGCTTTGCTTCGGGGTCAGGCCGGATCTCGACAAAATGAGACCAAAAACAGGACTGCACAGCCGAAGCGCTCGCGTAGAGAATGTCGCGGTAGGTCGGATGAAAGTTGCGGTGGGCAGTGTGGTAGCCTCGACATGCTTAGATTTCGAAATGTGGGGCCTCGGGTTGGCGGGTGCAGGTTCAAGACTTTGCAATGTTCTATACTGAACTAAGAACCCTAGCAAAAATTAAAGTTTTAGCTGTTTCTTAGGGATTATAATGACCAAAAATTAACAACTATTTCTAAGTACCCCTAAGTGCTGTGCAGCATGGGCAGTTGGCATGGTGATGGGGTCTGATTGGAGCATGTCTCGAAAAAAACTTCATCTGCCTGATCTGCTCCCCTAACCCCAAAATCTGAATTCCGACAGAGACAGATGCAGATCTGTAATCCGCGCCCAGTGAGAAGGTGTAGGGTTTAGGGGTGATGGCAAATCTCAAAATTATAGTGAGACGTGGGAGCAGGAGCGGCAAGGAGGGCCCTTGGCCGTTGTCACAAGCCCCACCATGCCGGAGCCACGAAACTCTCCAAATTCTGAATATCTCCCAGCGGGTCCATATACACTACTATTGTTTGAATTAAGTCCAAAGCCATAATGATGATGGTGTCGTAAAGCCTAATTCCACAATAGTAGTGTATATGGACCCTCTGGGCCATCTATCAAGCCCTATACGTGGAAACTGTGATTGCCCAGTGTCTTTCCGGCCCCTGCGCATAATCCAAGTTGTCCTCAGATGAAAAAAGGCTTCCAGTAGCGCAGTAGACAGTAGGCTTATGGACTCCTGGGTTCTCGGAGTACAAGTTTTTGGCTTAGGGTTTAAAGCTCTGGCGTGTAGGATGTTGCATTTTGGGGTGTGTGTGTGTGTGTGTGTGTGCTGAAGGGGACTTTGAGGCTCATAGTCCTGGGGTTTAAGGCGGTTGAGAGTGTAGGGGACATTCCCTGCGTGAAGTTTGGGGTCTTATGACTACACGATTCATTGAGGCTTTGCTGGCTTGAGGGTTTAGGGCCTTTAGGGTTTGGGTTTTTAGGGTTCTTTTAGCAACTCGCATAAGGGCGTCGACAAAAAAAGGATAGGGATGTAGTACGGGGATTGCACTTAGCACCACATGACGAAACGCTAAACCTGAACCTTAACCAAAAAGCTGAAACCTAAGCCCTAAACAACCTAAACCAAAAAGCTGAAACCAAACCTAAACCTAAGCCAAAAAGCTGAAACTAAACCTAAACCTAAGCCAAAAAGCTGAAACCAAACCTAAAACTAAACCAAAAAGCTGAGACCAAACCTAAACCTAAACTAAAAAGGTGAAACCAAAGCCCTACAGCCCAGTCTCTGCTTCTTCTACGGCGGCTTGGATTCAGGCTTATGAGTATAACCCTAAGGCTCCAAAACACCCAACAATTAGGTCCATAGGTTTTGGACAGTAGTTGTGTCGGTTACCATTTGGGAGAGTATATGAGTGTTAGGTACTCGGACAGTTAAGGTAAGACGAGTATACTAGACCCAAGAGTAACCTAGGAATAAAAAGGGTGCCCTTTTTGGTTTAAAGGGGCTTATAAGGGAACCTGAATCCTAGAAAAAGGGAATAAGGGCCTACTCTAGGTCCTAGAAGAGCAAGCCTCACCGAAGCCTTTTTAGCCGGTTTCATGGCTTTTGGGTTCAGGGTAGAAAAATCCGTAAACCCAGAGAACCCTACTTGTCGGGTATCATGCGGAACTAAAGGTTATCCTTTTTGGTTATATAGGGGTTATGATTATATAGGGACTACTATACTACCCAAAGAAGGTTAAAGGTGGTTGCCTACTCTACTACTAGGGAGCACATGTTGCAGGGCTCAGGCGCAGCGTCCCAACATCAGCCGAGCATCTTTGGAGCCAACCGCATTGGGGTTGGAGTGGATATACGCGATCTGAAGATCCTGCAATCCTCAGTACTCAAGATCGAACCCACCCTAAACCCTAAACCCCAAATCCCAAAACCCCAAAACCCTAACCCCTAAACCCTAAATAGCAAAACCCCAAACCCCCAAAACCCTAAACCCTAAAGCCTAAATCCCAAAACCCCAAAACCACCAAACCTCAAACCCTATAAACCCTAAACCCAAAATCCCAAAACCCCAAAACCACCAAACCCTAAACCCTAAACCCGGTGTCAGCCAGAAAGGTCCTCGGCTGCTCAAAGCTTCTCACTCATGCACGGGTCGGATAGCAAACCCTACACCCGAAGCCGCGAACTAAACCCTACCCGCACCTCCAAAGTCTGTAGAATAACAGTTGAACCCTAAGCCCTAAACCCTAAACCCTATACCCCTAAACCCCTAAACACCTACACCCCTGAAGCCCCTGCAGCCCCTAAACCCCAAAACCTTGGAACCCTGAACCCCTGAGCACCAAAACCGAAATTTCTGAGCCGCGAGGCGGAGGTCGTCAGATGGTCGGAAGCTGTCCCAGCCTTCTTTGAAGGCCAGGAAAGCCTCGGACCGTTAGGGTTTAGGGTTTGGGGGTTTGACGTTCTCCTTCCTTCTCTGAAGGCCAGGAAAGTCTCGGACTGATGCTATAGGTTCTTTACCTTAACCCCAAGTAACCTACCTTTCTAAGGACTTATATAAAGAAATCGTAATAGGGAGCCCTGAAAAAGGTAGGTTCCTTAGGGTTCTTTAGTGTTTAGGGTTTGGGTGTTTAAGTTCTCTTTCCTTCTTTGAAGCCAAGGAAAGCCTCGGAAAGACAGGGATTTCTCGAGGGTTTTGGACTTAGGGCTTTGGGGGTTTAGGGTTTCGGGCTTAGCGTATTCCACAACAGATTTATGTTACATTACAGGGTTTAAGGTGTTCAGGCTCACCGCTTCATGTCTGGGGTTTACGGTTGAGGGTTTAGGGTGAGGTTTCGGTCACGGTTTGTCGCTGAGGTCGTGGAGGTCTGGAGCTTAAACAGGTTTATGGTGAACCCCAGAAAGTTGGAACATGGATTTAGGATGATGAGTGCACGGATTCCATATGCTTTACCTAGAGGGCATGAGGATAACGATGTTGCAACTTTCTGGCTTCTACTGTAGGACCACTCCACCTCTGCAAATTTCTTCAAAGTCCGGAGAACCAAGTTCCCCCCCCCCCCCCGCGCCAACAGAAGGCTATTGTTCAGTTTGGCCAAGCAGCAAACAAACAAGAAAGAACCAGGTGACTTCGCCCTAAACCCTCAATTCCAACCCTCGAAAGGCATGTTGCTAAGAGACGCCTGTAGAACGTTTTAATTTAATGCCCGTGTATCGAGGAATATGGGCTAAACCATCAGATGCACTCTATAGTATCAAGTACGTTTCCTAAGCCCCAGACCCTAAACCCTAAACCCAAAAACCCAAAGCCCTAAACCGTAACCCCTAAACCCGAAACCCTTAACTCTAGACGAATGTCCAAACTTCTTAATAGGCCCAGATAAACTTCTTAATAGGCCCAGATAACAACTGTGCGAGCTTGTACAACCCTGAAGGACGAAATGAACCCTAAAAGGGTGTAAGGTTCATATACCATATGGGCAGCTGTCAAAACTAAGATCCCTTTTGGGGTACCTAAATAATATAATAGGGAGCCAAAAAGGGACCACAATTTTGACAACCACCCATATGGGGATTCACATAGTTTATGGGTATAGGGCCCCAGAGACTCCAATATCCCTTAACTAAGGAGTATATTAAGGATCCTACTATAATTTAAGGGCCCCTACTTTTAAGGGTCCTGAGAGTGTGAACCCCAATCGCGAGCCAAACCCGGTTTAGGGCCTTTTTCAGTTTGGGGTTCAGGGTTTAGAGGTTTAGGGGTTTAGGCTTTGTTTTTGAGGGCTCTTTTCCAACTGGTTGGCGGGGTTTAGGGCTTAGGGTTTAGGGTTCAGTATGAAGCCCTGATCCAATAAAGCCCTATATAGAACGCTAGGGCGCTACAACCCTAGGCCCTAGACCTACACCCCGGCGACAAAGACCTTAAACTAACAGCCAACACAGTCAAAACTCGTGAAGGAGTAACAATGCTAGTGTACCTCGCATTCCTGCCGACTCCCATATGGGTGGTTATCAAAATTATGGTCCCTAATTGGGTACCCTAAATATTAAGTGTCGTATTATATTAAGGACCCATAAAGGGGCCACCCCTATACCCTAAACTACCCCTAAACCCTACTATAGACCCAAAGCCCTGAACCCTGAACCCTAAACTACCCAAAACTATTGAACTCCCTGAACCCTTTATAGAACCCTTATAGATCCCTTAAAGGAACCCTTAGGGTACCATATTAGGGTCCCCTGTTTTCGGGAACCCCCATATTGAACCACCCCTATACTATACCCTAAACTACCCCTAAACCCTACTATAAACCCTAAACCCTAAGCCCTGAACCCCTACACCCTAAACCCTGAGCCCTAAACTACCCAAATCTATTGAACTCTCTTCGCAAAGATAGGGGACCCCAATATAGTCCCCAAAATAAGGGTCTCCTATTTTCGGAAACCCCCATATTGAGCTCTCTTCGCAAAGCCCACAAGCCGCCTGGACCAGAACGGGGTTGGCCGCCTCGGTGGCGATGAATCCCAGGTGGTCGGTCAGAAAATCCTGAACTTGAGGGTCGAGGGTTTAGGGTTTGGGGTCTGGGGTTTAGGGGTCGAGGGGTTTAGGGGTTCAGGGGTTTAGGGGTTTAGGGGTTTAGGGGTTTCGGGTTTAGGGAAAGTCCTGAACTTGAGGTTTAAGTTTTGGCGTCTTGAGGCTGTGGGCTATCTCTACGCCTCCAAACCCTGTAAGCCGTGGGCCCTAAAAATCTAGAGTCCTAGAGGCCCTAAACATGTAAAGCATCGAACTAAGCAATCCGATTCGCTCTAGAACCTACAGGGCTTGGTTTGGCGTCTTCTGGCCGGGAACAAGATATGTCCATAGCCACCATTGTACAGCCAGTTTCGTCGCTAACCTATCTTATGGCTGAGATCCTATCATAAGAATAGAAGCCCTGAACCCTAAACCCTAAGAACTCCAGTGGACACCATATCTACTTACGGGCGGTGTCCTGAGATTCAGCCCGAAGGCTCTCAGAGAGATGATGCTAATTATTGGGGGTGTAGGGTTTAGGGTTTAGGGTTTAGGGTTAATTTGGGCTCGGCTCGGGCCGAAGCGGTCAGAGTTCCCCCCCCCCCCAGACCCCACACCCTGTTCCCACCGCTTCCCTCGTCTCTTCCTTGCGGCCAGGCAAGACAAGCTAGCTTGCAACATTCGTGTAGTTGATGCCAAGGCGTTGGAATTCTGGGGCTGTGTCTTGTAAGTGCTTTGTTGCATAGCATACGCTTGATTCCCCTCCCAACATATATAAGGCTGAGTACGAGACCAGTGAGAAGTGTGGGATAACGGAGGGGAATGTGCCACTTTCGCATGGGACTAGTGCTGAGCCTCAGCACGGAAAGATTCATTCATTCATTTCAGGACCTCCCCTGTGTGACCTACCTGCTGCTCTCCGAAACAGTGAACCTGCTTCAAGTACGTAGAGCTGGGCCGAGTCTGACCATTCGAAGCGTTTAAAATTAGATTTACACTTTTTGGGGATTCACGGGTCTTTGAAGGGATTTTGCGCACTTTGCTAGAAGGAAGATGAGGTCTGTACCTTGTTCCAATATGCCGGCGTTGTCCGTCATGTGCGTGTTTCTGTGTGTGTACATGTGTATATACATATATATATATATATATATATATATACCTGCATCTATATATATATATATATATATATATAATGTATTTATATTTCTTTTTATGTACACCTACCTAGCTACTTAGCTAGCTAGCTAGCTGGCTACCTACTCACCTATATACATACATACCTACATACATGCATGCATGCATACATACGTATATGTATAATATTGTGTGTATATATATATATATACGTGTGTGTGTGTACAGAGCGAGAGACCTGATGTATTTATATTTCTTTTTATGTACACCTACCTAGCTACTTAGCTAGCTAGCTAGCTGGCTACCTACTCACCTATATACATACATACCTACATACATGCATGCATGCATACATACGTATATGTATAATATTGTGTGATATACAGAGCGAGAGAGAGAGAGAGAGAGAGAGAGAGAGAGAGAGAGAGAGAGAGAGAGAGAGAGAGAGAGAGAGAGAGAGAGAGAGAGAGAGAGAGAGAAAGAGAGAGAGAAAGAGGAAGAGAGAGAGAGAGAGAGAGAGAGAGAGAGAGAGAGGAGAGAGAGGGGGAGAGAGAGAGAGAGGGAGAGGGAGAGAGAGAGAGAGAGGGGGAGAGAGAAACAGCAAAGTTAGCTTTTCGATGTTATATCAGACATATATTTGGCCCGGAGTCCAGACCGCCCTTATGCCGGAATACAAACCATGACCTTCAGGGTCAACGCATACCCTAAACCCGAAAACCCCAAACCCGAAACCAAAAAAAACAACTAAGGACCTATACCCCCTAAATCCTGAGACCCCAACGCCGAAACAAGAAAAAACAAGTTAAAAAAAAAAAAAAAAAAAAAAAAAAAAACCCAAATCCGGCCTTCGAGCCGTAGAGCTGGATGAGGATCGCCTTTAAGGCCTCACCGTACCGGGCTTCTAGGCTCTGGGTTTAGGGCCGTTTCGGGGGGTTGAGGGCTCAGGGTGTGGGGTTTAGGGTTTAGAGTTCAAGGCTCAGGCTTGAGAGTTTGGGGTTTAGAGCTCCAGAAGAGTACTAGAAGGCTACTATAAGTATAAGGGGGTTAGGGCTTTAATTTTAGGGCTTAGGTTTAGGGTTTTGGGTTGCCCAAGCCTTGGAATTGTTCCTGACTTGTGCAAACTCGTGCTTTTCTGGCGCCTTCAGCTCCGATCATTCAGCTTCGTCTTGACCCGTCAGTGAACTCTGGACAAATCCTGAACCGCAACCCCCATCCTAAAACTCGAAAACGAAGGTTAAGAGCTTTGGTTTAGGGTTTAAGGGGTAAAGCTTCAATCCCACAAACTCTAAATCCTAAACCCAGGAGTTTACATAGACCATGCAATATCGTTTTTCGGTTAGCAAGGTACAGGGTCCTAACCGTAAAACACGCTATCCCAAAACTGTACTGGGCAGATCCGTAAACTCTAAATCCTAAACCATGGATCGTAAGCCCTACATCCTAAAGCCTAAACCATCAAGAATTACAGGAAACAAAATCGTGCGCCGCTGTGCACCTGGCTTAGTTGCTAAGTTCAGAAGCCTCAAACAGCATACACTTTCAGTTTCATAGGAGATCATGTCATCATACATGATCCCAGAAATTGCAAGTTGTACCCACTCTGCTACTGAGCTAGTTGCCGCCATCCAGCTGCCAGTGTTCGTCACATGGAAGCAAGGTGCAAGACCCAGCGCACTCGAGCCCAGCCGAGGCGCAACTCCCGCCCAGCTCGGCCCCCGGCCCAGTCCAACCCAGCCCAACCCCAAATTCGAAATCAGATTCCAGAAAGATAACTTCGCTCAAAACTTCTGTCACAAACTACTTCCATAAGTCCCAAACCCTAAACCTTAAGCCCTCGGAGCTTAGGGTTGGGGGAATCCCAGAAGAAGGCTGTTGGCCTCGTAGTCCACCTGCACCAACGACATCTCGGTGAGGCTGCAGGCATCTCTCGTTCGCTCCACCGGCACCTCGAGCACTTCTTTCTGTAAGGGCTTCTTAGGTTTAGGGTGAAGGGTTTAGGGTTGCAAGCCTAAGCGTCTAGGATGAAGAGTTTAGGGAGTAAGGACTAGGCATTTAAGAATCTATGGTTTAGGGTGCATGTCTTTGTGTGGGAGGGGCGGCTCTTTCGCAGGGTTTGTCTTGGGCGCTTACATGTGTCACAGAGTGTTTTCTGCCTGCCCATGCCTGTAACCGTACAAGCCAATAGCTAGATGCCTTTATTGCCTATAGCGATACCGATACCTGTATCATTGTGTCATGTAGGCAACTATCATGTGAGTCATAAAAGCAATACTCGGACGGAATCGGAACGGCGTTGTGTAAGGTGATCCAATATCACATGTATACACTATCCCTAGACCCCAAACCCAGTGCAATGTACGGTACTGATGATCTTGATCTGCTACTCCACGCCAGCAAAGGCCCGGGAACGGCTCATACATCAGTTAGGTGTTAGGGTTTAGGAGCCCTGAACCCCAACCCTAAACCAGAAAGTTTAGGGATTAGGGTTTAGGGCGCCGAGCCGTTGCTCAAACGCCGGGGGCTTTGAGTGTGGGCTTTGCCATTGGACAACATTGGCGCTACTTGCAAGTAGCGGTTAGAGTTTAGGTTCGTCGCTGCATGTACCTCTCAGTAGCATCAGTATCACGCTGGGACCTCAGCTCAAAGAGCTATCCCTAATCTGGATTACAGCATACTCCGAATTGGACGGCTCTTGATGAAACCCTAAACCCTAAACCGTTGAGGACCCTGCACAGTACCCAGATAAGAGACCTATGGCCGACAACAGAGGGTACTTCAGCAGTAACTTTTCCCTACGAATCCAAAATCACCCAAGCTAGGATGCCCAGTGACCTAGGGGAAAAAGGGCTCCCTTTTTGGTATTGGGTACCTTTTAAAGGAACCTAGGACTACAAAAAGGGAATAAGGGTACTACTGGGCATGCTAGCAAGAAGTAAGGTACATGGGCTGAGACTTGGGGGAGTATACGATCCTTGGGAACTTAGCCCCCCGAGCGTGGAGGTTGAGGATGTTTAGTATTGCTTCACTCGAGCTCCCACTCCCTTCACTGGAGGGAGCCGACAGAGGTGGTTCCGTTTTGACATGAAAGGGTCTATGGTTTGGGCTAAAGCGGACTTTGACCCTGGGTGCAGAGTGTGTCTGCTGTACTATAGAGAGGGCCAGATAGGAACTCGAAGGGGGTCTTCATTGAGACGATAGTCCCGCTCTGGGTCTTCCTCTTCCACAGTCCTACGGTTTATGATATAAATCCTGCATGACCCATAATAAGGAAGATGCCATAATCCCCATATATCCCTTAGTCTGGGTAATGCAGGGTTTATATCATCAACCGTACGAACAACCCAGGCATCAAGGAAATAACCTCGCCTCTGACTCTGCGCAAGTCAACCCAAAACGCTCAGGCGTAAGGTGCTAAAGTCATAACCTGTTGTAGAGCATACAGTACAAACCCTGCTGAACCCCGAACCTTAAGCCCTTAGGCCAGGCTTGACTGAGGAAGTTGACTAAACCCTCACACCTGAACCCAAAACCTTAAACCCTACCCCCTCAATCCTGAACCTTGAATTCTTAAACCCTAAACCCCTAAACCCTGAACCCGAACTCCCTTTACTATTACTATTACTATTACCGTTACTATCATTAGTAAACTTAAACCTTAACACGAGCGAGGTGCCCCGGGAGCGACAGAAGAGCTGTCGGTGCCCAGGAGCAGCTCAGCGTGATTGGCCTTTTGACGGATTTCGAGGCTTGCTTTTAGAGTTAATTTTTACACATGGGTCGGGGATTTAGAGTTTAGGCTTTAGGGTTTAGATTTTTAGGGTTTGGGGCACAAGGCTTACAAAAAAGTCCTTAAGGCTCAGTGAGGATTGCTATAGGTGGTGGGGTTCGGTTGGCCTTCTAGCCGGGTCCAGTGGCGTTGGGTTTCGGGACTGCAACAAACTCCTTCGGGTTCAGTTGGGTTGATTTCAGGTTTAGGGTTCAGTTGCAGGGTTCAGGGGCACAGTACAGGGTTCAGGGACTACCCTTCATTACCTGGGGTTCGGTTACTTGGAGGCCCTTTTGACTTAGTAAGTAGGGTTAGTAAGGTAAGTTATGGGGATTATAATCGGGTTTCTAGGGGATACTAAGTAGACTTACTAAGTCAAAAGGGCCTCCAAGTAGGGTTATATAGGACTTGGGGTCACTTGGAGGCTATTGGGTTTCAAACCTTTGGGCTTCCACCCAAAGACTAAACCCTGAACCCCCCTAAACCGTTTTTGGGAACCCGCACAGAAACCCTCAAAGGACTCGTTTGAGGTAAACCCTTAGCCCTAGACCCTTTAAAATAACCCTGTTGAAGCCACGAAATCAAAGCCTCGAACAGCGCGGCGGAGGCCTCGAAGTCGCCTGCGGCTCCATCTAGCAGCGCAAGGTTTAGGGTTTAGGCTTTAGGATTCTGGGTTGAAGGTTCAGGGTTTAGGGTTACAGGTTTAAGGTTTCGGTGAGAATCCTACAGAAAGTCGACGTCGATAAGGGCTCGATAGAGTTGAGCGTCGTAGGTCCCCTCGAGTTAAAAGGTCGCCTACTCTACACTAAGAGTCTCTGTGTGTGCGTCTGTGTGCTGGCTTGGGCTTTCTCGGCTGTTCCAGCCTCGGTGAACTATATGTATCCTCATCTGTAACTATACTTGTGTATGTATATATATATATATGTAATATGCACATAGAGTTCTGTATGTACACACACCTAAACACCATTATTGCATATGTATCTAGGCATACCTATATGTGTGTGTGTAAATGTGTGTGAATGCGGGGGAGAGGGAGGGAGGGCGGAGAGAAAGGGAGAGACAGACAGAGACAGAGACAGAGACGGAGACACAGACAGAGAGTGCAGGCGCATGGGCATACCAACTGTTCTCGATGCAGACAAGTAAGTGTGTGTGTGTGTGTGTACGCGAACATGGTTACTACATATAGTCTCCACTGTAGTTCCTTTTTTGGGTTACCTTATAGGATCCTTAATATATAATTGGTTAAACCAAAAAAAGGAACTACAATGGAGACTATAGGTAGATCCTGGCAGGGAACGCCCTGGACCTGCAAGAGGGTCAACCCGACGGCTCCAACACCACAACCCTAAACCCTACATTCGTGAACCCTCAAATCCTGAACCCCAAATGGGTGGTTGTCAAAATTATGGTCCCTTTGGGGGTCCCCTAAATAATAGCCGCCGTATCATATTAGGAACCCAAAAAGGGACCATAACCATAACTTTGACAACCACCCAAATCAATAACCCTGATTCCCGAAAATCCAAGCCACCTACCTCAAACCAAAATCCTCCAAATGCCGATGCCAAGACAGCGAAAACACTTGGTAAATTCTGCGAAGATCCTGTCCGATTCTTGGCAGTGTCTCCGAGGTAGACAATGAGAGCCCTTAGCAGGACACATACTCTACGGCTTCACAGAGCTCGGCAAGTAGGGCTTTAGGGCTGGGCTTCAGGCTTCTTATTGCTCAGGATTCAGGGTTTCGAGCTTTACATTTAGGTTTAAACAGGTTGGGCCGTCGTGATGGGCTTTTCCTGCATCAAAAACCGTCATGAGTATCGCGCAGTCTGACCATTCGAATCAAAGCTACGGCGACGTAACGTGGACATGCAATGAACCTGTGGATTGTGGAACTTGCTGGTCGGAGCAGTAGGAAGATGCAGGAAGCTGTTTGGGCACAGCCACAAGCATGACTAAGGCTCTAAACCCCTAAACCCGAAACCCCTAAAGCCCTAAACCCGTAGACCCTAAACCCTGCTTAGGAATTCAGGGCAGGCAGATCTAAAGCTCCAGCATTTCAGGGGGATCGGGAGATTAGCTCAGGGCGAATCCCCACAGTACCAGGGTTTTGGGTTTAGGGCCTCGGGTTTAGGGCTTAGGGTTATGGGTTTAGGGCTTAGTACGGGTTTAGGGTTATTACCAGGGTTTTGGGTGTGGGGCTTTTGCCTCTTTTTCACACAGAATAAGGAGAATCCCTAATCTCAAACCGACCCTGCGCAAAACCTCCTCCACCGACAATAGTAGCTCCTTTGTTTGGCTTACAAAAATGATGGTTGGGATACCATAAGCAAACAATAAGGAACTAGTTGCAATGGAGACTGTAAGTAAAGACCCTTAACTTAAACGAACTCTAACCCTACACGCTAAACCCTAAACCGGAAAACAACTGCGAACTGCGAACCCCAATAATAACCTAAACCAATATGTTGAATGCACTCACGAAGCCAAGTCCAGAAAAAAAAATTGAAAGAACAGCTGCGCAATGGTTTAGCCCCAAAATCGTAAACCCATACCGACGACCTTCAAATAGCCCTAAAGTCCAGAAAAGACAGACACGCAACCATAAACCCTCAACAAACGCTACAAGGCCCAAAAGAAAAACTCCATGAACACGATTCCCTAGGCTATTTTGATCCAAAAGCCTTATATAGCATGGTCTTTGGGCTCAACAGCCTCAATAATTGAGTCCTTGAAGCCCTAAACCCTAAAACCCTAAACCGAAAACCCTAAACCCTAAACTTTAGGAAAACACCATGAATCCTCAACTGTCCTAGACAGTTTAGGCTCATTACCTAAACCGATAGATCCCTTATGGAGCCCTTTAAAGGAACCCCGAGACCCCAACAGTTGGGCATCCAGGTGACTCCTTGGCCATGCGTTGCGCCAGCACCTGAAGCTCCTCAGAGAGCTGCCAGATGACGCTCCTTTCAAGATTTAGGGCTTAGGATCTGGGGCTGGGGGGGTTTAGGGTTTGGGGGTTTACGGTTTGCGGTTCCTTCAAAGGGATCCTACAGGGGTTGGGGGTTTAGGGTTATTGGGGTTTAGGGTTCTTTCAAGATCTGGATGTTCCTTGAAGGGATCCTATAGGGTTCCCTTAAAGGGTTCCATAAAGGGGACTATAGGGTTTATCTTGGGGTTAAGGTTTAAGGGTTTGGGGGTTCCTATCTTTAAAGGGATCCTATAGAGTTTAGGGTTTAGAGATTCCTTTCAAGGGATCTTATAGGATTTAGGGTTTAGAGTTTGAGGGTTTAGGGATTTGGGTGCAGGGTTTAGGGTTCAGGGTTTACGGCTATTTGAAGGGAGAGGCTTAAGGACTACTACTGGGGCTACTTCAAGAATAGTACTTGTCTAACAACTTGCTGCAAGCACGGCACTAGGTACTTTAAGGGTTACTACAAGGGCCATTTTTTTCTCCAGGGTGGTTCCTTCAACGGATCTATAGGGATTCCTTTCAAGGGATCCATAAGGGATCTATAGGGTTTAGGGTTTAGGGTTAAAAAAAGCTTTTTGAGGGCTGTGAGCTAACTAGTAGGATCCACATTTTAAGGACCCCAGATTACCATGTGGGGTTTATCAAGGGTCCTTCCAGTGGTTCTGTAGGGATCCTTTTTGGGGCGTTTAATTTTTTAGGCTCCTGGGGTCTATGCGTTCAAAACGTTTTCTGAAAGGGTTCTTGTAAGGGCTCCAGACAGACGAGACGGGGCTCCTGTAAGGCCTCAGGGTTTGTGCACGTTTACGTCATGGTCGCTAGCGTGCTAGGGGGGGTCCACACCCGGGCCGCTCGTACTGTGCGTAGCAGGCATCCCACCCCAAGACCATGCGGTGACTCAACCTTTACACGTAGTCACGTAGTTCTCTTCTGGGAATCGCAGAAGCAGGGGCTTGAGTATCACCGAGGCATTGCAGCCGGGGTTTGGGCATATCGAGGGGTCTTTGAAAGGGGCTCTGGCAAGTCGACGGAAAGCCGGCCATGTCGGATGAACCGAGAAACTAGCAAGTAGCACTGGGTTTCTGTGAGGCTGTCTTGGATCACAGAATGACGACGCGGAAGTGGCGATTGTGACAAACAAGGCCCTCTGTGAGGCTGTCTTGGCAGCGAGCATTTTCGCTAATGTAGGAACCTGATTAAGAAACCTTGGGCCATTATTAAGAGGTTCCTTGTATGAATCCGAACTATTCTGGGGTTATAGGCCCAGGGTTTCTTAATCAGGTTCTTACATTAGTGGTGCATGTTGGCGTTCCGTGAGGCTCTCGGGCGTGTGCTGCCCAAATTGGGTTTCGGGTTTAGGGTTTAGGGGTTTAGGGGCTTAGGGCTTTAGGGTTTAGGGTTTAGGGGTTTAGGGGTTTAGGGGGTTAGGGTTTAGGGGTTCAGGGTTCAGGGCTGTAATTGGGCTGAGGCTGTCCGATCAGGTGCTGTGGTTGACGGCAGCGCATGTGTGCTGTTTACTCTGTCTCGGTGCGCCGCCTAACGGTCCCGGTTCGTCCGGCAGAAGTTCCGGCAGGAGCCAGGCACTGCCCAGAGTTCGTCCGGGAACCGGGTGGGGCGGTGGCGGAGAAATGAGGAGGCTTTCCTTATTGTTCTTTCACTGCGTCCTCAGATAGGGAGCGAGCATTCTTGTCCTCTTGCGCGGGATTTCTCAAGAAAGCGACAGCAAAAGGCGTGCAAGCTTAGGGCGCTGCCTTGTACCAGGTGGTCGCCCCCTCATGTAAAACAGAACAAGACCTTACTGAGATGACAATGAGAAACCGTGTGAAATCGTCGAAGGATGAATAGAGAAAGCCTTAAACTCTACGTAAAGTTCGAATCAGGAACCCAAACCCTAAAGCCCTATATAATCGGGCGTTAAGCGAACAGTGAAGGCACTTCTAGCCCGTATGATAATTAAACAGAAACCTGCTGACACGCTCTTGAGTGACTCCGGGCCGTTTGCACGTGAGCGTTTCGTGAAAGCTCCGAACTGCGCGAACCATTGGTTTCAGCACATCCCTGGTTTGCGCATTCCTTTTCGGGAAGAGCGCGATCCTAGAGAGAGGTCTGCTGGAATGGTCACAGCACATCACCGCATATCGTCCTCCCCCCAACCCCCACCCCTCCCACTCCACGCAAAAGCGCAAGACCGACGGTAAACCCAGCCGAAATGATAACTCCCGACCGACAAGGAACCCTGAACGGCGCGGAATCGTGGGAAGTCTGCACATCTAAACCCTGAAACCTGCGAAATACACGGAGGCTCTGGAGAACATCAAGCCAGAGACGACACAGTACTCCTCACCCCCATTTCCTGAAGCCTACAAAAGGCCAAAACCCAAACCACCGATGCAACTGTAACGTCCCAGACTCTCTAAACCCAAAATGATCTCCTGATGCTAGGGCGGACGACCAATGTCTCCCGAACCTTCAGCTGCATCGGGGTTACTTTAGGGCTCTAAGGCTTTAGGCTTTCAGTATTTGTCTTAGGCATCGAAGTTCACTGCTTTAGGGCTTTAGGGCTTTGGGGCATGTGTGTCTGTGTGTGTATATATACGTCTATACACATCATGTATGTGTGTGTGTATATATGTATATATATATATATATATATATATATCTCTATATCTATATCTGTATCTATATCTATATCTATATCTATATCTGTATGTGTAGATGTACGGTATATGTCTGTGCACACAAAATGTGTGTACATGCAAAGTCAAATAAACATGCATCTAATTCTCGGGCAAGTCTGGTCCGGTATAGAGTTGAGTTGAGGATCATGGTGGCTGTCGATTGTGGTCCCGTTCTGGTATCCCCCGACAAGTACATGACTTGTACTACACACCCAACACTACACACCCAAACGGATCCTTGCTAGAGAGCCTTATGCCGTGGTTGAGCCAGGTATGATGGCGTCATTCTTGAGTTAAGCTTACTGTGCTGATTGCCGCTGCCATGCTGCGCAGTGCTACAGGCATTCGTAGTGATTATACGACGACCGGTCGTGGCTTACTTGGAGGTTCATGGGTACTTATAAGTAGGGTTATAAGTAAGGTAACTATACTTGTAACCCATATTAAGGGGCTTATGACCCCACTTATGACTACCCCTGAACCTCCAAGTAGGGTTGGAGTGGTTTGGTTTAAGGTTCTGCTAAGGGCTCTTCAAGGCTCGGGCTGGGAGTTGGGGGTTTATGCCTTCGAGGGTTTAGGGTTTAGGGCTTAGGGTTTAGGGTTGAGGGTTTAGGGTTTAGGGTTGGGAGTTGGGGGGTTTAGGGTTTAGGGTTGGGAGTTGGGGGGTTTATGCCTTCGATGCTCCAAGTTTACCCGAACCCAAGTTGCCCTTGACCCCAAAGTATGCATACGAGCCACAACTACGAGGGTGAGTTCGGGCGGCAGTCGAAGCTGAAAGGTGTGGTTCCCGAAGAAACATAAACCCTGAACCCTAAACCCTAAAGTCCCTAAAGAAACAAACCCTAAACCCTAAACCCAACCTCAATATCATATTCACACATTGCTAAAACCCTAAAGAAATGAACCCTAAACCCTAAAGCCAACCTCATTACTATATTCAGATATTGCTATATCATTATATAGTCTTACATTTGCAAAACTCAATCCCAGCCTCCCTTCCAGGATCTGGTTTCCTTATTTTAGTGACTTAAATGAAACTGCCTAACCCTAAACCCTGAACCCAAAACCCAAACCCTAAACCCTTATAAACCCCAAACTGTCTATCAAGAACCCACTTAAACACCAGAGTGTCTGACTGACGAAAACAGGCTTCCCGGCCAGCTTCTGAGAGAAGTCTGCGAGGAAACTGTCCACCAGATAATCTCGGTTTAGGGTTTAGGCTTCCTTGAAGGGATCAAACGGGGTTCTTTTGAAGGGATCCATAACGGATCTAATTATCGGTTTTTTAAGTGCAATGGCTTCTTTCTGTGCTTCGCGAAAGATGCTGCAGGATAAAGCCTGCCTCCAGATGGGGCCTACACTGAACAGCAGAACCATCATATCGACAGCCAACTAGGGTTTTGGGGTTCAGGGTTTTAGGGTTTAGGGCTTAGGGGGATTTAGGGGGTTAGGGTTTAGGGTTTCAGTTCGCGGCTAACGCTCAAGCTCCAGGGCAATTAGCAGATAGGAGCAAGGAGGATAAAGACCCTTTCGAGAAGGTCCCGTTTAAGAGAGCCAGAAGTAGGGTTAAGCAGGGTCCCCTTGAAGGAGTCTCCCTAATACTGCCTAGGAGCAATTAACCAAGCTGCCCCCGTTACAGCTTCTGCGAACCATTCGTGAAGAGACAACACTTGTCCCAGTGGCCTACCTTGTTAAGACTCAGGCCTAAAACAAGGAACCCTCGGAATAAGTCCAAATTGACCCTAGACCCTAAACCCTAAATTGACCCTAAAGCCCTCAACCTCTATCCGACTCTGCGAATCTGATCCTGCTTTGGCCAAGATGCTCTCTGCTGCAAGCCTCGTGATGGTGACCTGCGTCACAATTCTTAGAAGCTGAGTTCATAAGCCCCCAAAAGAAGTGTACACTTTTAGTTCTATAGTGGGTAATACTATCCCAAAAAGTGTAAAGTGTATCCACTCAGCTACTAAGAATTCGGGCATTGGATTTCTGTTGAGGGCTGGGGTTCCAGGTGTTTCGGTCAGTCTTGTGGCAAAGGACGGCTACAATAGAATCTGATGGAAACCCTAAAACAGCCCTAAACCCTAAACCCTAACGGTTTAGGGTTTAGGGTTTAGGGAAACCGTGGTCCTTCGATGGCTGGGCTCCACCGATGCTTAAGTGCTCGAGGACATCTGTGGCACGCTGCCGCTGATGTGGCTGGATCCTGTACCGTAGTATATTAGGGGTCCAAGTGCCAAATAAATACGTACTCTCTCACATGCTATCTTACGAAACTACCATCCTAAACTAGGTTCAGGGGTGGTTATAAGTGGGGTTATAAGTCCCCTACCATGGGTTAGAAGTATAGTTCAGGGGTAGTTTTAGGCGTAGTTATAAGTGGGGTTATAAGTCCCCTACTATGGGTTAGAAGTATACTTACCCTACTTATGACCCTACTTATAAATACCCATGAACCTCCAAGTAGGCTCCTGAGTAGCCCCTTATAATAAGGGTACCTGTTTTACCAAAATTCTGTTGTAATAGGGAGACCCCTAAATAGAAAGGGCAAAAGGGGTACTAGTACTACTCAGGAACCTAGGCATACTGTAGGGGTTGTATTGACTAAGAGTAGGGATTTGGAAAGGAATAGTGTTGGAAATGGCTCCAACTACAATATTTCTACATCGGCCTCCTGCAGGTTTCAAGCCTCGTTCTAGTTTCGTGTATGGGTTGTTAAAATTCAGTGTTTGCTGCCGATTAGGCTCTAACCATCGGTATGAGATGCTGTCAGTACGGACTCTACGAAGTCTGAGGAAAACCCTAAAAAGCCTTTCTCGCAGAGCCGGCCTCTGATACCTAAATTCCCCAAATCTATCCGTGCAACATAGAGGCATGAATATTCGTTTGTACAGGGTTCCTGCAAGGGGTTCCCTTGAAGAGCTACTGTCATGGGTACAATACTATCGGGGTCTAATATATAGGCCTCAATGATCAGAACAGGGTGCATTGTAATTCAACATGATTGTACTGGTAGGTAACTGTAGCCGCCAAGCAATCAAGGATACCACTTACTCGAGCGCCTACAACACCTTGACGGACCAAACCCTACTTTTTGCAGATTCTTGTTCTAAGCCCTAATATGGAATTTGTAGGACCCTACAAAAAAGCAGGTTCTTGTAGGTTAAGGTAGGTCATTGTCAAAGCCCCTAGGCATCCGAAAGAGCCGATATGGCAGAGCTTACGACTAATGGGCAATATAGGGCTCAATAAGTAGAATGAGGTTTTGGGCCCCCTTATACTATAATTGTATTAAGGAACCCCAAAATAGTATAGGTAATTATTTAGTCCCCTATAGTAGCAAAGGGGTTCTGGGGCCTAGGGTTTGTTTCGTGCCAAAGAAGACCCCGTCCCCCCCCCGCCCTCCACTCTCCTTCCAAAAAAAGAAAGCACTAACGCAATGTTCAGGGCCCTGCTGAGCGACGTGGGCCCTTAGGATACAACTCCTCATCCTTTTTGCTCCTCCTCTGCCTCCTACGGCTACTCCTGCTACTATCATAATCATGACAAGAATAATACGACGACTACCACTACGACTAGTACGAGTACTGGCACTAATGCTAATGCTAGTGCTCGGGCTAGTACACCCTCGTACTAGTATTCATACTAACACTAGTACTGCTCCTAGTACTACTAGTACTACTACTGCTACTACTAATAATAATAATCATGATCTTAACAACAGTATCCAGAAATAAATGGGATCCTGCAGATTTGAAAGAACGAAATCCCAAATGACTATATTCTGACAGGTGTATGAGCTCCTTTGAGCCTGACTCAGGAGATTCTGTCCTAACGCCAGAATCTGTGGCCGCTGTCTGTCAGATACAGGTCGACGTACATCATCGACCGCATTGGCCGGCAACGCCTCTCCATGACCACCAAGTGGCTGTTCCTCAAGCGCCATGTCGTTGCCATCAAGACTGTCCTCCAAAGCCTCGTTCTCTTTGCATGAGACCCGAGGCTTGCCACGTGTCTGGCTCCACACCAAAGGAACATCTTGTTCATACAAGAGGTCTTCGGCCCAAGAGGCTCCTTCCCTATAGATTCCGAAGCAAGGGCATCGCACAGCAAGCTACACATCCGCGGGCCTCCCGTCAAGATGCCAAAAATGCCGCACAACGTGAGAAAGCATCCTGTGAGAGTTATCCAACTAATCATTGTCATAACGACATGGTCAAGGATCCTGATCGCAGCCATGACAAGGCACCTTCATAAGAAATAGTTAGTTAACTAACTAAGCAATTAGTTAGTTCATTATTCAATTGTTTCATTAGTTTATACATACACTTACATATATATATATATATATATATATATATATGTGTGTGTACATATGCATATAAATACATACACATACACAAATAACCACATATGCACATGCATATACATCTACGCCTCATGTATGTATCCATACTCATATCATAGACATAAACTTACACCTACACATGCACGTACACAAAAAACATACATATGCATATACATATACATATACATACATTTACATTTGCACATGCAGATACTCTCGTGTTCCCCCCTTCTACGGCACGCTGCGTCATATGTCCTAAGCACTGGCTGTAGCTGATGATGGGTCGAACTTCAATCTAAAGACTAAACCCTACACTACTTCAAACTACCCGAACCCTAAAGGCGTTATGGAACCCATGAAACGAGCACCATAACCCATCTTTCAGAACCTCACAGGAACCTTTAAAGAAGCCCATAATGGAACCAACATCCGAAAAAACAAAACTTGAAGGAACCCAGACAGGAGCCCCTACAAATGGCTCGGTTGTGCCTCGCTCTGGCTCTCTGGTACAGACAGCTCTCCTGATCAGGACTCTTGGAATACACTACATGCTTTGATCAGAATCCGGCTTGTGTAATGGGTTCTGCGAAGGATTTTGTAAGGGCTTCCAAGTATCTGTAATGAGTTTGCGGGGCGCGTTATAGTATAAACACCGTATCCGTACCTGTTTCGCTCCCTTTGTATATTCTAGACCTGTACTTTGGCAGGTCGTAGAGCCCGCAGTTCCCATGCAGCAGTTGCAGTCGCACGTTCCTGCGGCCATGTTTGGCTGCAGTTCTTGCAGCCCGGAGAGAAGCCTAAACTTTGAGGGACGGAGAAGGAAAGGAACCCCACTCACACGCTCTCGCGCACACTCGCTCCTGCAATCGTACGGTTTCGAATGCTGGGACAATCACTGGACACTGTGAGCTTCGATATAGATTAGAATACAGGTTTTAGTAGGTCGCTAACCCTCTCTCTACCCTTGGGCGACCCCATAAGACCATCAGGGGTACACTACTTAATAGGCCCAAGTGTCCTGTAGTCTGGGCTCCGTTAAACTGCTCTTCCGGTGCATTGAGGGGTTAAAAGCGCACCGAAAATGGCGCTGGGGCTTTTGACAATGGTGAGTCATCCTAAACTGATGATTAAAATACAAAGTCCGCAACATGACCGACCTCTTAACCTGAGCAGTGCTGGCACATATGCATGCTTCTCCTAGGATATCCAGTAACCTAAGAATAAAAAGGCCTCTCTTTTTGGTATTGGGTAACTTTATAAGGAACCTAGGACTACAAAAAGGGAATAAGGGTACTACTGGGCATCCTAGTCTCTCATTCAGTTAGAACTCTGGCTTTGGGCTTGCTGCCGTCACAGTTGAAGCAGTTGTAGACTGCTTGAGTGTATGTGCCTTCAGTACCCAGAGACTCCAATGTCCCTGAATTAAGGAATATACCGTACAATAGATTAGGGATCCTGCTATGATTTATGATATTTTCCTTGATTAAGGGATATTGGAACCCTAAACCCTAAACCCTAAACCGTCTCTGGGTAGCTTTGAGCAGTTGCCGACCATCTGCTTTCACCTCGTAAACCCTTCGCCCCAGTAAACTGATGGAGGTCGGACATCCTACAAGAGGCATGTAAGAAGCATAAGAAAGAAACCCTAAACCCTAAAATTGTGTGAGACGTAGCTCCTTATCATTTTGTTGTCGTTTTATGCTTTCTTCTCATCGTTTTACCATAGAGAACCATCCAACACCCAACAAGGACATGCCAAGACTAAACCTAAAGCCGCGGTGCTATTAAACAGCCCCAAGTGAGTTGTCAGTTTGCCGAGCTTCAGCCGGAATAGAACCCAGAGCCTCCAAAACCCCTTAATTAAGGAATATACCTTAAATCATATTAGGGATCCTATTATAATTTAAGGTACATTCCTTAATTAAGGGGTTTTGGAGGCTCTGGGAATGGAATAGAAGTATGAAGTACCCTGAACGTCCAATTGGGAGTTTCCGACAACAGGGCACCGTAATATAGTATCCTGAACAATAGGATCCTTATTAAAAGGATCCGAAAATAAGGTACCCCCAATTTTCGGAGACTCCAAATTGGGGTTGTGCCTGTTAAAGAAAATCACATCGCACCCTTTGACCCCATCCTGCTCCTGCCCTGCATGTTCCTAGTCTTACCTTCGGGTTCAGGGCTAATATATAAGGGACCTTAATAATTAGAATAGGGTTTTGGGGCCCGTTATAGTGAAAAAGGAACCCCCAAAATACTATCGGTAACTGTTTAAGCCGCTATAGTACCCACCAACACCATCAGACTTAAACTAAGGTTAGGGGCATGGCCGTCTCGAATCGCAAACTCAAGGGCTTGCGTCCACGACCCTAACCCCTAAACCCCTAAACCCTAAACCATAAACCCCTAAACCCTAAACCCAAACCCGTTTAACCAGGGCTTTAGGGCCCAAATGACAAGAAATTCGCCCCGATAAACCCTTGAAGAATCGTTGAAGAGTGATGGTTCCTGAGGATGACACCCTTCAGAAGGTACGGCTGATGGACAAAATCCTGCATTACCCCAAGGACCCTAAACTATGGGAATTATGGTATATTCCTTCTTATGGGTAATGCAGGATTTTGTCCATCAGCCGTAGCATGTCCCTTGAAGTCGCGCTGGCACCTGAATTGATGATGCGCCGTACATCCCGTGTAAAGGACATCCAGCTGTCGTAGGCGTTAGCCACGATGCTCAACAGCCTGCCGGCTTGGCTTTTGGGTTCCTTCTAAACTCCGCAACCTCCAAACGGTTCTTACTCCCTAAACGCCTAAACCCTGAACGCTATCCATCACCAGAACCCTATTTCCCTTAACCCTTAAGCCCTCAACCTAGAACAACATATCCTTAAACCCTAGACCCTGAACCGGATACTCGATACTCGAAACTCGAAAACCGAACCACCGCTGGAATAAAAATGTCCAACACCTACAAAGGACCACTCTTCTACATGCTTCTGGGTCCAGGCAAGGTTTAGGGTCAAGAGACCGATCGGAAAGTCTCGGCCTCGGAAAGCCCCTTGCAAATACCAATACAATGCTTGGAGGCAGCTTTAGGGTTTAGGGTTTAGGGAGTAGGGCTTAGGGTTTAGGAACGAACAAAATCGCCACGTCAAACCCTAAACCCTAAATGTTTGCCGCACCACTAGTTTTGAGGTCATCACTGCGTGGGCACCAGGAAACCGAAACGTCCATACTTAATGCAGGGGCCTTAATGATTGGAAGACGGTTTTCAGCGCCTTTATACAGTATAAAGACTAAAAGGATGGAATACTCTTGGCATTTTTTAGCTTCTGTGTTAGTCGTATCCGGTGGACCTTACTTGTGAATACGGATCCCTCTACAACTGACGGAAGGTTCCCTGATCAGATCCTATAGCCCCTCTAAGGTATCCTAGAAAAACAAGGCTTGCAAACCAGCTCTAGAATCTGCAAAGATCTCATAAACCTTGAACCCCCGATGGAACCGAATCCTATTATTGGAGCAACTGCGAAAGCATGCAGAGCCCCTTGGTTTTGTCGGTTTGGGAGTATATGATATTATACTTGTATAAGGAAACAACAAAATTGCTTGGGGCAGGCAACTATTTCGGCCTCTACATTATGGATCCTGCTGGGCTTTGTCTGGGTTCCATTTGCTGTGCCTGGGGGTGTGGGTCTTTGCGCTTAGGGTTCAGGGCTCTAAGGTTTAGGGTTCAGAGGTTCAGGGGTTTTAGGCCTTAGGGTGTAAAGCTCCACGGATCTTGGCTCCTTACTGTAGCGCGTGTGTCTGAGAAGTTAGGAGTTAAGCTTAGGGCTCCAGTGCTGTCCTGTCGCATTGTCTCAAAAAGTGGGCTGCAGGGTTCAAAGGTCAAAGGGGAAAAGGAGGGACCCTTAATGGGGACCCCTACCCTATAATGGGCTATATGATGGGTATATAATAGCTATATTAAGGGTATATATATATATATATATATATATATATATATATATATATATCCCTAGGGGTCCTTATTAGGGGTACCTCCTTTTACCCTTGGAAAAGGGTGAGGCTTCTAAAGGTTGAAGGCTCAGCCACCCGGTTACATCTCGAGTTCCCCCTCTCGGAGGCCTCACAAGGTGGGATGAAGATAGGTGGGATTAAGGATCCCTTATACTGGGCTTTTAAGTAACCAGGGAGAAAAAAGTATAAACTTTTATTTCATAATGGTTCCAG